>JAWWES010000011.1:7471071-7561322 GCA_035583135.1 Lophotriccus pileatus | reverse complement strand
GGTCTCAAGGGTACCAGCCCTGCGTCTTAACCACTAGACCACCGGGGGCTCCCAACACATTCTTAGTGGTATGACTTGAAAAGCATAATAAGGCCCTGCATGCTCCCATCTGTTAGTGGGCTCAGAAGAAAGTCTATGTGGTTTACAGAAAACCCACAAAATCCAGCACTACTTTACAAAAGGCACTGAGGGGCCTTCAAGTGAGAGAAGGTTAAACACTGACTGGTGGACAGACAGGTATTGTTCTGAGGTTCTGCTGAAACCAAACAACTACAGACACTCTCCCTTGTGAGTCAACGCTGAAGAAAATCATCCATTTAATTCTCTCCATGCAACTTCAACACCAGCAAAGAATCTCGTGAGATGTCATGGATAAAATAAATTTAGCAACAATGAACAGGAGGGACAGGTCAGGTTGCAAATGCGTGAACTTCCTCACTTCTGAGTAACAACACATCTTCACAGCTCCTACCTACCAAACAGTACCATCACAAACTTAATTAGCCCAAGTTTCCTGCTGCAATGGAGACCTATTCCTGTTTTATGTCTCCTGGTAGCCAGAGAAGTGGCTGCCCCAGAGCCCACATTCAGGAAACACCACAAATAGAGCAAAGGTGAGGAGCACTGTGCATACAAAAGCTCAGTAGTTTTCCTCCTACCTAAGGATGTTGCATCAGTTCATAGTGAGTAATGGGTATATTCCTTTATTTATATAAGGAATATGAATATTCATATTCAAGATCTTGCAACTCCAGTCCTTGCTTTGCTGAAGTCAGGGTAAACTTTGAGTTCTTGACCACATGTGACTGAAGCTGTAGTCCTTAGTCCATAGTCAAATCAAACACATCACAATCTCTTTCCTTCCATCTACAAAGTTAACAGTGACAGCTCTAGAAGTTCAAGACTGAGTTATCAATTAGTGATCTGAAGGAGTAAACCTATCTCTGCTAAAAGATGCAAGAAAGAGGACAGACCACAGGAACATTTTAGCTCTCCTCCTTGGATAATTGTCAAATAAGACCTAAAATATTATATGAAAACCTCATGGATCAGGGCAAATACAACTGTGATTTCACATGAATTTCATTCCCCCTGGAAAAGCAAGGAAAACCCGACTACACTACAAGAGAAACTAAAGGGTTATTATACGGCTACAAAGGACTTCCTTAAGCTTAAGAAATAAAAAACTTAACTATAACTAGTTCTGGCCTGCTGGCAACAGCAGCAGGAATTGTAACACAGAGTCAGGGTAGCCAAAAACACAAGCAAGCCGCTCGCGTGTCATCATGTGAATCAAACGGCTGTTTATAGAAAAAGACTGTTCTATGAAACATCTTTTCTGTTTAGATTGGAAGAGCTTTAAGAGCAGCACTAGCTGCATGCTCCAATAATGCTCCAGCACAAGAGGATCCAGAGAGCTGGACTGGAGCCTTGAGGCATGATGACAGCATAAATAATCGATGACAGCCACGTATTTTGGATATAGTCACGTGGGACCCAGTCCAGGGCTCAAAGTCAATGGAAAGATCCCCATTGCCTTAGGCAATTTATGAGAACCAGAGATAAGTATCAGCCCTTGTTTTTAGCTCTACCTCACGACTTGTTATTTACCACACAACACATTTTCCATGTCTTCTCACCGTAAAATATTAAGAGTGTATACTCCAGTACACTCTGCACACCACAGGCTGTCAAAATCAGCAACTACAAGATTTTTGTTTCATTCTTTTAAACAACAATGAAGAAAATATTCGGTAAAAATTTCAATACTATAGTAAGACCAGAGCACATCTGAACAATGAAAGGTATAAGTTTAATTAATAGGAAGCAGAAGTCTCTTTTCCAAGATGGACAGGAAGAACTTTCTAATAAATAGTGGAGGGGATTGAGGAGAAGCACACTCCAATACCTTGAAGTATCTAGACCAACAGCTCCCAAAGAAACATCATAACTACATGTAAATTAATTATTACTATAACTACAAGAAATTAATTATCTCCTTTTTTAGTAATATGATTTGTGTTTGTATTCCTAGTTTACAGTAAATTATCAGCCTCTAAGTGGGATGACAATAAAAAAAGTTTATCAATTGCTGATGTAGACATATTTTAATCTAATACATCATCAGGTATGAGAGATTTCAGGTTAATAGAAGTAAACACAATAATAGAAGTAAAAATTGTCCCTCTTCACAGGGACAATTTAAATTTAGATCCCTTATCTCTGGTTCTGTTGCACAAAGGTGAAATTCTGATATCAACAGGGAAAAGCTCAGTAAAGCCAGGACTTAGCATGGCAAGTCACAGCCATCAGGTCTGAGATTCCATCTGCAGTGAAGAATAGTTTAGACCTGGAACAAGGTTTTACTATTCCTAAATCTTTTCATTATTGACTAGTTTGCATTTTACCTGCAGTAAAACAGGGAAAGGAAGCAGACACAAAATGAGAACTTTGGAACATCTCACTCCACAAAATCATTGGAAGTTTGAAGATATTTGTGCTTCAATTACTAGTAAGAAGTAGGAGAGAAAAAAAAAAAATGTTACAAATCAAAATTTTATTTCTCCTGAGTGGGGGAAGAAGAAGAGAAAAGGAAAAATGAAGTCTCCAGACCTTTACCTTGGAAGCTCTCAGACCTTGCTGCAGCCTAACTCAATAATTACATTGTACTGTCGGCAACAATTCAATTTTTATTTTTTTTTTCCTCGCCTGAGGGTTCCAACACATTTGCACCATAGGGAAGCCTTTTCTCTTTACATCTCAAAACTCTACCACAAACTCTTCCTTTATTCATAACAGCCAGATCCCCAGCTGAGATAGGCACTTTCGTATTGCTCTAGATGACAGTTTTCTGTGTTCTTTCCAAGCTCAGGGGGTTTAATAAACATATCTGGCAATCTTTCGATAGCTGGAGGGCCTGGGATGACACTGTGTGCAAACAATATGCTCTCACTGCTAGGGAAACAAGTTTATTCAATTCAATTAATAGATTACAGTCAAGATACTTGTTATCCTGCAATGAAAAATAGGAAAAGAACTATGATAATTAAGGTAGGTCACAGAATTAGCACCTGGCAACACAGCAAGCTAGGCAAAATAAGACAAAAAACCCACTTGTTGTATATTACATTTTTTTTTTCTCTTTGGTTTGGGTGTGGCTTTTTGTTTGTTTTTTGGTTTTGGGGTTTTTTTGTCTTTTGCCACATAAACAGTTGCCCAGGCTAGCGGTCTCAGTACAGAACTGACTTTTAACTCACTTAAAAATGAGCTTGACCCTTTGAACCTGCAGAGTCTTGGGTGCAGCACAGCAAAGACTTAGCTCTGTTTCCTCCTACCAAATGGGAATATTCCTTTTCATTTAACTACAAGGGGTGTTTTCCATTAGAGATGAGCAATAACTCTTCCTTGCTGAAACTCCACTGTTTACAAGCCAACAACAGCAGCCAGGATTTGGTTCCACATTTGGAAGAAGATGAAGTAAAATTCTATTGGAAATTTAAACTCTTTGTTAACAAAACGGTTTGGTTTAAACAAACAGTTCTTGGAATACAGAATTTGCTTCTATAAGAAATAGTCCTAGTGCAATCACACTGGTCTAAATAAGGGAAACACTTATGTTTTTCTTGAGGAGAAATGCTTTTCTCCAGGAAATTATGGTCCTGTGTACCCCTTACTTTAAGTATGGATCTGCAATGACTTGTCCTTTCTGATATGTTCCCAGAACAAGTTTGAACTTGCAGAAGTTACCACAGGAGAAAAACCTAATTTAACTACCACAGTGACAGGTAAATTTGCCTGAAGGATAATTTGTGGTTAAGGCACATACAAGAACACAAGAGGTAGAAACTTATTTCGTGCCATATACTTGCATAAGTAACCCAATATCTGAGTGCCTCAATTTCTACACGTAAAACAGGGTTTAAAACCATTCTTTTGTCTGATTTGCCTATTCTCTTTGGTAACAGGGGCTGTATCTGACTGTATGTCTTCTCTGTGCAATGGCTGCCCAAATGGCAACGGGGTCCTCAGCTACCAGTCAAACTACAGCTTAGTTCAAGGGCACAAATAATAATCATTACTTAAGTAATATTATCCCTACTTCAGTAAACAGAGAGATCATTTGTTTTTCAGAGTCTAATGTGGCATTATTGAAAAAAAAAAAAGTTAAGTTAAAAATAACATACTGAAGCAAACATAAAGCTGGCACTGGTGCCGGCAATCCAACAACCTGCATGATATGGTGCAAGGGACAAGAAGACAGAGAAATTATAAGAAAAGGAGCTGTGTTTGGAGATCAGAAAAATGCCCCAGAACAGTGACCAGGTTTCCTTGAGATGCTCTTGTGAACATGACATTTGAGAGAAAAGTTCACCTTTGCTAGCTGGCTAAGGTCACTCATTAACCTCTCCAGCATCTGAATCCCTGCAGAAGGGACTCACCCTGAAGTCAAATGTGCCTTATATTGCTGCCATGCAAGCCAGGGAAGGAGGGAAGAGTTTGCAGGTCCTGGCAGTAGTAAAGAACTTTCCTATTAAAGGAAAATCACTTCTGCTCTGCAGCAGCTCTCAGAGCCCACAAAGTCACAGAGCCAGGGGCTACACATTTTATGCTACTCCAGCCCATCACTGCTCCAAATAGTTCTGTCCTTATGGCCTCGAAACAAAAAAGCCCAATGACCCACGGCAGAAGAAAGGCCAGTGAAAGGCCCCTGCTTACAGTCCCACGTCACAACCCAGGATCTGCAGGAGTTGCTCTCAAACACACGTGGTCAGTGACTCAGGAGGTCAGACAACAGGTCATTTCTCTCTCTCTAACCCACAAGTTTTCTATCATCTAAATATTGAGTTTTCATACGAACAAACACTTGACAACCACAAAGTATCGCACTGGCATCCCTGACTGTTTAAGAACTGGATCACAGAAATTAGTACAGTTGAGTGAAGAATCAGAAATTAATTATTTATTTACCTAACTTAGCTGACTCCTTTCTTCTTAGATTAGCCAGGAGCTCACTATGAATTTCCTTGGACTTCAAGGAGTTCAGTAAATGTCTTAAATGCTGTGGCTCAGAAATTTGCAAATTTTCAGCTGTTCCAGTGTGCAGCACAATCTCATGACATCATTGCTCATCTGCAACTCAAAAATACTAGAATGCAACTATGCATTCATGTAAACTTTTAATTCAGTTGTTAAAAAATTCCAAGACAAAAGTATTTTAGCCCATACAGTCCAATTGTTTGAGGGTTTGCAGAAATCAAAAACACTTACAATTGGAAAACTGTTGAGTTCCGAATAAAATACAGTATTTTTATATTACTGATATACCTGTTATAGTTATTGCATTGAACACACTCAGAACTGGCCTGTATCCAAATCAGTAACATTCCTCCACATTCCTCCACAGTTTTAGGTTCTTTTCACTAATGGAGAAAAAAATCTATGGAATTAATCAGGATGTGAAATCCGTCTGGATGAAACTTTTAGGTTTCCTTTCAAACTCCAGAGATTACTCTAAAGATCCACAGAATCTACTAAGCAGTTTCATGCTTCCCGCTAAATCTTACTCCTTGGGCTACCACTTTTACAGAGGATACAGAGGAGGGGGAGGGAAAAATAAAGAGGGAGGGGAATGATCAAAACCATCCTGGCTATCACGGGTTTTGTTCCAATCATCTTAGTAGGAATCTGATCCTGAAATAAAATATAAAACCAAAAATGCTTTCAACCAATGCTCTTCTCTGGTCCTCTAAGTACATGCTTAGATTTTATACACTAGAACATGCTGATTTTTCAGGTAAAGTTTGGATATTTTTCCAAGATTGTAGCTCATTTCTCACAAGGGCAAGGAAATGTAAATTTTATTTTTGCTATATGAAATACAGCACAGAAGTGAATCTGTATTCTTTAATTCCTGTAAAAAACTCAAATCCTGCTTCCACATCAGTCAATAATAAACACTAATTAGCTCTCAGCACTCAGGATCAGCACTGAAATGTTAAAACATGATACAACAGAGGAAAGCTGAAAAACGTCATATACTATAGAGCAGGAAAACTAAACAGAGAAACAGCAGAAATACAATTCATATTCTTATTTCCACTTCACTTTCAAGTGCACATTTGTCAGCTTTATAAGAATTTGCTAGCTACAACAAAAGTCCTATTGAAAATCCTGATATTCTGATTTGCTAAGGAAGACTTCCTTTCTTTAATGACAAAAATCTGCAGACAGCAATTAATCTTAACATTAAGAAAACAAATGTCACACTTAAATTTTAGGTCTTGTAAGGAACACTAAACAGTATGTTGCTTGAATGAATGAGTCAAATCTATACTACTTACCTATGTGGGGTGGGTGTCTGTTCTCAGAACAAACACTCCCCGAACTCAGTGCACACTGTGTTTGAGGAACCACTCGGCAACTTGGAACTGTATATTTGAAAATACTTTGTATCTGTAACTGCTATTAAATGAAAATCAGAACATCGCTGGTTGGGCAGCTGCTAAGATTTTATAATCACACAATAGGGAGGATTAAAAACTTGTAAAGAGTGCATTAGACTAAACTCTGTGCTCAGTTGCAGTTGTATGACCTTAGGAAATCAATGGGGTTCCACATTTGCAAATGATGAGGGGTTGGTCCTTCCTTAAAAAAAAAAAAAAAAAAAAAAAAAAATCTCCTCAAGAAACTTCAAATTGAGAGAAAATGTTTGTGCTTCTCCCTCTGCTGTTCCATGTCTCATAACTAACATCTGGTGAAAATTAAGAAGCAGTTTTCCCCCCTTCCCCCTCACCCCCCAGTCAAACAAAAAAACTGCACAATACAAAACCCCGCATATATATCTGATGTATTTTATACATATTCATCCTCATAACTTGACAGATGGGAGGAATCTTGCAGTCATTTCTGAAAGCAGACAAAAGGCCGTTGGTTCTGCTCCACATGATGATTTGTGAAGACAGAATATCACCCGCTTCCGTTGATGATTATATAGTTCTATCCATCTGTCTGCCACTGGAGGTTGTGAGAGTGAGATACAGCTCACACCGTCTTCATAAACAAAAGTAGACTGTGCTGTCAGTAGTCAGACACGCCAACTAATTGGAGCTGTCGACAGACACAATATTCTGTGTCAACAGCTCTGGTAACAGTTTGAAACAGCAATGATATGTTGGGTGATGGTGAGGATGACACATATGTCTCTAATAGCATGCTAGAAATCTGACATAACTAGAAAAGAATTACTAAAATGTAATTCCCAGCCTGTAGTTCTGCTGTTAAGACTTCCCAGTCAGCACAGAGAGGAAGGAGATGCTCGTGTGTGTTCACGTTCCTGCGCTAGTACTTGTACACATCTTCTTCTGTATCACTTCACATGCTGACAGCTTAATTTGATACTCATAATGCCTAACTTAAAAACTAAACTTTCTGCTGAATTTCAAGGAATTCACCAAAATGCCTACATAAATTTAAACTTTGTGAGCGGGAAACAAACTAAAACAGGTCGAACAACAGCCATGTGAAATGGACAGTTCTTACTGCATCTGTGCAGCAAGGAAGAGTGCTATCTTATTGAAAAGTAGTTTGGTGGACTCATCCAAATGATAAATTGTCCTCTGATCCTGCAAAGATTGATGAACATTATTCATTTTAAAGTTAAGCCTGGGAATGAATATTTGCAGAATTAGGGCCTCTGTTTCTCTTTAGAAGATAAGAAAATTCTTCACCATTACCGCTCCTTGTGGATTTGAAAGCAGAAAAAAATTAGTGTTAAAGGTTGATAAATAAAGTATTGGGGAAAGAGACAAAAAAAAGACATTTGCTTTGCTCTACTCACACATTTATCTGTTCATCTTACATATTTATCTGACTCTTCCCTTGCCAAATGTAATGTAACATTGGGCAGACTAAGTTAAATAACTATACAATATTCTAGTTTACAAAGATACAGAATTTTTTTCCCAAAAGAATTCAACAAATGTACAAACAACACAGCAACTGTAAAATGAAGAGTAGAAAATCCTTACACAGGGACCTGCAGCAGCAGGTCTGGCATCTCAGCTGAAGGCCCAGAGCACAGTAAACTCCAGTGCACCTCCACATCAGCTCTAATGGCAGAAGGACCAAGCTGGTGCACTACTAGATTTAAATACTGTCCTTGAAATCTGATAATGCCAAACAAGTGCAATCATGAAGCCACCCCTCCTTCCTCAGGATGCAGCAAAACACAGTCTGATTCCTTGATGCTCTGCAGTCATATGTTAATTAAGGCAAGCCAAATGCAGGGCAAGTGTCAAACCCATCCTGCCAGGTATGACAGCATTGAGGTTTAAGGCAGGGACCAACCTTCTTGTTCTGAGTTTCTGCCATACTCAGGACCCTGAGGTCTGGCAGTCACCATAACACAAATAATAAAGCAGAGTAGCCAGGATTGTAGCCACAATGAGGTCTGAAAAACTTTTCATCCTGAAGAAGCAAGAGGAGGGAACAAGCTGGAAAAGCCACATGAGAACCCAGTTCTTCTGCAAAGCCCCTGGGAATGAGGCTCATGGTGGCAAGTCCACAACCTACCACACTACAGTGATCCCAGTCTGGGAGGGACAAGCTGGATCCCAGAACCTCCTTTCCCAGATCTTCAAAGTAAACTGCAGCAGAACAGCTCTGTTCCCAAGGGAGGATGTCAGCACCTGAATGGCCACGGTCTCCTTAACCAACAGCCCAGCACTGGGGAGGCCCAACACACCCCATCAGCTGCTCTCCCAGCTTCTTGCCAAACTTGGAGGGACAGAACTGGCGGAAACACATTGGAAAAGACATGCCCAGAGGGCAGGAAGTCTGGAGCATTACTAAGGAACATGCAGTGACAGTAGCTGAGGCTACAGAGGAAGAGCCTAGTCTTGTTTGCTGCATAAATCCCTATATTATCTCTTGCTACTTGACCTGCTCGAGCAGCCAGCGGCACAAGGAGCATGGCGTGCCGGCCTGAGCTGGCTGCTTCCAGCCAGGAGAGGGCACACAAGGCAGTTCCCTGTGAGACTTTGCTTGGCGTTCACTTACTCTTCCCATCTTCATGTTATTTCTTTGCCCTGATGTCCCTTGTGAACCATCCAGATTGACTGTGTTCAAAATCATAACAAAAAAAAAAAAAGACTAACTGAAAAGATAAGCCAATATCAGCTGTTGCCAAAGCCACAGAACTAGGAAAGTCTGTCAAAATATTTTAAGGGGTAGAATTTAAAAAACAAACAAACAAACAAACAAAAAAACCCCCACCAAAACAAAACACCAAAAAGCAAGAGTGTGAAAAATAAAGTCAAGCAATATATTATTTTTTCCACCTAACCATGCAGCAAGTTGCTACCCAAGAAGAAGTGTGTATAAATAGTGTGTCAGCCATTTACTGTGAGTGTGACTCTAGCAGCTGGGCTGTTTGCATGAGATGCAAATTTGGAGCCATTCAGAGAAGGAAGAATGAAAGCTTTGGCACTCGCTGGGCAAACACTAACGGGTTTGGGAAAAGGGCCAGCAAAAGACAAATCACACAAAATAGTGGGTGGCCAGACTTAGAACAAGGAATAGTTGGGCAAAACACCTCAAATGATCCAGCTCATGGCAAACACTGGACACTTCAAAAGTTTTGCTTTTCAGTTCCAAAACATAAGCAAAAGATCTCCCTGCAATCACTCCATCGCTGGAGACACAGCAACCTTCACAGCCCAGACACTTGCTGATATTCATCTTGCATTACACTTATCCATGCCTACTGTGTCTGGCTCTGAGTCATTGCTAGTCACAAGGATAACTCTATTAGTTGCCATGTTCAAAAGTTAGTGAAAAAATACCAATAAAGCTTCTGCCCCAGAGATTAAGTTTGGAGAAGGTCAGGCTGCTTACAGATTTAATCTAAACAAACAGGTGGGTTGTGACACTAAAATAGTGCTTACAAAAGATCCCATAGCTTATGAGTAAAGTATGAGGGTATTTCAGGACTCTATCTTCCTGCTACTTCTGCGAGACACCAAGATTTTATGGAACCTGGATTCTAACTACAGCTACTTAGGGTGGAATTACACCAGGTCTATTTTTTGTTTCAGTTTTTTCTTATTGAAGTGAATCTAGGCACAACATCAACACTCTCTGTGTGAAATCATGTGCATTTATTTCACCAAAACAATCCAGGGCCTAATGCATTTGAAGGTAAGTTCATTATTCAGTCTTCTGATGCCTTTTCATGCTTCTTAGATTTGCTGCCTTGTACCACATCAGTATTTAATAATTATTCCAGCTGTCTCCAAAGCCCTTTCACCACACCTTGTGTGGCACATTACAGACAGCTTGGATTTTTCAGGTACAAATTGCTAAACAATTACTCATGAGAGAAAGGTCATAATAATAGGTTACAGAAGCCTTTGCAGCCTGCCTTTACTTCATGGCCATTTATAAAGAACCATTTCATCCCATTGTTATAATGATGAGAAGGAAGTAGTTTAAGGTAGTTATAGACAAGCAAACAAAAGGCAGGAGAGCAGTGCTGTATAACTTCTACTTTCACTTCCTGCCTACTCCATTACTTCTGGCATTATGGGAGAAATAACATGATTGGAATGACCTAAAGGTTATAACGGGTGGGCAAGGTTTGCCTTGTCGAAAGCAGCGCGAGCACTGTTGGCTAAACCTTTTAGAAAGCTGAAAGTGGTGCCGTTTAACAAAAATACTAAGCTGTCATTGAAAAAAGTACATTACTTAGAAATAGTATTTCTCCATGGGCTTTCTTATCTCTATTTTCCCCCCTCAAATGTTTCTTTTTTTTCCTCCCCCCCCACCATAGGAAGAAAAAAAGCACAAAGATGGAATCTCTCTGAAAAGTTGAAAATGTAGAAGACAGATTTTGCACTGCTAGGAGCTCTATTAGCTATTTATGAATATCACTGCTTTTAAAATGGCAAAAGCAAACTCCCAATGGTCCAATCTACAGCATTACAGATCAGGCAGGCAAATTTCTTTGGGTTCTTGGAAACAATGTTCATATGGTCATATTTATTACCCCTAATTTTTTGCAAAAATTGTTGTTGTTGGTTGGCTTCCTTAGTATTTGAGGATTTGATCCAAACAAATCACAGAATTTTAAGTCCAGTCACAAGTCACAGAAACATCCAGGTTATAAAATAAAAATCTGCCTTTGGGAAGAGAAAATTCAGGACAATTTTATTGACTTGGAGAAAGCAACCTTGAACATAGCCAACAGAACAGTGATGGAAGCAACGGCAGTAATTTGGCACTTTTTGGCACTAAAGGATGAGACTCCCTCAGCCTTGCTTAAAAATTTCTAAAAGTGACGCAAGTTACAAAAGAACACAGTACTGATGGCAATGACCACTGATACTTCCCAGATATTAAGAGACCTTCGTTCAAGAGCAGCCCAGTAAGCAGGAGGCAAGTCCGCCTGAAAGATACAGTGATACCACAAGTAAAGCACGAGCCATGATCTGAATCTCCATCAGGAGGTGCCATGGGCTTCCTCCTTTCAGAGAAATTTCATGTTTCATCCTGAGAAAACTGCTGGGGACAGATCTCCCCAGATGCCATCTTCCATTTATTCACCAATGGTTTTCATTACATTAGGCCTTCATTTGTCTAAACTTCACTTTCCCTTCCTGAAAAATTCAAATTAAGACACACGTTTACCAAATAGAAGAAAACTGATCCTTGGGCCACCCCCATGAGCATCTTATATTCACGTGCCCAAACTCACCCTAAGTGCAAAGCGGACAAGGTGGATGCCAGACAGACTTCTGAATTACTTATCCCAAAATATCTTGAGGCTGCATCACATATTCAGCACAAATTAGGCATGACTGGCCAAGCTTTTTTACTGATGGATAAAGCCTCACTTACTGCAAGGTACTGCAAGAGACATACACAGTCAGACTGAGTCCACGTGGCTGCAACATGCACGTGGTCACACTTCACCCTGCTCTCAGCTCCAGACAACAGAGTTGTGCCTCCCAAAAAAATCCACAAGAGAAAATTTTGCTGCGTCTAGAGTTCCAGCTTTACAACTGGAAGAATTGTATTCCTTGCTTAATCAGACTGAGCACAGGGCAAAAGGATTTCATCATAGATAATTTTTATATTAGCAAGTATAGAATACAAGCAAGCCTTGACTTTCAGCAAATTTCCATTTATGGCTGTCCAAAAATTAATCAGCTGAAATTGATAGTCAACTATTAGTCTATTTTTGGTCAAAGGTTATTTAAAAAGTAAAAGAAAACAAGTCTGTAAAACAATTTAAATGCATCAAAGTTTATGTCTTGCATTATGTGGCAAACCCTGCTCTCCTTCAGGAATCCAGCCAGCCAAACTTTTGTTCCCTTGGCCAGTTGCTGGAATAATAGCCTCCCCTTTGTTTCATCGTGACTTGATTACTATAATTATTTGCTTGCTAGACTTCCAGCTACTGCTCCGATTGTGAGGAGTGCAGAATACAACTGCTAGACTACATGCTGCATCTAAGTCTTTCCATCACATTACCCCTATATCCCCATATTAAGAGAGCTCCATTGCTTCCCAATGCAGCGGCGGCCCGATTTTTTAGATCTTCCTACTAATTTACAAGGCTTTACACTGGAAGCCTCAGATAAATCTTTTGCTGCTCCATGTCTGAAGAGTCTTAGGGCTGTACTTGTATATGCTTTTGTCTCCCCCATAGTGTTTTAGACCCTGAACTTGTTTAGCGTTACTCACATGAGCAGGTTTACAGACTTCAATGGGACTACTTACATGAGTAAGAAGTACTCATATGAGTAGATATTTGCAGGCTCAGACCCTAAGTGACTTGGAGAGCTTTACTATTATTCACTTCTTGAAAAGCACTTGCAAAGAAACAAGAGAGGACTTACCGTATTTATTCAGAGTTATTATATATTCACCATGTCTTCTTCTTAAGCCCTCTTTGTTCTTGAGTACATGTACTCTATCTACAGTAGCGATACACAATATTTCTCTCAGGGGATTTTCACATGTGAAAATAGCGAGGGTTTGACATGTTGGACTGTTGGGGGTTTTGTGTTGTTTTGTTTTGTTTCTCCCTGTGAGAATTTGTAGATACCAACTTGAGACAAAGAGGATTTTGTTATTTCTTCTATTGGAGCAGCACTAACAAGCTTGTGTCAGGGAGTAAGGCTCCACTGCGTAAAAATATGGTTCACACACCTTACAACAAACCATCTCTTGCCCCTAAAGTGTTAAAGCTTCAATTTCTCTACAGTTTAAATTAAACACTGTCATTCTCACCTTAAAACACTCGCTTCCTTCATGCATTTTCAGCTATGAAAACAATCAATTTTGTCATCAGACTTACAGCACCCAGGTCTAGAATGGTTCGTTTTTATTAAAGATCATATTTCCCACCTATAGGATACACACAACCAAGCACACTTTTTATATATATATATATATATATATATATATAATGAGAGGTGTTCTCTGGAAGACTTGGGAGAAAGAGGGGCAAAGAAAAAAAGCCGCATTGTTCTGTAGCTTGCCATGCTAAGAAGTTGCCCTTGCTGGGAATGCTGGATATGTCACAAAAAATGTGCAAACTGGGCTCACTGAACCCCCCAGATCTTTTAAAATAAATTAAGTGTCTTTTCCAGCAGAACACAATGGAAAGGTACAGACAGATCATTAAAAACTAGAGGCTTTCAGAGGCTCTCAATGGTGATTTTTTTTCTTTCTGAAAACACCAGAAGAGCTGGCAGATACTGCACTGCAGAGTGCTCCTGAGCACCCTCTGTTACTGCCTTGGGATGGGAAGAGTGGGGGCATTCAGCACTGAGGATTGCTCGTCACCTTGCAACGTTGCAAGCTGCTAGAAAATTCTTGCATTCTGCACATAGCAAAATCCATCCCAGAGTTCAGAGTGCCTACTACCTCCAGAACAGAGATCTGTGAATTGTTTCCACTGGAGGTTTCTGTACTTGGCTGGCAACCCCAGCCTAGCAAGCCATTAGTATAGATTTGTATGGCAACATGCTGACAAAAACAAGTCCATGTTGTTTTCCATCCAGGATGACCTGCACTCTAGTCAGCATCAACAACACATCTAGTTTGAGGGTCTGCCTTAATATCTTTGCAGTAACACATACAAGAAACAACCTAGATAGACAAGGTGAGAGCCCAGAAAAGGGAGGAGTGATGTACAAGCATGGTGGAAGACTCTCACTATTTTCTTCTATCCATCCCTATTTCCCATTAGCCAGGTTAGTGGCTTTCTTCACCAAAAAAATGACACAGGGCAGGCAAAGCACAAAACAGTGACTCAGAGCTTGCATTGGTGTGGTGAGGTTGTTTTGTTTCAAACAGCTCCAGACCTGGACCAGTTTGCCCGCTCTCAGCTGAGCATTTAGACACAGGGAAGACACCAAAGAGCAGCCCAGCTCCTCAATACTGTCTACCCACCATCACATACTGCTCGTTTTACTTTGAGTAGGTAAGTCTAAGCAGGCAGGGGAAAAGCACAGCCAGTACAAATGCAACACAATTCTACTGGTACTGAGCCCAGCCAGAGCATGAGATACCCCAAAACAGGGCAGCAAATGCCTTGGGTCCAGCCATCTCTCAGTGCATTCTGCACTACACAGACCTTTCTCCAATTTAAACTAGATCACAAACCTGGGAAACTTGCTGGCTGAAAGAGAAATAAAGCTTGCTCCCATGACTTTTCTCAGAGTTCTCAAAGCTCTAGTAATAAACTGTTTTTCCTTTAAGAGATGCTGGCATACCACTGTCTTGTGTCAATTTTCATGGGTCACCATGAAGACAAGATGGGTGGCACGAAATTAAAAGAGTTTCTGTTAAGCTTGCAGCCTTTGAAATCCTTTAGGTCTGAGAGATGGCAACTTCTTCCTTTCCCCAACTTATGCTGCTGAGCCACAATATATTGCTGCATAGATAATACTCCCTTCTTCTCAAGGGAGAGAAAAAGCCCTCTAAACCAACTCACTTGGCCACTGGATTTTGGCAAGCACAATGTACTAAGAAACAAAATTAATTAATTAGCTTCAATCAAAGCAGTTACTGTTTAAGATTCTTACAGCTAAAATACAATGATATGTCCTACTACTGTTAAGTTTAAACAGAAAAGGTAAATGGAGGTACAAGTACAGCAGTAACAAAAAAACATGAACTATTTTCTTTTAAAAGTCTCATTCTGCTAATTAAATCTTTTATAAAACATTTTCTAATGTCAACTTTCACAGTATAAATTCTCTGCTCATATTTGATATTGCAGTAACAAAACTCACATTAACAATAAGAAAATATGAGTGTTCTGATTAGTATTCTGAGGCAATGCAATATAATCCACTGTGATAATGTTTGATGTTTTAAATGAAATAAATGGGCCTCATACTACTAATAATACCAAACAGCAGCATATGAATTCTGAAATTACTTCCTCAAAGTCTCCCAGAGGTCTGAATTTTTTTCCCCATGTCTAACACAGGCGCAAGGAAATGTCTCTGTGTACTCTAACTTGTAAATCAGTATTAGTATTTCCGAGTATATTTTTATCTCAAATCATAAACTTTACTCTTTTTTTTTGGTGCCTCAAATCTGTGTTTTTTTATTTGAAATCCTTTCACTTGAACCATGGAGCAGTGCAGATGCAGCACATCATGAAAGATAAGAACTGGAGTGCCACAAACTGACCATGCAATAATAAAGCTCATCAAGCAAGAGAAATGGGAAAGCTTTTGAGAACCTGGAGCATGTGTTTTGAAGGATTAGTTATTGAGAACAAGGCTTCCTTGGAAATGAAGGCATATTTGGTACAATAACTTGAGGTACTGAACATACTTTTCTATTGCTCAAACTCCTTGCATTTCAGTCAAAACACCTCAGAGAAGAAGACTTAATCTTATTAACGGTGACCAGAATGGCTACATGTGTCAGTGTGAACTACACTGAATTCGCTGGTGGATAGTGAAAATAGAGCTAAAAAATTGTTTCTTGTGATAATTTTCTAATCAAAAGTTCTGTGCTTGCACAAATGAAAAATTTAAATGTTTCCTACAAAACTCAATGGAAAAAAATATTCCCTTGATACAATCTTTCTCCTTACTAAAATAACAGGAGTCTTCCAAAGGAGAAGAGAAACAGGAAGAAGCAAGGGTGAGAACAGTATGCCAGAAACAACTTCCCTGGGTTTCCAGTGCCCCTTATCTTTCTGCTTCCTTGTCTCTCTCCCCTCTCCAGCTTTGCAGAATTCAAAGTGGGACAGGAATTTCCAGACAGCCAGCTAATATCCCATAAATATGTTCTATTGTTTGCTCTCCTAAAAATTGGATTCTCAAAGAAGTTCTTGGCCACCCACTTGCATACACAATGACACATGTAAAAGGTTGGATTTTTTTTTTCCTAATGTTTCATTCTGATTCATCATTTAAGCTATTTTAAAACCTTGAGTATTTTTCCATAGAACAAGATGTCTAATTCCCAGCCAGTTTAAGGTAGAAAGCTGCCAGCACTTCTGAAGTTGAATGCCAGATTTAGGAAATGCAGACAGTATGTGAAATTCACCAGCGCTGGAGGCATTTCAGAGCGCTGTGCAGCATCTCCTGCCCTGTAAAACACTGGGAGACACACAGAACCAGAGCTCCCTGAATCCCTTTGCTTCACAGTTCATCAGCAGCTGCCATCAGACTGTGCATCACAGAGCAAACAAGTGGGATAGAAAAGAGGAGCAAGCCAACAAAGAAGCTGTAGGTTCTGGTAGCCATAATGTGAAACAATTCACTTGCACTGAAGAAGTCAGACCGTGCATCAGTGCATCCCAGCAGACCCAGATTTGTAAGACAGACACACCAAATTCCATACACACCTTTCACAGGAGACACTTAAGTTATCTAAAGATATTCAGTGTCTTGGACACAACTTGGCCCATCTGTAATTGCACTTTGAATATTTTATTCCACACTGACACAAATAAAAGATAGGAATGTTGTGGCATATCTTTCTTTATAATTACTTGGAAATCAAAACATTGGGCTAGGACTAAGCTGTCCTCTGAACACATCCAAGTGTTGGATTAGTTGGTAAAATGAGAATCATACTTTCAATAACTATGGAGCATGTGTGAACAAGCAGATACATTCCCATGGCTTTGAATGATGGAGATCTTACCACTTCCTTTTGCTCTGTAATTTCATATTTTAAACATGAGAAAAATAAACCTTCAATACAAAGCATTTGCTTTTAAGCAAATCCCACCTTATTTTAATGGCTTGTGGTCAACATTATCACATAACACATTGCCATTTACGGTGGAAGGCTGAGAAGAACAACTCCTCCTACAACTCCAGGAAGCACCCAGGTTATCAGAGGCTTTTCTGCTACTTAACATCATTTATTTTACTGACCAGCTGCTCCAATGCCAGAAAATCAGACACAGTTTAATGCTGTTAATGTACTCGTGAATCTGTGTGGTATCACATAGAATGAAAGAGATCGTATAAATGTAACAGGTCATTACGTATCACAAATTTGGGGTCTTACACACAGTATATTTCATTACTGAATACAAGTGTATTCAGAAATACACTTGTCCTCACAAGATCTAAAGGATCAATTCTTTGCCTGGTTATTCCAATTACATGCCCATGTACCTTCACTGAAAGCAACTGAATTACAGCAAAGTGCCAATGAAGTTTAAAAAAGAAAACATGTTGAGAATGAGAATTCAAGAGCCTCAAGCAAAGTGAAAATCAACTGCCTCATGGTATATATTGGCCTAACTCCACTCTGATTAGTGTAGACAATTTACACCAGCTGCCAATCTGCTCCTTGAAAATTAAGGACAGAAACCTAAACATATTCTGGAAATCTTGGCATTGTCAGGCTAAATATGTGCACATGCCTGATTCTTTTCTCTCATCCAGTAGAGGATGCAGCTTGTTAAAACTTTTTCCAGCAAAATATATATGTTTAATTTATGTGATTAATTTCTGTGTTAATGAAGGTTGAAGGACCGAGAAGGCTGAATGCATCTATTTATCCAGGGGCCAGATAAAAATTGCTGCTCAACTAGCCAGCCCGACCCTAATATGGGAAGCCCCAGCCTTATTCAGGGTGAGAGGACAATTAAATTTTTATGCTCATTTAATCCCGTGCCCTTTCAGAGCAAAGGCTGACAATTGTGCCCAATTTTTCCAAATGTTTGCTGTTACATAACCTTGACAAACCCACCAAACTCAATTTGTGCAGGGCCTGTTGACAAAAATCCGATCGCAACAATATTCTGACACTCTCTGGGGTTAAATCCTGGATTTAGAGTTTACAGGAAAAGACGAGACCAGCATTCTAAACCAGTGCTTTATTAGTCCCTACCTGCAGCAACTAAATTCATATTACTGTGTATATGAAGTCAACAAAATGCTTCTGTATGAAAGCAAATGCATTAAAAAGCCTTTCAGCTTCTGAAGAGTTATCTGTCAGGCTGGTAACATTTTGTTCTGATATTCAGAAAAATTGATTCTTTCAACAAATTAAATTTCAATTTTTTTCCTTTTTCATGTTCCAGTCACTTCCTCTAGAAGAAATTCATTTAGGGGAGCTGTATTGTATTATTATCTGTATTTTTGTGCTTTAGTGCAATCAGTTTATCTTATTGTTATATGTTATGTTCCTCAAGAGAGATTCATTTAAGTGTGACCTAGACTATTATTTTAGGTGCTTCTTGCATCTCTATTGGGCATTTAAGAGTTGTAGAACTCTCTAATTTATTTAAGCAGGGCACTTTAAAGCAATATCTCAGTAATTTTCATTGAGTTTAAGGAGCCCTTCTATGTTTTAAAAATGCTTGAAGTTCTTCTGCTCTTTTGAGGACTGCAAATATTTGAACAACAAACAAAAATGTTAGAAAAGCAAGTTCAAGACAGATATGGAGGCAGAGAGACAAGACAAATGAGTGTGAAGTGGATTTTATTTCTACATGGGAAACTCTCTCAAGAATAGTCACACCCATATTTTGGCCAGCAAAGTGAAAACTGGTCATTCCTTCAAAATACACATGTATAATATATTTATCTTAAATCTAGGACTTTCAAACTTCCCTCACTTATTCTATGTAGTAAGTCATAACAAATCAATTAGCACAAGGAAACACTTCAAAGTATCTTCTACAAACAAACACCACAACAAATGTTTTCTCTATGAAAGGGATATTATCAGCTACAAAGTGACTCAAAAAGCAGAAGTCATAGTTCTGTAGAGAGAATACTAGAAAAATAAGTTACGCAAGTCTGATCACAAGTCCACTGATGTCGGGGAAAGATTTAGACTGACTGGTAACTGTGTGAACGCTGTGGTTCTGCAGTCCTTTCCTACACAGGCCTCTCCCTCTAAAGCTTTCTATATAGGAAAACACAAGGCTGTGAAAACCAAACCTGAAAAGATATTTAATCAAGACTAAAAAATGAGATGAGAAATTATAGAGCAGATTCTTAAAGTAAATAAAGAGATAAACGAATAACACCTGGAAAAAATCCGTGGCGAACTAGTGACACAGTCTGGGGGAGGGAACCAGGAAAGCAAGAGAAGAAACAGAACCTTCCCACTTGCAGGAAAAAGAAGGTAAATCTATGTCACAAGAGGCAACACATGAAGTTTAGTCCAGATCTTTATACTCTTTGCCTCCTCAGGACCGGTTAGCACAGCTGTGATGCCAGACCAACTTCCACTGCATATCTTTAATACTTATTTTTAATACTGCTGCAAGCCATCAGCCTGAGGCTGATCTAATGCTTCTGACTGGCTGTTGTACACCTTTCAGTGAAGGCAGTAAGAACTGCCTATGCAAACTAAGGACAAGGCCCTAAGTAATTTAGGGTAATAAACTTAATGAAGACTGCCCTACCACTTTCTTTCATTCCCGTATTGCCAGGAATGTACTTAGCCAGTGGGCATTTGTCAGTTTTCAACTGATTTTCTGCAGGATTTGGCTTGGTTTCTTTCTCAGCTTCTTATAATTTATTATACATGATGAAAGACGAACAAATACATACTTTGATTTTACTTTTGGAGGGGGAATCCTAAGAGTGACAGCTCCCAGGACACCAAACACACCAGCTGTTCTTTTATTTTTCCACTCTTCACAGTAATGACAGTGTCTCAGCTCTTGTTGCCAAGCATCTTTGTAAAACATTTTAAAAATAAATGTAGCACACATGAAAACATGCCAGAACAGCCTCCTTTGCAACAAATTTTCTTCAAGAACAGAAGATGCAAGAGCTAATTTGTCTTCATTCTGGCAAACCAGAAAACTTACTAAAAATTATGGTGTTTGATAAATCAAGAAAAAGTTTTTCCCCCCCTCCCTAATCTCAACTAATAGATCCTGATGAATTCCTTGGAAGTCAAAACTGAACAAATCTGAATTACACTAAAGATACCAGTTCTAGCCAGGGAAGAAGATTAACCATAGTCAGGTAACCACCCACAAGAGCTATTCAAGAAGATTAAATGTTGGAGCATGTCAGCATGGGAAGCAGTAGACTCATCTCTGATTTTACAAGTCAAAATATCATGCACAAGTTTTGAATAAAAGAGAAGTTATTGGTCTCAGATCATTTGCCAGAGTTTATAAAGCATATTAATTTAGGTGAACTCTTGATCTCTTCTCTAAAAGTCATTTTTCTGTATGTCTGTGAATGGAAGACCTTGGGACATAAATTTTAGCATCCTCCTTTCCAGCCAGTTTCTGGAATACATCCATAAAAACCAATCTATTATACTGATACTTTAAATGTTCAAATGCACAAATGTTCTTTCAAGTCAAACTTCATCTAATCAGGGTTTTTTAATTCTTTCCCCATAAACAAACCCCTTCAGATCTTGGCCATCTTTTGAGGCGTTCCTTCAAATTTATTAAATATTTTGCCATACTCCTGAGTAGTCCTCTCTTTCCTCAAGACAGAATAAACCAGGCAAGCTCTCTGCAGCTCTCTTCAAGACAGAAATATTTCTACCCACTGCACTGATAGTTCCACAGACACTTCCATCCAACATTTAGCAAGTTTAAATTTGTCTGCCTTACTCATCCAGCATTATTTCCACACAGCTATTCCCAACCCCACATGTAACTATCTAGAAAATGCTTTTCCCCACAAGCTGTCTGTATTTTTAAGGGATTCCTCTCATTTTACTGCTTTGACTGTACTTGATAGAACAACAAACACCTGTAAAAAGCAAAATAAAGGAGCTGGCTATCCTGTTTGCTTGTTTGTAACACTGAGAAATGATGTGACAATGCAGACCATCAAAGTTGTCTTGGCAGGTAAACGAATGAGGATGAGATCTTAGGAATTTTCAATTGCATTGGAAAAGCCCTGGCTTGGCCTGGATGTAACACTGTGGTTGGTCTTAGAAGACACGAATGGGTTAAGTTTATAAAGCACTTCATTTTCCAGCCACAGCTATGGTACCCTGGGTAATTACTGCAGCTTAAGCTAGACCACACCTTAGATAAACCTGTAATGCTGGCGTTTTCTGCAAACATTTTCTTTGCTGCAAGCTGTGGCTTGCCTCTCACATATATTTGCTCTCCATTTCCAACTTGGTTTTTCCTTAGCTAGTTTGTGCTCAGTTGAACCAACAAATCAGAATTTGTTGATTTAGCTCCATACCTCTTCAGTCGTTGCGTGACACAACCATATGAGTTCTGTGGTAACAGCTGCTGTGGGGGCCTGATGGCTCACTTTTTGTGCCACATGGAATAGGCTGGGGATGAAAGAAAAGGAGGAAATGGTTCCAAAGGGAAACATTTGTTTTTTTCTTAAAGGTGAAAGAGGCCACCTTGATTATAGCTAGTGCCAAGAAAGTGAATTCAGTTCTCGTGATTAATGGACACATCCCCAGCTCTCCAGTGACCATTATCAGAAAACTTCAGAAGTACTGGTGTTAACTTTTCATCAGACTTCATGGAAGGAAAAAGTCTCTGGGTTAGGCAGCTGAGTCCTCTGCAAAGAGCAGTAATTATGGAGATTTTCAGTGACTAGTTCGCCTCCAGGTCTTTGTCATCACTCCTGCTAGGGCTGCCGTTCCTGCAGCCCAGTCAGTGCTGCAGCACCCAGGAGCTCTCCCATTTCCCAGGGCAATTCTCAGAAAGAAGATATCTGCTGGACCTGTCCCCACCACCCAGCTCAGTCTAGAGGGAATGCCTTAAGGATGATGCACAGAATCACCCCATGAGTCCTGCCAGAGGGAGGAGCAGTTGCAGATGAAAAGCTCTTTTCCCTCACAGGGCCAGACCTAGCAAAGGATCTGTGCCCACAGCATCAGGCTTTGTGCAGGCTGATGATAGATGCACCACACAATATTAATTGCAACAGCAATCCCTAATCTGATAACTTGAGCTTTCTGAGTACATTCCAACAGAGAAAAACAAGGTAATCCTTGTGCCACCTGACATTTGCCCTCAGAAACAAGCCTTTATGAGAGCCAAAAGCACATATTAAAAGCTAAGGAAAGAAGAAGATTAAAGGATAACATTTTTAAAAACACCTAGTATTTCACCTAATATTTCACCCAAAGACAACACCACTGACTTCAGTTAGAGCAGAATTTGGCTAATGCTGACCACACCGAGCCATCACAGTTTGGGTATGAATGACTAAAAGACCAAACAATCCTATCACTTTATTTTATTAAAGCTCACATTTAAAAAACAAAATTAGTAGCTTAACCTTATCTAGTGTTAAAAAAACCCACACTCAATAAGTCCTCACCAGTAAAGAAACTGATTTATAAATAAAGAGAAAATAAAATCTCCACAGTTAAGATCTAAATATTCCTATGAGTCAAAAGATTCACAGCACTTAAATTTTAGAACTTGACCCCTGGACCTAAAAAGCCAAATCTAATTTTCAAAAATTCTGAATGTTCATAAAAAAAAATTGACGTAGAAGCAGTTTGTCAGATCCCAATGAGCTAAAGGAAGAACATGGCTCGTGTGTGTGTGTGTGTGTGTATAAAAGTCTGAGCTTGTAAAGGCTTCATGCTTCTGTTGCCCAAAGTACAGACCCCTCCCTAGGGGATTTGTATGCAATGAATTGCCATTTGATTTTGAGATGCACACAGCTTGATATGTGGCATTAAGTGCAATAAGCATAACAAGAAGAATAAATAGCAACTTAACAGCAGGAGCTAACTATATACCAGCACAGAATTAATACATTGATACTGTAAATACCTGGTGCAAATAAGACAATACATCTTTGTTAAGCTGCAGATTTATAAGACACTTTGTGGAACCATTATGATACATCTTTGACTGCTTATGAGTCCTGTGTTCACTGATTTATGTACCTTAAGACTACTATTAGTATATTGATTTCCTGAGCATCTTCCCCAACAGAGTGAGGCTAAAAAAGCCAAAAAAAAAAAAAAAAAAAAAGTGAGAAATTGGAACAGTATGCTACCGGAGATTCCCTCTCCCAGTGGGACCACAGACTTGGCTCCCAGACCTGGCAGATTGTGGGAAGCTGAGATTTAAAGCTACAATATTTTCACCTCTACAATAGCTGTTCTAAGCTGCTTACAAAGAGCTTAAACAAATGAATCCTGAGGCTTCCTCACTTAGGCTACAGCAAGCAAGGCACATGACTCTGGGGTGGAGGAATTTGAAAAACACACTCCTTTTTCCAAAGTTCTCAAACATCCTAAAAACAAATTCTCTTTCAACATGCAGAGAGCTATACAGATTTTGCAGCACAGATTAAAGGTGAAGATTACAAAGCTAGTTAGTGTATCCTAACTAATCCAAAAATCTCATAAGGTACTTGCACTGTCCATTGTTTCTAGGGACACAGGTCTCCATATTCTTGATGGAGATTCACAAACAAGAAAAACACTGCTTCACTGCATTGTTTGAATTTTTCCACTTTTTCTGGCCTTGCATAGTGCTTTGAAGTAAGGCTAGTTATTTTATATGTGAAATACTTATTAAATTATCATCATTTCAGAAGAAGATTATCCATATGAAGGATAATTCTGAACCCCAGCACATCCATGTATAATACATACACACCATGTTCTTGATTGAAAGAATTAACATTTACATGGCCTAAAATTCAATGGAAATAAAACCAGATAACCCAGAAGCTTTGTGCTGATTATATGTCTAAGTAATATCACCTGAGTCCCGGTAAAGATTCTCCTATTATTAATTGCTAAGCAAAGTAGTTATTTCAATTTAAGTTACGAATAACTTGAACTCATTAGGAAGCTCAAGATTTGCTTTTTATGATGACAGCACAAAGCCTCCAGAGAGTCTTCTGTGAATGTCTTAGTTTCATCTCTTGCATACGATATTAACAGGGTAATAAAAGATGACTTCAAGAACATACTTGGGAGTGTTGGAACATGCTCCATTTCCAGCTTAGACCTCAGGTATCAAAGATGACCTATAAATAGGTATGAATTAATATATTATTGAAAAGAATTCTTCATATATTTTTGTGTAGACACACAGCAAAATTTATTCCTTTCCCTCTGCAGCTACATAGGTGTAAGGGAGGAATGCAAGTAACTAATGTGTTCTTTACATTAAAATAACGGGATAGGTTCAGATCCTCTATCCAACAAGTAAACAACACAGTTGAAAGAGATTTCATAAGCAATAAGAGGCACAATAAAGGAGTCTTTTCTGGGGCTAAACTCAAATAGTTGTAATTTACTGATAGCAAGAGAAAGTAATTTTGTAGTAGAATGGATACAGCAACCTGAGGCACTAAATTGCATTTTGAGTTTCATCAGCGGCAACTGTAACGAGGTTGGATCTTATTGATAAAATAATTCCTTTTACCAGCAACCTGAACTCCACCACAGTGTTAACTCATGCTCACCCAGTTGTAGGTGTTCTCTGGATACACAAACATCCACACATTCCTATGACTGCACTCAAACCAGCAATCAGAATAGGGCCAATGTCATTAATTGATTCTCAAATACACCTAAATTAAAACCTTTCTAACAGAAATTTTAACAGCTCTCATTTTTCTCTTTCAGTTTTAGGAGTAAATTAATATCCGCTGGCTCAAAGTACTATCTACTTGTGCCCTCGCTAGTATATGGGGGTTTGTTCCTGCAGTACCAACCATTAGCTCCACCCAGTCAAAGGTAGCACAAGAGTAATGGGATGAATAACTGGAAGTTATCAGTGTTTAATATATATACAGTAAAACAGCCTCAAGACAGAAAACATGCATGACACTTTGGCTGGAAGTTTATTCCTAAGTACAAACATCTTCATTAAGTGTTCTCAACGACCAAAACTTCTCACAATGCAGAACACCTCTTCGGTTATGGATGCCTGTTTCACAATAAACATATACCATTATCAGATTTGATTTCCTGCTAGTGGTTTACCACAAAGTTTACATACTCCTGCAGAGCCAACAATTCAGTTTGTAGCAGGTGTACCATGGAGAAACCTTTCTCATCATAAAAATTAAACAGTGAAAATACCATTTTATCAAGAGGAAGCATGTCCAGGAACATAACCTCTTCCTCCCTTGATGGTGCCCATGCAACTCCAACTTGATGCAGAAATGCCACCTCTAAGAAATGAGTGGTGCACTCAGTTGTTTCTACAAAACTTAAAGATAGGCAGTGTCAAGTCTTGCTGAAATTGTAGTTGGGTGATCCTCTTCTCCCAGATCAGCGAAGTTAAATTAGAAGCCCAGACAGAAAGGACTGGCCAGCTCAGATTAAAAGATGGACGTAAGGAACATTCAAGGACTCAAAGAACCCAAAGGCTTATGTCCAGTGCAGCTCTCCAAAAGACTTTCTACTCATATAGTCAATCTGCTCCTTACTGAAAATAAAGCTCACACTGAATAACTGTTCACCTCCAATATGTCCCATGTCAACTTCAGTTGAATAGACTGGCCCTTTGCAGGGAAGGGCAACAAGGAAAACCATCATCTTTAAAATCTCCATAGATAATTTGAATCTGCCTTTAGCTGGATGCATTCTTTGGAAGTCACCAAAACACACACTACATATGTAGAGCCCATAAGTGTCACAACAAGAAACTGTGGACATAATGTCTAAAATGCTCAAGCTCCTAATTTCTTCAATCCTCAGATAAAAATTCTCTGCAAGGAATAACATCAGTATTTTTCCAAAGTATACAGCATACTGGACTCTGGTCACATTCACAATGCAGTCTGAGGGTATTAACTTCATCAGTCTCCTCCTACTGAGGCCTTTGCATTCTCTAAGGCTGGAGATGCAGCCATTGTTGGTGAATCAAGGAGCTTCCTTTGAATTTCCACATGCTAAAAGGAGCAAAATCAATCTCAAATTCAATGCTCTCTCCCCCGCCTCCTTCCAAATGGAAAAAACTGCTCCCGAAGGTCACGATGGCACTACCCTCCGAATCTTACAAGAAAGACATTAGAGCAGAACACGATCCTGCGCTCCGTCATTACTGGGGGATATTGGAAGGAGGACAAAGGAACGTGCACACATAAGTGGGGAGTGGGCTCTTTTCTTGTACTGGCCACATTCAACTTGTTTGTTCAAGGAAAAAAAAAAAAAAAGAAAGAGTGGAACAAGACATGCATGCCTGATGCTGTTAGTGCTTAATACACTGGAAAAATTGTTTAGGAACAGTTCATCCTTAAAATTACTCTGTAAAACCATCAGTCATTGAGATCTTATTTTATCTGTTGCATATATGTTTCTTGTAGTCCAGCAATGCACTTTTTTTCTTGGGTTTTCAGCTTGACTTTGATGCTTTCGATGTGGATGACTCCCTGAAGTTTTTCTTCCTTTACTGGCCCTGCTGCATCAGTGATAGTGAGTAAATCTCATCCTACTGTCATCTTGGGAGTATCAACAATGTAAAAGACCTTTCCATGAGGAACAGTCTGCCAGGAAGGGCAGCTTATGGCCCAGTACTCTTCACCACTAAGTGTCCCATCCACTTAACATCTCAATTCCCTAACAGCCCCAAACTGAAGAGGGTAGCATTACTAGAAAACAGTTTGCCCAGTGACAGCACATCACAGGTCGTTCACTAGATCTGCCATGGGCACTACATGAATTAATACATTATGTATTCTTTCAGTTGAGAGGGCAGAGAAAATTTGCAGTCTAATTACAAGATGTGCGATGCATTAACTGTCTTTCAGCTGTGTGACTGCACTGAGGAATATCCCAATTCCTCTATTCTTTCTCTTTTTTTCTTTTTGAGAAAGGTGTGTCTGGGGTTTTAAATATACTTGACTCAGAAGGGATATTAAAATAAAAGATTCTATCACCAGCACTCACATTTTATTAGACCACTAACCAAATTTTAAGATTTAGATTTTAAATACTTTATTAAAATATTCTAACTTTTTAAGCACACTGTTGATTTCAGAACAAAAGTGATCCAAGAAGGAGCCAAAAACATTTGGTGCTGAAGCATGTTTTAAATAACCCATCCCTGTGTACCAAGGAGCATCGGCCTGGAGTGGAACTTAATCACAAGCTCCAGTCCAGCATGAGCAGTTGCAATCCAGTGCCATCACAGCAACATCATCACACATTTCTCACCTTGATAGTAACAAATCTTCTAATTTCCAGTCTAAATTTATTCATGGACAGTGTTTCAAAAAGAAATGCAATAAAGTATTGTGCTGTGATTTACACCTTTTGTATTACTTACATTATAGAAACAATGAAATATGTCATAAGTGTCATCTGGATTTATTTTGGTGTGCTGCTGAATGACATTCAATGGTTGGCTCGTCTAATTTAAGTCTGAATCGACTGTTAATTCATGTCTAGATTGCAGCTGAACAGGAGCCAAAGTTCATTCCATTTTGGTTTTCTGCAAAATTTAAATCAAGCAAAATGCTTAGCATTTTTCTATTATTCTTATTCTGTGAGCAACTTAGTGCCAGAGCTGAGAAATCTGTGTCAGCACATGTGGGCTGGCACATAAAAAGCCGGGAAGCTCAGAGAAGCTCCAGGCTGACAATGGCCAACCTTTGTCTGTGTATGAGGTCAATTCAGTTCCAAGATGCTTATTCCTGCTTTGCAAACCTGACCCCTCTCCAGCAGGAGAGGCCTACAGTGCCAGGGAAATTGCACAGGGACTCGTGTTACAAGGAGAAATGAGGAAATTACTCTGATACAGTTTTTAGTGAGGCCAGTCTTCTGCATGGTTTCCAAAACAAAAAAAAGAGGAAACCCTCACTGCAAGGAATGGGAGGGAACTACCCTAAAGGAGAGAAGTCTTGTGTGAGTCACAGCCAGTGCAGGTTTTGCAGCTGCTCTGAAGCAGTCTGTAGTCAAATTGGCATCACTTATCTTGTGAGCTCCCTTCAGCAGCCTAAGCATTGAGGCCTGGTGCAGCTTGGAGTTTGTGTGCGCTGGAGTTGGCCAGGCGTTCACAAAGTAAGAAGAGAGCAACCACCTCTACAGCTGCCACATACAACAGGGCTCAGTACTGTGCTGAAGGACTGGCAGGGGTTGTACCGGCTCTAGAAGACAAAAACTCCAGAAAACCACAAGTTTTCATGGGTATGACACTATACCTTGCAACACACCTGCTAGGGATTATGAGTTGAGAGAGAATAGTTTTAAATCAATACTGACCTTATGATATCACACTTTGAGAACAGTGTGTTTATGTATATAACAAAAATCTAGAGAAAAAACAGGATAGTTGGGGAAGGGGAGGCTGCAAATAGTAGAGCAGGTTGACTTTCCCCAGTTGAAAAAAAAGGCAGAAAACTGGGTGCAGGCAAAATTCTACAGGGCCGGATGGAGAAGTCAGGAGCACATGTCAAAAGCATTAGAAAACATCAAGGAATACAGAAGAACATATTACAGAGTGGCAAGTCACTTCTGTAATATTCTAATAAAACAAAACTCAACAAGTCTTTTTCACTGATTTCAGAATTTACCATTTCACAACACACACTCATGCATTGAGACCCTTACCCAAGAAATTTAAATCAAAACAAATCTCTGAATCCCAGGTAAGTCTCAATTTTGCTGAGTGTGCTAATTTTATGATGTAAACTATCTTATTTTCCCTATTTTGGGCAAATTTATCTTAGTTTAAATGCTGAAATGTGCACTTCACAGTCTCTTATCTAAAGTGCACCTTGAAGACTATGATTGCCAGAAGAGTCCTCCTGGCCCTTACCAAACTTTTAAAGCCTTAAGAGAACATACCTGAGGCTACATTGTTCTTTCATTCTTTATAATATAATTTACGGTGATGTTTATGAATCAGAAATTGTCAACAAGACACAAGCACCTGTCTGCTCTCACCAACATCAAACACAACATCTCCAGTAAAAGCTGTAAGATCATGGAGCATGTCCAATTATCATCTGTACAATGTTATAGCATGTGACCTTAGCTTGCTCAGGCAGAGTAGAGATACTACAGCACAAATAATAAATTCTCAGCTATGAGGGATCTGGTCATAAACCCAAGTGAATTTAAATTGTTGAGGGATTAGTGCCTTTTCTGAGAAACAATTCTCCTGCACTGCCACACACTGAACTTGCACTGGGTCACCTACATGACAGCTTCAAGGATGGCCCTGACACCCAGAGAAGGGTGTTCCTTGTTATACACCAGTTAAACTACATCAGAATGTCCAGTCATGATTCCAAATGATGTGTCCTTTCAGCCAAGCTACATGGAGTGGATGTATATGAAAATGGTATCAAGGACATAATGCTTCTTCAAAATGGCATCATCTGCAATGTTTAATGCAGGACTATAAAACTGAGCCATTTCACACAAATGAAGATACAGGAGGGAAGCTATCAGCTGTCTGATACCCTACTTCTCCTTGTCACCCATATTCCTCAAGGTAAGAAACTTCATTGCTTGGGAAAAGCAATTTTTCCCACCAGCTCTCCTACAGTTCCTTAGCAGTTAATTATTTTGTCTTGCTCTGCCTGTGCTTGAGGGCTCTGAATTGCACCCAAAGCCGGCACAAAGCAACTGCAAACAGAACTTTTTATTTTACTCTCCCAGGTACAGGACTCTTGTCATTTTTTACCCTCTAAATTATCTACAATTATTTTGTTTAGCAGGCTAATGTGGGAACTCTGTTTAATATGACAGAAAGAACAATTTAACTGAATCGTGCTTTGTATCACACATTAGCAATCAGCACGTTAATAAGTCTGGAAGATTGATATCAGTTTGAAAGGCAAAACCTACACAAAACAATTAATTAAGAAAGTTAAAACAAATGAACTGCTCAGGATGGAATCGGATCCATGAGACGAGATGGTAAAAGCCCAGAAGGAAATACTCTAATTGAAAATGGCAGTAGAAGGCACAGAGTACAGTTAAACATTATCTTATCAGAAAATTAGCAAAATGTAATTTTTTTTTTATTGGATTTTTACAGATGTTATTTTTAACCACATCAAAAAAAAAACCCACCTCGTGGCTATTGGCACAAATTGTCATAATTACTATAATTTGAAGTCTGAGCTGTGGAGTGACTGCTCAGATAACTATCTCAGCCTCCTTATGCTGTATTAGGAAAGCAGCCGGGAGACATATCTTCTCATGGTTTTTTTTTGTACTAGGTTTGGACTTCATTTGTGTCTGTTATCCAATTTCATTCTCGAGAATACTAAAGAATAAATTCTTTTCCCCTACCTGAAACACTGGAGAAAAATCAGGAGGTTAACATTAAGAGAGGTAAAGTTGACTTTAATTAACATACCAATTACCTCCCATTTGCAAGCAAATTGTTTTATTTCCTTCCCTTTATATGCTCCCTGGGGAAGTCTACCTTTTTTTTTTTCCCCCCTTTTCCTCTCTTTATATGGTCATTGGCTTTGGGAGGAAGAACCAGGCTCTCTGCTCCCAAATGAAGAGAGAACCAGAAGAGAAATAGTCAGCATTGTAGCCCATGTGTCAGGAACCCCATGCTGTGGGGTTACTCACACTTTCTAGCCCTTGCAGATTGATGTGAAAGTGCTTTACAGATTGTGAATTGCACAGTAGTGGGAAATTAGCCAGCTATTTTGACTGATCTTTCCAATATCCCAAATCTCTGAAACACACACACACATTTAAAGACTGTTTCCTTCCTTGAAATGAATATTTGAGACAGTTAAAATGACCAGGGGAGGATAAAAACACCCCACAAATGGGAAAATAAGTCTTTATGCAATAGAACTGTACAGTATTTCATTAATATGCAGCCAAAACATGCTTTGAACTGTGATGCCACTAGCTCCTATGAAAGGTAAGCAAGGTTAGAAGTTATCAGAATTTGGATGAAGGACTTTCCAAGGAAAATCTTAAGCACTTTGAGAAATGGTGCTAGTAAAATCAGTAAGAGACGTTCTTCCTGTAAGTCAGGAACAGGGCAACCTCTTCCCCACAGTATTGCAGTACAATTCTGCAGAGCTGCTGCTCTTATAAATAAATAAATAACAAAACATAGGTCCCAAGTACTTGATAACCTGTAAAAGATCCTAAGTACCCTTTTTGCTGGACTAGAATTCTTTCTCTGAGAATCAGAAGCAGGCACCCAGACAAGCAACACTCTGTTGCAGCTACAAATATACATGTGCAACACACACTCCTGAGATTCCTTGTGCTGCCTCCTGCCTGGCCTCCACCTGCCCCAGCATGAGGGAAGTCTCTGAAGTGTCCTGCAAGAGACCTGCTGGTCTTATCCTAGAGTCTCTCAACAGTACTTGGTCTTTACAGGAAAATCAGCAAATAGATAAGCATTGTCCCTACTTTATTCATAGGTACACTTAGTCATAGAGATAATAAATAAAATTCTAGGACTCCTTGTAGAAATAAGTGAATCCCAGCAACTGAAATACTCCAGTCAGTCATGAGTCTCACGGTATGAATGAACAAAAACACAAAATTGTAATTCACAAGGGAAGGCAGTAGTTCTGATTCCCATCACACTGCCCTACCAAAAGCCAAAGATACAGAAGATGAAAGCAGGATGCAGTACACAGCCCAGCAAGGTTACCCAGGTGTAATTCTGTAACTTTACCATACTGTGAGAACTATATGGGTCATATGTTCAGTAGATCTAACATCCAGGAGATCTTGCCAACATCTCACAGGTGTGCACAGCAGTGCAATGTGTCAAAGGAAAGCAATCCTGTGGGTGGGTACACATACAAAACGGTGTTACTAAGTCCTGGATGAATTCATTCCACAAATCTGCATCTATTTCACATTCAGAAATTAGATAAAGGGGAAGAGGAAATTAAAAAAAAAATCTCTTTTAAAGATATTAAGCATTAACTGTGCTCTTTGGCTGCCTCTGTCCTCAGCCATTTCACCCTTCCCTAGGACTTATCTCAGCAGACCCTTCTGTAAACCAGCACTGACAGGCCCAGCTCAGGCATTCTGGGGTCAAGACACAAGTTTTTGTTTACTCCACACTGCACCACCATCCTCTATGCAGACTGTGCTTCTAGTTTGGGGGGGAGAAGCTGTGAGTATGAAGAAAGCAAGGGAGAGGAACTCCCCCCTCCTTCCAGTTTAATTGACAGGAGGGATTTTCTTGGGGATTTTAACTTGAAAACCAAACAATAAGCTACAATCCAGTCATTGTTCTGGTCACTTTACTCACATGTTACAGACCTTTATTTTATTCTGTGTCTGTTTTTGCCCTCTCAGTTTACACCGGTAGAGGTAGGGACCTGGCTTTGCATCTATGTTTCTGGAGTGTTTCCACAGTGCAAAGGAGAGGTTATACTGCAGCAGACTAAGTGTGACAAAGTGACATTATACCAGGCCAGCAAGGAGGGTAATAAAAGTTGAAACAAGGTCTCTTGGGTCTCAGAGAACACAAACTACCAAGTCAGTTTGACTTTGTGTGTGGAGGAGGAGGGGTAGAACACAAGTCATACCCCTGTATCACGCTACCTTCTGCAAAATACATGCTTAGAGACAAATAAATATCAAGCAACAGGTGATTATTGCATTAAATTAACTCACAGTTGATGGATCAAGAATGCAGAATACAATCTCCTCTTTAGTGCAGAAAAATTGGTGCTGAGAAATTGGATTAACCTCCTTTGCAGAGGAATACTTTAATCTTCCCCGCACCTCTCCAATTTCTTATTGGTTTCCAAAGGCACGCTTTACTAAGTGTAACTGCCCTTCCCTGTTTGCAAATAAAGGGCAATATCCTGCAGTCCTTTCCCTGAATGATAGAATTTGGACCTTAGGCTACAGTATATAATTTCTACATTTATTTTTCCCTGTTATAAGAAAGTTTAACCTTCACTGATTCTAGCAAAAATGTTAGATTTACTGATTGTTGAGGACAGCAAATACTTTTTATGTATATATTGGATTTTACTGTGATAGATATATTAGCATTTTTTTCTCAATCTCAGCATCTAGAATCAAGCTCAATATATAAATTAAAAAATATGAACTTGTAACTTGCGAGATTTCAGGAAAACCCTGAAGATAAAGCCTGAGTAAACTTAAACTCATAAAGCAAGGCAATATTTACTCAGCAGATCAAAGGCATCCAGTTCACATGGGATATATCACCTCTACATTTTTCTACTGCTCTCTCTTCTCCCTGCTCTAGTAAACCCCATTTTTTTTTACTTCAGCAACACCTCCATTTCTATTCTGTGACAACTGGTTAAACCTTCATGCTCTCTGCCTACTGTACACCCAGCTACCCTCTAGCATTTCCCCCTGTGTTTGGCCTACAACACTTCCAATGCCCAAAGCAGAAAACCTCTTGGAAGATCCATTCCTCTTTGTTCCCAGAAATGTCAAATGCATTCTATGGCCAGCAGAGCTCTTGGGCACTGTGTATGACAAGGCCAAAAACTCAATCATGCTTTCAGCTACCTAATCTCCACAAGTGCCGAGAAAGACAAAGCATAAATGGGCTTCATTTTTGCTTCACACCCACAATTCTGAAAGTGCATAGGAATTTCCATTCACTTTTTTTTTATTACTTTTTAATAAAACTATTTATATAAACACACATATATAGTATGTAAACATATCCCCAGGCACGTTCCGAAACTCCGTCCTCATGTGCTGCCAAAAACCAAGAGCAATTCGCTTTACAAGCCCTAAATAGCTCAAGCCACCTGGGAGAAGGAAAGCACGGCATTTAACTTTTTTCTGTTTTTCCCTTTTGCACTTCATTTAGCCCTTTCTGACTGTGCCTGCTGCAGCCCAGGGTGCTCCTCTGTCCCCAGGATTAGCAGAGATCTCTGGCAATTGCTCACACCTGCAATTCAGACAACCCCGTTCCGCTCTGTGCAATCAGCCGTACCTCCGTCAGGCCGTCAGCTCCCAAGCTGACAGGCAAACAGAGACCCACCTGATGGCTCAGGCCAGACACCTGCAAAGGGGCTGGAGCAGGAAGGAGAGGGAGGAAGGGAAGAGGTGGAATTACACAATTAAGAGACCAGGTTGATGTTTTGAAGGGGAGGAGTGTTACCTGCTACCCATAGGTACACATGGAACACCTGACTGTGAAACCAGCACTCCCAGTGAAGTTGTTTGCTTGTTTAATATCCAGTGGAGTGGGTCCCATTGATAGAAATCAGTCTACTGGTTTCAAAACAAGAGGTCAGATCTCCTAACAGCTACTGCTTAGGGAATCTCAATCTAATTTGCCACCAAATCTCCGTTATCAAAGTGCATAGAAAGACTGATGAAATACTACAATGTTACTTTGCCATAGATGCACCTTTAATCAATTAAGCCAATTGATTTTCCTTTGTTTCAATTATTTCTATGAAATGAGAACGGAAATTCTGTCATTCTCCTATGGCTGGATTATGCCTGTGCCAGACAACTGCCTAATAGTGAACATAGAGATCACCCTAAAATATCCACCGATTCATCATTTGAGAAGAACAAATCTGTATTTAAAAAGAAACAAACAAAACAAACAAAAAACAACATGTAGAAAAAAATGTTTTTGTCAGAAGAAGCTGTTTGCCCCTGCACGTTTCCTCTCTTAAAATTGATTTCACATTAATTCACTGTAGGAAGGGTCTCTTATCTCATTATTAATATTTTCAATCTTGTTCTGGAAACTGGCAAAACTCAGGCCTCAGCTGATGTTATTTATTTCTGGGCCATGCACTCATCAAAGGTGAGGATGTAATATCAAATCAATTTTAACTCTAACTTATGAACTGAGGTTTAAAGTCAGCACTCAGAAGGGGACAGCAGTAGCCTGTGCCTCTCCAGACAGCACTGAGCCCCGAGATCAATTTTTCTCTAGTGTTGCTCCTTGTTTCTAACTACTGCAGAAAGTACAGAAACCTGATGGTGATACAGGGAAGAGAAGACATCATCTCCTTCCTTTGTAAAGGGACAGACTACAGAGCACAGTGACCTTCAGCAACTGTGGGACAGATCACGGGCACTTGCTTTACAGGACGCTCTGTGCTTCATGACTAACCAGCCTTATTTTGCACCAGCCAGAGCATTTACCTTTATAAAAACATCAGCACGGCCAGAGCACCCAAAATCTTTGCTAGAATTCCCCCAACATTCATCTACCAGAGAGGCAGATAGGGTGGGTAGAGGTGAGGATGCATACAGTGGAAACGTAGAGGCAACTGGCACCCAAGACCTCCCACAAACAGGGCAGCCACGTAGGGCACTGAGGAAGCCCCTCACGTAACAGAGGAAGCCAAACATGATCGAACAGCATAGTTCCCTTGGACACACTGCATCACACAGCCCTCACTAACATGCCAAGGGCTCCTTCCCCTCTTGCTGGGAGCAGGGTATCACCAGCGGTACCAGACTGGTGTGGCTCCTGTCCAAGTACACACTTGTTGACACTTCCCTACTCTGAGTAGGGAGAAAATTCCTCCCACCTTTTCCTGTGCTTAGCAACTCTTCTTTCTGTGACCAGAGAGGAGCAGGAAATGTCAAACCATCTGGATATAACAAATTACATGTAAAATCTCTGACTATCCAACAGCATAGACAGTCACTGCCGAGTCTTGGATATTATTTTGCAGCTAAAATTAAAGTAAGAAACAATTAGCATCATCCCACTTTGTAATAGAGTATTTTATCAGCTAAGTAGAATGCAGAGCATAATTATATGGCTATATCCAGAGATTACACACTGCGTCAGATGTCAAATCATGTCGTGTTAACCACCAAGTTATCCTGAAATTGTTCAGCCACAAGTGAGAAAGAATTTGGTCTCTCTCTGTGTGGTCTCTCTGCTGCGTGCATATCTTCCAGCTGTTATCCCCCTGACCTGCATACCTGCCGTGGACTCCTTCAAGCTTATCAATCAAGCTAGAGAACAGAAAACCCAGCCTGACATCTGACCAGCTAACAGGAAGCGAGCAGTAGCCCTCTGCTATCTAGTCCCTTTCTACTTATCCCCACGATGTAGGAAATGAACCAACACCTTGCAGAAAAATAATGAATGGAGCTGATGCATCAAGGTCAAACAGGCCTGACAAGTTCTCCAAAAAAAAAAAAAAAAAAAAAAAAAAAGGAAAAAAAACCACCAACAAGTACTTCTTATTTACTCCCAAAGCCACTCCATTACAATCAGCATTCATTTACAAATGATTAACGTAGACTGGAAATTTCCTGTTATTTCTCTGGTTTGAGAACCAGGAAAAGGTAGGGAGCTTCATGAAGGCTTTTTTCATTACAGGCCCAGAGAAGATTAAATCGGATTTTTGTGCCTTGGAAAGATCATTTTTATGAGGCACATAGCATCCTTTGGTAAGCAGTGACTTTTGTTTGGGGAACATAGGATTTTAAAGGATAAAAGAATCAAAAGCAACAGGTTTCCGTGCTCTTCTGCTCTACAAGTATTAAATCTCCTCACATAAGGGGAAAACTAGCAAAGTGTTAATAGGTGACTGGAAGGACAGAAAAGGGCACTGAGAGCAGGCCTGTAGCAATTATAATAGCCATGCATAAGACATCTCATCCCAAACTTCTGCAGAAGCACCAGTCCATGCATCTTCATATGATCTCCCTCTGGAGACTCAGGAATTTTGCTTGGCTTTCGAGTGCCATTTTTTTTTTTAAATTAATTTTTTTTTTTTTTTAATTGTGAAATAGCTGTAAGACAGCTCCAGCCTGAATTTTAGTCTGTTTAGTGCTGCCAGATTTTGAAACTGTTCTTTTCTGATCTTGTCACTTTCAGTTTTCCAAATCAGTGGAATACAGAATGTCATGAGTAGGTTTTCTTTCATTATTACCAGTCTTAGAAGTGATCCAAAGGTTTAACAAACAAGATCAACATCACCTTCAATCAAAGATGTCCTGAGTAGTAATAAAAGAAATCAAAGAAGCTAACTTTCTTTTAAGCCAATAAGAAGGAAATTGGGAAGGAAATTCAGGACTGGGTATGCTGGTTTTTAAACTGTTATATACAACTGTATCTTCAACCATTGGGGAAAAAAAAAAGACTACACAGTGCTTGGAGCTTATCTTTTTCTTTAACCTGTATGCTCCCTTTTAGTGCAGCTGTTTGCCACCATCTCTCTAAATCTGAGAAGAATACGTGTTTTATTGGAATGCTTTGTCCAATCTTAACAGAAATTTACAATAACCACCAGATATTTATAAAAAAAAAAAAAGAACAGAGAGGAAAAAGATTAAGAGGCTTAATTACACCACACCTACACAACATGAGGTGCTTAAGCAGTGACAGCAAAGAGATTTCTTTTCTCAGAAAAGATCAGATATGAGAAAGTACTGAAGCATTAGCGAGGCCCACCTGTGTGTTAGTCTTAGACCACACTAATGTAAGTTTGCTGCTTTTATTATTTATTTAGTGTGCACAGAATAGGAAATGATGAGAATATAAAGGATAAGTCTTACCACCCTTTCAGAACTTTCTGGTATAAAAATTCATTAGCATTCCACAAGTAATGAACCTTTTAAGCCAAATTAAATGCATTGGTGGAGTTGGACCCTCTGAGATTTCTGGCTCCTCCTCTCCTCATCCAACACTTCAAAGGAATGCCTCTCTCTTCTATTAAAAGTCTGTGTCTTGTAAAAATTCACCACACCCTAGGAATTCCCCTCCTGGAATACACTGTTCAGATTTATGATTTGGGCATCTTATTTTTAGAGAAAACTTTTCCAGTACAGCCACAACTGGAATGTGATTGATCAGAGAAGGAGGAAGAGGGTATGTTTTGGTAATTGTACTTTCTCCTACTCCTTAAATCACAGAAATTCATGCAAAATCCACAATTTGGAGAGAGAAGCTACAAAGGAGTCTGATATGTCCTTTCTAGCCCAACAAGACACAGTTCTAAGGTGAAGAAACATGCAAATAAACAGACAAAAACTGCATCAGAATAGTGCTGTGTAACACCAGGCAAAAAAAGAGGGCAACTGGGCTCTCAAAAGTCAGTATTGGAGAAGTTTTTGTAGAATCTTTTAATAAGAACAGAAGAGGGCAAAACCCAAATTGACTGAAAGGTGGAATAATCAGCCTTTGAGGTGGGGATGGACTTCAAAATGGGATTTATATCCCGATATTGCTTGAGACAGCAACTACAAACTTGATGATCCATTGCTATGCTGAAATCAACAGTGCTGCCATTACTTGAGCCTCTTCACACTGAGGCCATAAAGCAAGTCATTGACACATTTTGTCCATGCAAATGTAGCTCAAATCTGGTAAATTAAGCAGTCTCAGCCTAAGGAAAAAAAAAAAAAAAAGGCAGGAAACATCTCAGGCAGTTTTTTGAATTAACTTTTTCTTTTGTATTTCTACACAGATTAATTCTCTTGAATCACTGTTAAGGAAACACAAAAGGAAAGCAAATTCATAAATGCTGCTTCCTTTCCTATTTTTAAACAGAAAGGCTTGGGGACTTTTTTAGTCAAGTTTTAAAATTAGCATTAAGTTACAGTTACATCTAAAAAAACTAGGTAAGAATGTGTAGCGCTGGCTTTTACTTCTCTTATTGTGGTTTTACAGAGCAAATAGACTAGAGAGATAAAGGAATATGAAGTCAACACAAGTAGGTTCTTTTTCTTCTTCCTGTTTTATACAGATGTCTTACAGTCCAGAGTTAAAATATCAGTGTTCTACTGTCCCTTCAGCTGGTACAAATGCCCAAGTGTGGGTTAATCCAGGCAAGCCATGTCCTCAAGGCTCCCAGACAACACAATAGTCAACAAAGCAACAAAGACAGAATTAGAAGGTACCAAAGAAAGGGTGATTGATAAATTGGGAGTCAGAGATTTTGAAGTAGGGATGGACATTAAACATAGATTTTTATTCAGTGTGGAAACAGGAGTAGTACTCCCATGAAAAGTAGTGCCATCTGCAAACTTAGTCCCTAACTGGGCAACCTCACTAAGTGGTAAAAATACAGTGTATTTCCTATCCAGGGTCAGAGGTGACAGCACAGCAAAACTCTTACGTTGAAGCCAGCTTTACAGATCATGCTCAGTCACTGCCAATTTTTAGTGACCTGTTAAGGTACCATAATAAAATGAAGGCTTCAATTTAGCAACGCCCACTTATAGGTCTCAGTTTTTGCAGAAACAGGAGAGTAAATTTAAATTAAGTTTTCTTTGTTTTTGAAGGGGGGATATTTAAGCAAAAAAAAAAAAATGGATACTGGAAGTGGAATGACTGCCACTTGACAGCCAGTACCATTAAATCCAGTAGAATACACTCTTTTCCTTGTTAGTAGACAAACAATGCATATACAAGCTTATATATCAAAGTGAATGTGAGTCAGACATGGTTGGAACACACTGAACAGGAGCTTAAATATTAGTGAAGAAGTAGGTTCGTCACATAATATATGAACATTGTTCAACAGATGTTGGTATGAACTGAACATTGAGGATACTTGATGCCATATGTTTAAGGATTTGGTGGTCTCAATCCCAATTCCTACCCTGTTGCTGTAATCAGAAGGACCACACAATGAAATCCAAATCACTGGCATTTCCTCTCAGCATTTTAGGAGGCAATTGATGGTCTCTGGCCTGCTGACAAAAATAACCAAATAAAATGAGAAGAATTTGCAGTACCAGGCGGTATAACATTTGCAAGCAGGTAATCAATGCTTTGCAGGGACACAGAGTGAAATCTGCTGCATTTCAAATGCTGCATCTTCACATTCAGGTCAAAACAAGCCCCATCCAACCCAATTCCATTGTTTGTGGTTTTTTTTCCCCTGAAATTCCTGAGTTCATAAAAGGGAAAGAGCAGTGCATTTTCCCTATCCAGCCTGTTCCTGGCTAGAGGTATAAAAAGGACAGAAAGCTGCCTAGCACAACTTCTTATGAGTTTGGTAACGCCTTAGATTCCAGTTCTAGCAAGGATATACTCAGCCATGTACCACACAGGCCTTGCAACACTCATGCCCATGTGCATGCACAATGTTTGTCATCGTGATACTGAACATCTGTACTTATTGAAGTGCTGCCTATTCACCAATCAAGGCTTCATCATCACCGTGACTGTACAGCCATAGCACACACCAAGCCCTAGCATACAGTACACACTCCTCTTCACTGGGAACTTTCTGCACAAGAAACTCTAAGAAAGTAAGGACCAAGATACCAGTTCTTACAGTCACCTGTGTTACAGAAAGGGCCTCGATATCAGACTTCAACTCCACTGCACTGATTCAGAGAATCAGTGCCACCTCATGTTATTTCCTCAGATAAAAGGAAAAGGCTTCCATCTACAGTTCATTAAACACAATTTGCCTTTGTGTCTTCCCCATTAGAAATAAAGAGCAGCTTGGATTACCTTTGTTTATTTATTTTTAAAGGAACACATTTTTGCCAAAAAGGACAGATAAAGCCTCCAAACCAAGAGTGCACTGGACAATTATTTTTAAACGTGTGCTTCTGAGTCACACTATGTAAAAGAAATACCACTCCCCCACCTCCCCACCCCCCCCACACACACCAGAAAGGAAATTAAAAAGGAAAAATAAGGAAAGAAAAGACACCTTTCCCACTGCAAACTGCACAAAACACTTAGGGGTATTTTGTTAAAAAACATGGATTGCATCGCTGTTATTTGAGTTCAGATTCACTCTTAACTTTCAATCACATCACCTGTTCTCTTCCAAAACAGATTCAAAGGTCTAAAAAAGCAGCTTGATAGCAGAGAGGAATGTTTATTTATTTATTTATTAAAAGGCCATTTTTCCCAGACTTTAACTAAGCCTCATCCACTCTTGTCACTCTGGGCAGACAGTTGAAAGCAATATTAGAGGAGGTAATTGCATAGATCAGTCAACAGCCTTTGTCCACTTGCCACTGAGACTTACAGTAAAATGGGCACAAGAAAACATTGTACTGGATTAAAGGCAGGTCTTTTTCTCCAGTTGCTTGCTGCTTACCAGCTGTTATGTTCAATGGCAGGGACAGAAGCTCTAGCAGTATCTATAGGGGAAATCTAGCCTGACACTGCCCCTTTCCCCCCACCCCCTTCTCTCTAGGCTTGAAACAGATTACTCTTTGTTTTTAAAGTGAAACTATACCAAAAAGTATTCTATCTTGTCATCTCCCATTAAGTCATTAATCATGTGTGCAGAGCACTTTACTAGCTATGAATTTTTAGGATTCTGCATTTACAAGAACACCATCGCTGTAACTTCTCTGACTGACAAACATTTTTCTGAACCCTTTGATCTTATTTGGAGCAACTCATGAAAAGACTCAGAGTAGCTGCTTAAACAGCACAGGGAACAGACAAATTTTATTAACATTTGATTGTAAATCACTGGCAGCAGCACTGTTTTCTGATAAAAACAGACACTGCACTGTCAAAGAAAAACTGAACCTGTTATGAGCATGTCAGAACAGTTGCAGGAAAGCTCCGAGTGTACCTTGCAAGCGACGGAATTGCAGCTGCAGAGTACAGCAAGACTGAACACAAATCGAAGGGCACTGAACAGAAATGCAACAATAGAATTAAAAAGTCGAAAATAGAAATTTTTTTAGTCAGAACATACATCATCAACACCATCTTTAGGAGGGGAGTCATCACTCAGGTTTTTGACAGCACAGGCTGTAAATGGATACTGTTTCTACAATAGTATGTTTTATCTTCAGGTTCTGACCTAATTCAAAAGCATTGAAGAGCACAGTGTTGAGTCTGGTGCTGGAATTTTTAAGCCATGTCCTATCATTTTAATCACGCAGTAGTTTAATAAGATTACAAACAGTAAAACAATATCAGCTCCATTGCAGCATTTGCATCACCTTAATGCATTTGCTGAGAAAACATTCAAGGCCAGCTCATTTATATTTTTAAATACCTTTTCCACCTGAAAGTTACATAGAATATCATGTTTCTGGAGGGTTCAAACATGTATGTTCAAACATTATGCTCATTAATTACATTTTTTATAAGTTGCTTCTCACCTCAGAAACTATATTTTTAACTTGTGAGGTAAAAAAACCCCACTCATTCTCAAACGAACTGTTGGTTTTTTTACTGAAGCTTCTGAAAATAATAAATCAAAGGCATATACGAAGTTATACGTCTTTTTTAATAAATAAAATTCTGCCTCCTTTGGATTAAGGCAGATCCTAAATAAAATATACAAGGTTTTTATTGCCTTTGTAGAAATTTTAATCCAAGTTTCTGATCCACGCTTTGTAGTTGGGTACTTATCTCATGGACTGAACTAAAATCTGAGACCTAAAGAACTGTAAAATTCTGAAACCATTTGGAAAAATTTGTGTATGAACTGATGTAGAGACAGCCATCTTTACTTCTTTCCCTTCACTTTTATGAGAAACAAGTTTTTACTCTTTTAGACTTGAACAGATACCTAAACTCCAAAGTTTTCTGAGCGGGTGGCTCCAAGTTATGTTCTTGATGGAAGGGGTAGAAGTACAGCATAAGTGTGTGAGCACAGCCCCAGAAAGTTTAAGCCTCCCTCTCCCCACCCATTCTCACTCCTACCTCCTTGTCAGTTTGCCCCCTTGTTTGCTGGGATGTGCAGCAGCCTAGTGGGTGGAAATTTAACATGGATTCCCCACGAAGACCTGTACCATGTGCCCGGGAGCTGTTGTAGTCTTTCTCCCACTCTGCACACCAATCCTTCCCCAAGTAATAACACTCCACTGGGGCCTCTGGGAAAGGCCTGGAATTCCTGAGCATTTGCCTTTGTTTAGAGTGGAAACAAGTGATTAACTCTCTTACTGTTAATGGAAGTTAAGGGCAGTGGTTAAACTTGCCACTTTCAGCAGGGTTTAACACACCTGAAAACACCAACTTTTACAGAAGGTAAAAAGAAAACATGTCAGCATTAAGGAAGCAGTTGGATTTGATTTAACAGCCCTCATTGTAAGGTTAACTGCATTGAAGTCTGTGGAGAGGCAGGGTTGGAGTCACAAAATCACTTGCAAAGGAGCTTACTCACCCAGCTTTTACGTTAGGAGACTTTCTGCAAAAATCATGTCCTGAAAGTCTATGGCACAGCCATATATAAACACACATTTATGTCCCAGATACCATTGGGTAAACATCCTCCCATTACCTCTTTAGAACTGGTCCTTGAAAATGTGTATTTGCATTAACAGCTTGTGAGACATCTTTGATATCTTTACATTCCCATATAGTTTCACCTAAATTTAGGACAGACCAACATTGGGATTGCAGACAGAGAAAGTCTTACATACCAAGGTATGAAGATTTAGTCTAGGAGAGAGTACAGATGTCTTTTAAGGTTCCCTTTTTTGGCTGTCAGTTGTGGCCCTGTCAGGGCACCCAAGCAGTTTCTTACATGCCCCACATGAACTTTCAGTTAAGATTCAATATCTCAGATGAAGACACTGAATGTTGAGCCTGAATCTTGTTCTCCGAGTAACAGATAAACATATATGGTACAGGATAGCGTTCAGCTGACCACAGAGCTGGTCTTACTTCAGATACCACATTGCTGCTTACAAATTGGGTGACCTAGCTCCACTACACCAACCTGGAAGAAAGGCAAAGAATAGGATTCCACAGAATTTGCAGACGCAAAAAAGCAGGTTCCAGTTGCTTGGGCCAATTCGTATGACGTGTTACCACAACTGCACAAGATGAAGGGAAACAGCATTTTACCTGTGGACTTGCACATGTAATTAGCAGGGGTTAAATAGAAAGACACATTTAAGTTTTACCCATAAGTATTTTTCATGTGTACGCATACACAGTGGAGAAAATTGGGTCTTGGAAGAGTCCTGGTAAAACAACATGTAAACTAAGAGCTCCACGACACAGAGAGCCTGGGCAAAGGGCCAGGAGCTCCTGAGTTGTAATCTCATCTGTGCAACTGAATCACTGTGGTTTTAGGCAAGTAATTAAACTTTCCACTGTCTTGGTTTTCCACTTGTGTTAGATACAGCCTAGTATTTTCCCCTTTACGTTTGAGAAGGGTAAATAAAGATAAGAGCTAATACTTTACTGCCTGACCTTCACATTTTAAGGCGCGAACAACAGTAATTTCATTCCATTACTTGATTCTAGATTTCTCCTCTCATCCCACAGATATACAATGGCAATTACAGAGGATACTACAGATTTATGAAATATTCAGTGTAAGGACTATACAAACCCAATTAGTGATTTCAGTGACTTTAGGATCATGCTTCATACTCAAATTTAATGTCTCAGGGCACAGTTTTCCTTTTACATTACTTTGATATGATGGAAATTTTGCTATCTCCTGTGGTGGTAGATACTTTATAAACATGTAGTAATGACCAAAAAAAGGTTTGTAATCTACCAGGTACCCAGTGAGCTCAATTACTTCATCATTCTACATCATTTTTCCCAAAACATGAATCAAATAATGCAACACCTCTAAATCCCTCTTATGATTAACCCCCCAAATGACCTTACAAATAAGCTGTAAAGCGATCATAAGTATAAGCTCAGGTTCAGAGAACAGACGTTTTCTCTGAGATATGATTTGCTTTCTTTAGCCCTTGCAAAACACAGCCCCATAGTTAAACTTAAACAGTGTAAAAACAAAAAACCAGACCTTCTACAGCAGGCAAAACAGCTCAACTTGTAGCCTGTTCTACAGTGACTTATACAAGCATTAGTATGTAATTTACAGCTCTTGATACAACTCTTGCCACTTCTTTTTTGACCTGTCATGTATAGTGGGGTGGAAACTGCACAGAATTGACTGAGCCAGCCTCTTCAGGGGAAGTCCTACCTGAAAGACTGGATGAGATGGCCACAGCTGAAAGGTCACAGGAGGTGAGAACTCATGCAAGGTAGTGTAGGTCCTTTCCTTGTTACAGAACTGTAAATCCTAATGCCTCATTACAATCTCTTCTTTGCACCTGTGAACTGACTTGGAACCTCTGTCCTAGAATCTGACCCAAATAAAAGTCTCCTCCACTGAGAAAGTGAGAAATACGACGTGAGTTACCACCTTAAACTAAAGGGAAGTGTTCCTATTTAAAGTTTATTACATCCATTTTTATCCATAAAGCATGACTGCTTCAAGAAAATACCTGTAAGAATACCTGTAACCCTTTTGTATTGCCTGCAATTAGCTTATCTCCAATTATATAAACAGGTACATGATGACAGTCTTCAATAATAGAGGTATTATGGGGAAAAATAAGGGTTGCTTTACTTTGAGCGTAGGTCTTAGTGGAAAACAGATTAAAGCTTATGTGGATATACAAAATAATAGATAGGCTAATTCTACTGTCTGCCTTTCCTAAATTATTTTATTAGATGGAACATATTAATTATAATGAAAGAGAACCCCTGACTCTGTTGGCTTCTAACGAAAATTCCTTTGTATGTTCACGGCAGGATTTCCCACCATTTTCTCTTTCTGATGAAATTAACTCCCTATGGTTGGTCACCAGGATAAGCTCATTTTAGCCAATCAGCTTGGGAGCTGCCATTTACCTCACAAAGAGAGAAAAAGGTATCTGCTGTCATAGCAACGAGTGGCTTTGCTCTGATCATCTTTGGATCCTTTAGCATAATGACAAACACCGGCTTGCTTTTTAGATGATTAATCTTTTCCCCTGTGCACCTACTTGAATACATTAGCAAAACAAGTATGAAAAATTTGTTTATCCCAAGATAATCATTAGAAAATTACCTGCAAGAGTAATTCTCATTAGGGCAGGGTTTGTGAATAGCAGACCATATGGTGAATGAAAGCAGCAAGAAGCAATAAAATCTCAAGGCTGCAACAGGTTGCAAAGTCTATCAGTTTCAAACTGAAATTTGAAATTGGTTAAGCATCAAAAGTTATGAAAAATTGTTTTCTTACTAAAATTTCAGGTAGGCTTATGACAGAAAGAGTCAACAGATTCTACAACCAGGCCTGAAAATCCCTCCCTACACAGACAGTCCTTTTGCATGTGGCCAGTTGTGCTAAACCCAGAGGGTCTGATCCCAAATGTACCTTGTAACCCTGGAGAATCTTAACTTCAGTGATGCTAAGTTTGCATTTGACATTCTAGGACAAAAGTCTTATCTTACACTAGTATGAATTCAGATGTTATTATACTGATATTTTAATGACATTATAAAATTAAAATTATAGAAGGTTACGTACAACATTTGAGAACCAATTCCAGAAAAAAATGAAAGAGAAACTTCGCATTTCGTAATACTCTCTCTGACTTCTTTGGTATTCAGAAACTTATTTTAGCTATGTAAATGATGAGAAGTTAATATTATACTGGGGCAAGGTGAAAGAAAAGTGAGATCATTTGGAGTATTGAAATGGTTTAATTATGTTATACCCACAAGAAGTCCCAGTAGAACAGATTTGGAATTCATACTATGTAAAGCTAAAATGACTCCTCCAGTTTCAACAAATCATTAAAAAAGATAGGAAAAAAAAGGAGGAGGAAGAGATAAAAATTCCTATGAAGTATCATCAGCTTGGTTCTGATGTGATTCTGTGGAATCCACCACAGTACACTGGAGAAGGGCTGTTCATCCAAAGGATATTGCTCTAAGTTCTCCTTTGCAAGCACACAGACTTCTCACCTTAAGAATTTTTTCTTCCAAACTGGATTTTTTTTTTGGGATATCTTTCTAGTCATAAGCCTAAGATAAATAAATCAGTAACATCCTCTCTTCTCACATTCTTTACCACAGAGGGAGCAATATTTTTATTCTAACTCTGTTTAAAGTATCTGTAGAGTTGCAGCATTCTAGAGTAATACTGAGTCCAATTCCAGATAAGCCAGTCCCATCATTTAACCTCACTTCCACCAAGCACCATCTTCCAGGCTCAAAGTTACATGATAATGACAGAATTATAAGAGGGTTTTCAATTGAATTCAGAGAATTTCACATCAATCATACAAGCAGTAAGTTTTAGAGCTCTACCAGCAGTTTTAATTGTTTGCTGCTATAAGAGTTTTAGAAGAGTATGATATTGAGTTTTGAGTCTATTCTTTCATTTTTGCCTCAACTAGTTAATACTTGCCCTATTCAGGCTGTATCTCCTTCCTCAAACAGACTCCCAAGAGCTATCAGAGTGCTTTCCTACTTAGGTAGGAAAGCACAGACTGTTGGTTTTCTAGAACAAGTTCACTCATTTAGAAGACAGGAATCATGTTAGAACCACTTTCTTGCAAGACTGGGTTTGCACTTCTAGGCTCAAGCATGTATTCACTGTTCTAATAGATAACTCCTAAATTTTTCTTTGTCATAGCACAGCAATTTCTGCTACTCTCCTTTTACCTAAACAGAACTTTCTTACAGCTACAGACATATCAGCAGGTTCATCTTGGAGAAAATTAAATAGATCTGACTTGAAAAGTCTATGGTGACAAAATGCGACTTCTAAACTTTAGGTCCCCTTCCAGAATTACATATTTACCTTTGTGTGAATCCAAACCAAGTCCATATTTTTTTTTCAAAGGCCTTTTTCTCAACAGAAAGATGTCCCTTACAAATTAAACTTACTGGATTTGCAAGGCTTTGGTTTTCCTCCATTTATTTAGTTGTAGCATCAAAGGGAAGGTGGTTAAAGAGCACAGAGAAGAGCACAGGGATGACATTTCCCACTGTGGGTGGATCTAGTAAAAAAGAAAACTCCCTAGCTATTACAGCATTGCTCAGAGTCCTACAAGGCCCACTCATTTTCATCTCTCTAGGTTATTCCATGGAAATACTCACAGACAGGTCAGAAAAATAACAGTGTCCAAACTGAAGGGAAATTGCAGAAGAAATCTCTATATTTCCAATTCTTGGGGGTACTTATATCCCCTGGAATTTGAATTTCACTTGTAGTCAACTTTTTCTACTGATGACCTTAAATCCTTAATCAGTTTTGGTATGAAGTTCTCGTGGAAAATCTCAGGGCAGTGGTCTGCAAACTGAACATGCAAACTGAACATCCCTGACCCAAGATCTAGGTGGCAAGAGGTCCCAATCAGCTGGGTAAAGCAAGATCAAAATAAGCATGATTAACATATTCAAAAATCTGGTTTATTAAGACAAGCCTCAAGTATTTAGCATGCAAATTTTTCCAGGGCCCTTGATGGAACATTACCATCAGCACCAACACTGAAAGCAAAGCAATAACAGATGCAATAGCATCTCCAGGGTGACTTCAGATTTTCATCCATATGAAGTAATTAATCCCCACTTTGTGTACGTGTGGGGGTGTGTGTGCGTTTGCTCTGTGTTATTGTCTTACCTATACTATCTACAGTTATCAGGTAAAACAATTGAAAACTTCAGCCCTCCAGTATTATCAATAATACAGGAATGCACAGATTAAAAAGCATACATCATTTAAAATGTTTATCCATGGTCACTTCTCACATTCATATTGTGCTAATTTAGCACATTTTTAGAAGAAAATTCTGTGCATTTGCTGAAGAGCTTTTTCTATACCCTCATACCGATCAAGAGAGGTGGAAAATGTTCTTTAACAATTAGAACTCCTTAGATCCATGTTGTGCATTAAACGGTAACTATGTAATTAAAAGGAACAAATTTAAAATCTGACAACAATTGGTGCATCTCCAGCATTTAAAATGATTCAATTATTAATAATTCATGCTCAAAACCCCATATGTGGGCAATGAAGCAGAAGGAGAGATGAAAACGAAGTCTGATCCATGACTAACCTTACATCTGTACAGAGCCTGACTAAACAGAGTTACAGCATTATGTTTTCTACAACATTTACCCAAATACAGTAGGAAATTGTCACACCATAATATGTATATGCAGTGATGCTCAACAGCTAGTTAATAGCATGGGGGTGGGGGAAAGCCACGCTAATACACAAGAATCCAGTTATATGCACTGTTCCCTACCAAGTCCAATGGAATCAGAGCACTGAGGGGTTTAGATGTTCAAAAGATTTTAATTACACATGTGTTAAATACAAATTTGCTTTGAAAATTGTGAGGATCCAGTCCAGTCTTTATGATTTTAGCGCTGGTTTGAACAAAAATCAGAAAGTTTATCTCTAGAACTGCATGGTCAGACTTCTAACGAGAAACAGTCATCCTGCTGAGATTAGTCTACATTTAAAATAGTAATTAGAAGATGATTCACATTGTCTCTTAGCTCACTTATCCCGCCCAACAATTTATTCTGAACATTATTAGATCTGCTCCCATGAATTTACTCTGAACTAGGAGTTTGCACAAACAACTCAGAACATCACCGGTGTCTTTGTATCAATTCAGCCCAAAAATCAAACCTCATAAGTGAGGTTTCTTCTGTCAACTTACAACAAGAAGTTACTTATTTCTAGATCTAGGTTTTTACTTTGTTGTACTTTTTTTAATCATCCCTCCTTTGATATCTTTCTTAAATTTGATGCTGCAACAAGCTGCATATGAAAATGATGGCAGGGACATATCTGAGTTAGCTCCAAAGCCATTTTTCAAGCAGCCAAAGTCAATGAAGGTGTATATGTTATGCTAAAGTCCTCCTGAGTCAAAAAGCTGTAAGAGAAGCCTGAGGAACACAAGGTGTGGAGGTGCTAATTCCTTACATTAATAATAATAAAAGAATATTAAATTATAATAGTAACTTGTACCACTACCATACTGCTAAATGCAATTGTAAGATGAGAGCATATGGTCTAGGAGACCTCCCTGGATAGAAATACACACATTATATCCCCAGAAATACAAACCCTAACAGGTATATGCAATGTTTGCCTTTTAATTAAGGGCCACAACTATTTAAGAGGTAGCCCAAAATATATTTATGAAGGGTAGAGATAGAACATGTCCACATTTTTACTGTTAAAATATATAGTTAATTTATGTGTATTTAAAAAGATTACAAAGTATTTCAAACTTGCTCAAAGAAAAAGTGTCATAAATAGACTTGTTTACTCCTGCGACCTTTTGGATGTCCTGGTTCTAATCATCGTTCCATATGTGGGGGGGATGAGAGAAGAGACATGTTTATTCTGTGGCTGATTTATTGCAAAATCAAGACCATTCAGATTCAAATTCCACCCCTCTTTAAATACATTGTTGCTGTTCTCTCTTTCGCACAATTTGCCACCATATGTAAAGGTCAAGTCCACTGGTAAAGTAATTCATATGGTTATCCAAATCCTATCCAAGCTATAAATTAACATGACATAAACTGCCTAGAGCATTTCTTCTATTTCTAATGTTATACACAGGCAAGTCTAGCCTGGTGTACTGATAATTAAAGTAAAAAACTGCACACACCTCCCCCAGGAACACACACACCAAACAGGACGTCAGTTGGTTCCAGTATGGGACCTGCTGGGGGAGACACAGCAATCATCTCTAGCAAATGTTAACTTCGGGCTTTCAGTGGAAAAAATAAGTACACTTTACCTTACAACTGTCACCTGTATCACAGTCACAGAGAGTGAAGTGCCAAAGGAGGAAAAAAAAGCTGCAAACTTTCATCAGAATCCTGATGTTCCTGATTTTACACAAAGCAACCAGAAGAGCTGCAGGCTGATCTCCTAATGCTCTGAAAATTAAGACTTATGGAAATCACATGTGAACATATTGTTTCTCAGAACTTGCTGTTTTCTTAAATATCTCAAGCCTGTGGTGGAACATGATGCACTCTCTGCAAAGAGGCTTTACATTCTGTAGCCAGAACGAGTTTATTCAGTTTGAGACCACATCACCATCAATGATGCCCTCAAGAACAGTCAAAGAAGATTAAACCAGGAGCTTCCTTTTTTTTTTCTTCCCCATTTGTGACACAGCTAACAGTTTGATTAGTAAATTTAATCCCATAAATAAACTGGAACAACTCACCCTGCAGACTTCACTGGAAATGAGCTAATATGCACCTGCTGAAGATTCAACCCACAAGGAGATAGTCTCCTTGGAAACTGCTCCCGATGGTCTAAAACACAATGGAAACTGTCACTGAAGAAACTTAGATTAGTGTAAGTGCTGGGAAAGGTGATGAAAGACCAGGATTTTGCACCAAAAAATTAGCTGTCTGAAGAGGGAACACTCAAGTTCGCTATTAAGTATAAGTAGTTTAGGGAGTCCAGGGTAGACCTGGAAAGAAGAATCTATATTAAACAAGTCAAGAAGGACTTCAGAGTCTACAACATGCCCTCCATCCCTAAATTACAATTTCCTTTGCTGAGACTCTGTGGCTGAACTCACACCTTCAGTGCAGTTTAACCTGTGAGAAAGTTGTTTGCCCAGCACGGCTCAAACTCCACTCTGAGCCTGGACATTTACAACACCTGCTAACATTTGCCTGTTCTCACATGTTTTTAGAACATCTTTCATTCTTGATTGCCATTACAAACAGCTACTTTCTGCTGTCCTCTCTCTCCTCCCAAGTCTTTCATAAAACCTGTCGACTGATTTATTCAAGCACTTATCTTTTAACTTGCTGTCACCAGACAGGTGCATGTTTGCAACAACCCTTGTAGCTGAGTCCATTTAACAGCTCTGTTAGGGGCCCTTCCTTACAAGACATTGAACTGCACAGAAGTTAGCACCCTAAATGCACATCAAAAAAAATTATTTAAGGCTCTGTCTAACTTGCAGGCAGTGCTCAGTGCCTTAGGCATCAGTTTCTTCCTTGTTAAGAAGACTGTAAAAGGACCATCCCATCTATTTAATGTTGTTTTAATAGGCTACATTACATGAACTTGATACAGCAGTGGTTATCTGAGTCACAGGCTCCATTTGCTCCAGGGACTTCAATCATAAAAGTAAATCCCTATAACACAAACAGATAAGGGAGTTTGGACAGTGCCAGTGTCCAGGCCTGGGTGATCTTGCTTGCATATTTCAAACTCACTTGACCACACCTGCAGTCAGCTATTTTTTGTTGACGTTTTACTGTCAGAGACTAGACATGAAGAGGGAGGGGGAAAAAAAAAAAAAAGCAAATGCTGAGGGAGAGTTACTCAAAGTCACCAAGACAATAAAGAATCCTAAAGAGGTAATTCACTCAAGGTAAGCATTTTCCAGAATCCCTCTCTTCCTGCTATTCTATGCTACCCTACTCCTTTCATAGGAGCTGAATTTTGACTCTCGTGGTAGCACACAGAACAAAACCACAGATTACACAGCCAGATAAAAAGTACATTACTTGGGAGCTGAAGCAGAAGCTGATAGAGACGTGTTCTCCACAGAGATCACTCCAGCTGCAGGTGAATCGTAGGTGACCTCAGATACAGCTACACACACTCCTCCTCCTGTGCAAAAACGAAGCTCAGTGCAAAGAAAACACCATAATAGAATGTGAAGGGGAAGTTTAAGCAGTTTCAGCTATCTTCTGGGTATCTTCCACTAGTTCTTCTGCAGAAAATTATCCAGAACTCTGCATCTGAACTCTGGACTAAAGCTTTTTGGGAGGTGACATCAATCTTTATAAGAGGGAAACAAACTCTCATTTAATTTCAAAGACAGAAGATTCTGTTGTGAGCACTATAATGCTTCCTTCCAATTCCAGCCCAGTATCACACTGTTGGATGCATGTCCTACAGCACAACAGCTTGCCTGAAATATCCAGGCTTGATTCAAAAAATCTTAATGTTGTGAAACATTTACTATAATTTCCAGGAGAAGGTACAAGATCACACTCAAACTTACGCACACACGGTGGTTGCACACAGCATAAACAACACCATAGTTAAGATAAACTGTCAGCTTCTGTAACTAAAATTCCTTTGGATTCAAACAGTAGGAGTGTCTGCATGAAACCTGAAATCCCGAAGTATTAGAAAGTGTTGATAAAGCTTTTAAGTATAGTTTAACATTAAGTCAAATCACATTAATACAAAACAAAGGATTGAAGTAACTGGGAGGGGGAGAAATTCAAACCAGAAATAAGTTCAAGTGTGTTTTCTTTCATTCATGTGGCATCATGACCACCTTTTCACTTTCTTATTCTTAAGTGATATATCGAGGGAAATGTCTTTGGCAAACATCTGCTCATCTAATCAGACTCTTAATACCTTTTTTAACATGTGTTTAAATGTCTTGTTTTCAAGTAATCTTCTAACTTAGCTCTCAAATTAATATTAGATACATCACTTTTGAACCATAGGATACTTTTTTTTTTTTTTTTTTTTAAGAAAATCAGCTTCAACCAATTCTCCTGCATGGTATGAGCCACAAAGCCAACAGCAAATGGTTCTGAGTTAGGACTGACAGAGACAGCTTTCTGGGAGGACTGGGGTAGTTTTTTGGCCAGGGGTGCTTAGGTTTCAGCTGTGGTTATACTTTTTTGAGGTTTCTGGAAAGTCAGAGAAGTGGCAGCTCTGTGTTTATGTCCAGTTGTTTTTCAAGGCTTCAGGTTCAGAGAGTGCCATCAAGCTTTGGTCAGAAACAGATTGTCCTGACACATTCTCCATGGTCAGCTTGGGAAAGAGCTGCATACCCAGGAGAAGGCAATTTTTGAGGCACCCTAAGGAGCAGCACTTTTAGATGGAGGAAACCATGGGGTTGACATTTTTGTTGCTTGCTTCAGAGCTGAAAGGAGGTTCCCAAACCTGTCATTTCATTTATGGATAATGACACCCAACACTTAGGACCAGATGTTTTTAAACATATCCTCTGCTGAAGAGATGAAGGTTATTAATTTAATGAGACTCATACCTCACATAAATCCTGTAAGGACAAGCATGATGAGAACCAACTTCTTCCAAGTGACCAGACACATCGGTGCCATGCTACAGCCCTATCAGAGGCAGAAACATGGGAATAAACTCTGAGACTAGCCATAATAAAGCCACAGCAGACTGGGGAGTGTGGGGATTTCATCTCATTGTTCTGGAGGTGAAGTGGGGACTGGAACCTCCAAACCTGACCTGCAGCCTTGTTACCTCTTCCTGCAGGGAGGTGCAAGGGGTTGGTCCAGCTCAGGGTGAGCCTTTCCCTTCCCTCAGGGAAGATTTCCACCCTAGTCCCAAGAAAACTTTCCTCATCAAACCCCCTTACTGCAAAACTACACAGGACTGACCCAAAACCTACAAGTTTTCTGTCAGAGGGAGGGGCTGCTCCTGAAACACCTTCCCAGTCCCTCACCTTCCTCTTCACAGCATTGTCACAAACTGGATGTACGTCGACCTGCTGTTGAAACAGGAGAGCTCCAGGAAGAGGGGCTCTTGTTCAGCCACTTCTTCAGTACAGGGTTTCCCTCCTCCCTCCTAGCCTTGATTGACGTTGGATCTGTTTCAGACCATAAAGAACGAGTGAAAGCTATGAGCTTCAAGCCTCAGGGCCAGATTTATAGGCAGAAAGAGAATTCTGTGATCTTTTTTCATGTATTTATTGTTACGGTCAAAATAGGCCTCTTACTTTCAATCTGGAGACATTTTTATTGTTCACCTTTCGCTCATATGTCCTCAGGCACCTGGAGTCACAGAAGGAGCAGAAGCAAGACAGTCCCAAGATTCAGTGCAAAGTACAGCTCATATGGAAAGCTTTCTGCCCTCTGGATTCCCTCAGTGAGGGCAGACAGCTGCATCTGTGCTGGTGTAAATCAGCCTGGTACCAGCAGCTGAAAAGCCTAAACAATTCTCAAGCTTTACAACCCATAGTTAACTACTTCAGAAAAACGTGGTCGGAAAAATTTCCCTCTTCAAATAAGAAATAAAACTCAAGCAGATAATATGGCTTCTAGGAAGAGTCACAAGTTCAAAAGTTCCTACCCATTATAGTGTTTTCCTTGGTTTGAAATGGATTTCAAGTTGGACAAAGCACATAGTAAAGTTCTTGCTCCTTGGTAAGATATTTCCTTTGGTTAAATACCTTTACAGCTTCCAAATTTGTGGGGATTTTGCTGTTCTCTAATTCCAGAAATTGGATCTTGCTCTGGGCAGCTACTAAGCAAGACACTTTTTCATATATAATATGTAGATGCACATTTACTAGTCAAACAGCTACCACAGTCACAATTTACTGACAGCAACTAAGATGAAACACAGTGACACAGACAAGTCCTATTTACTTTGCACTGAAAAATATTAAGGATGCTCAAATACACAGACACATCTCTGCTCAGGGGTCCTGGCTGCTTAAACTGCAATGAGAGATGGCTGTTTCACAGCTGAATATTTACTGTGTCCAAATTCTTCCTTTGAAGATACTTTTGTGATTAAATTTGCTTTTTATCCAACTGTTAAACAAATTAAAGTTATTATAAGGTACGGAAGAACAGGGTTCATTCCATCTCAAGCCTTCTGAAAACAAATATCAGAAGCGTAAAGATGTGGGAGTGAGTTTCCTTGACTACTTGGTGTTCTTTTAACCCTGGCTTGATTATGTCAGATCAAAAAAAAGAATTAATTGCTTTCACAACGAAAGTATTTATTGTTCACAAGAAGCAAACCTGTGCTTAGAGCTGTGGGAGATTCTGAAACTACATTTCTATTGAAGGGAAAAATCAAAATGAAAACCACCCTTAGATAGAGGGTGGGAGGGAGTAAATAGAGAAGAGTTTCATGAAAAACAAGCAGAAAGAAGTAACCTCTCCTTGGACCCCCGTCCTCCCCCCCCCAAAAAGCTAGTTCTGTTCTAAGTGAAAGCTCTAGGTGTCTCAATATTTCCTCCTTTGAAATTAAAGGAAAAATTCCAATTGCCACCAGCTGGGGTGGGACTTGATCCTGAGAAACTTCTTCATTTCTTAAACTTCATTTAGCCTCAGCTAAATGAGAACTGTGGTCTAGAGGCTACTCAGACCGTAGCACTTCTGCCTTCAATTCCCTGCACACCTCAGAACAAGTTCCTGCTTTAAACTCATCCATTGCCATTTTTTCTGCTGTGGCCTGATAGCATTTTGCTTTGAGACCATTAAGAACATGAATGCATAGGCTTGTTTAAAAGGAGTAAAGTAGTCTTTTTAAAAACAGGAAAAAATTTTTTTCTTCTTCCTTCTAAAGAACATAACCCTGCTCTACCTGGCAAAGCAGAGAGCTGAGCTGGCTTTGCTAATTTGTCCAAAGTGCTTGGAGATCCTCTGACTGCTTTTTACAAGATACCAAGTGTTATTACTGCGTTATTTTACCCGCTTCACTGAGCAGACTTTACGACAAGATTCTCAGGGAGCTCCTGCAGAGCGCAAAAAGGTAACTTTAACTGAGCTGTCTGAGAGTCTGACATTAACCTCTCCAAACAGGTTCTGCTTTATGCTCAGGGCAGGGGTTTATTAATTGGTTGAATGAATCAGCCAGCGCACCGAGGTATTACAAATACAATCACTTATCTCTTTACATCCAATGTGGACATCTAAGTGCCTGAACTTCTGTGCTTTTACCTCCAGCAGCTTAAAAGGGGACTAGTGCCTGCATTGCTGGGCTTGTTTTTCTCCCTGAAGCCTGCAAGCTGCATCATGCCAGAACGTGGAGCTCCTCTTAGATATCAAGACTTTCAGACAGTTACGTTCCTAAAGCAAACACCACCAAAGAGCATGACAGCCCACACACCTTTAGGGCACTTACATTGCAGACATCAGTACATGTCAGAAAGGTTTAAGATGGGATAAAATAAACAGGCATAGAGTTATTGTCCTTAATTATCCTACGGATTTTCCCCTTTTCCATCCCCCATGGCCTTTTTTTTTTTTTAAGACACAGAACCTGAAAAACATGAATGATCAGCAAGTCAGTGAGAATCTGCAGTTGGACAAAACCACCACAGCAAGCCTCACATCACAGCCAACTGAGGCTTACATAGAGACCACCCACAAAAGCGTCTGTAGACCTCACTAATGCAAATTAGACCAGTCTCTGCCTCCCTTCATGAACAGAAATAGTTTTAGAGCCTAACTTAGGCAGACTGTCCTGTACAGACATTACTATCAACTCCATAAGTTGTGAGCCATGGTCCAACCATCCCTGAACAGCACAGACCCTCTCCACAGCAAGCCTTGTGGAGTCTGAATACTGCCCATAATTGTTCTGAGAGTATCAACCAGGTCTCCCAACACACAGACAAAACCGATCAAGGGTATGGTCACTCCTAGATAATGGGAACATTTAATTCCAACACCCCTCACCATTCTGCACATGAAATATTAGAATCCTCTTTTTATTTCTGGACTTCTCAGGAAAACACCTGTGGATATTATGCACAAGCACTAATTTTTCACCTGTCTATTCTTTTTTCTCCTCAGTTACATCTCATTATTTCACAGTGTATAGGACAAGGAGAACGTAATGGCAGTTTAAAAACTCTGCATATATTAATTGATAAATAAACGTCACAAAGCCATTATCTTCTATCACCACCACTGCAAACACTGCCTGCACAAAGAATTTGGACAGCTGCACCTGAAATCTTAATAAATCCATTCAAAACAATTCAATGTAATATTTGGATCATTCATTCTGAACAGAGCCTCTAATGGCTGTACAACTTTCTCTTTATTATTGATTAATATGTGCCAGGTATGCAGGTATGAACAAAATAAACATCCTGCAGCACTTCGTATTGGATACAATTTAGAAAAAAAAACCAAAAACATATCCCACAAACTAATGTGGTCAGCTAAATACTGTGAAGACTTTCTTTCAGAAAGGAAAATTTGAAAAGCAGTAGACATGAGGCACGCCACTACAGGCAGGAGGTTACACTAGAGGATTCTGTTTAAATTAATCAAGTGGGAGAGCACCAAGTTCAAGAAAAAGAAATACTGCCTACCAAAAAATAAAGCTTTTCTCCCCAGTTCCATCATCACTGAAATTTCAGGCTGATGGACAATTTTCTGCATCTGAAAATAAAGCAACATTTTAAGAAATACTGACATCTGGTTCTGGAATTACTCATGCAGAGATTTCTTTGAAATTTAAGCAGAGTTACCTAAAACATAACCAGGTGTGAGGAGCCCAGTCACTTCAGGATTAGCTGTTCTTCAGAAACCTTAGCAATGATATGAAATCTGAAGCTCCTCTTGAACTTTCCTACTAATTCAGTAATTACTGCTGTGCCTGAAGTTGGCCTCCTTCCTGTAATTGCTCAGCATGTATTTTCAATCAAAGAGGTTAACACCTGAATTTAGATTCCAATTAACACCCAGGGCAGACTTTTTGTTTAAAGTTGAATAAATCAGGGACTTTTCCCAGCATAATATTTCACTAGCCCTCATAGGCAAACACACTGTGCATGCATGTTCTGGAAATCTGATAATTTGCAGCAGACCATGGTCAAACCACTATCAACTCACCAGATTTGTGGAATATTAGGATTATAGACACCACCTGGGGTCAAGCACCTTGCATGTGAGCAAGTCTGTTGCTCTGTCACCAACTAAAATGAAGGTTTTTCACTGATGCAATTTAGGATACACAGAGACAGAACTCCTTCAATTTTCAGCACTGAGAAATGCATATAGAAAAAAATTTGCAAACTTGCCTGACTGGAAACCACATTTCTTTAAAGACTGGTTTCAAACTCACCTGAAGGTGTGCAATCCTCCTTAAAACAGACAGGAAGCACAAGGTTTTAACCACTTGTTTTAAAAGCAGTGTCTGATAGAGATGGACAGGGGCAGGGACAAAGGGCAGGTGATGTGAACAAGGTTATGTTAGACATGCAATACTAAAAAAAAAACCTGAACAAGTGATTAGCTCTTAGGATAAAAGAGTGTAATAATATATGGTGGATTGCTCTCTTCCAACTGTCATTTTGAGTTAAACCCTATGACCCCAGTTCTTTCCCAAAAGAAAGATTTCCGTGATGAATTCTAGACAGTTAATCTTGAAACATTTAAGGCAGCAAACCTAGCAGGCTTTTTCCTTGAGGAATGACTGAATTAATAACTAAAGATGGGCAAAGTGCCTCGGTGTTCTCTGTGGAATGATATTGTTGCAAGAGCCCGATTGTAAAGACCTGTCATTGTGCTTTACAAGACTTTTCACTGTAGCAAAAAAATAAAAAAAAAAAAAAAAATTATGTTGCTTGTAAGGCTGGCACCTTTGGCTCAGGAAATCTTTGAGTCCAAAACTGCTAAAGCTGAAAGAATTTATGGAGCAGTATTGCCATATGCTTGTATTGTTCTGTTGCAAGTCCCTAAGCACCTTCTGTTGACCACCACTGGATACAGGACACACATCTCAGTAGACCTTTGCTCTAACCTGTTATGGCCGTTTTTATGTTCTCATGTGTCCTCTGTTGGGTTTTTTATTATTTCCTTTAAAAGTATGTTAGTTTCCATGGAAACAATTATGCCAGTGACATGTATGAGTTTAGCCATGTCCTCAGGAAACATTTACAGTCAGTTCACAGAGGTCAAGACGTCTTTATGAATACAGGTGTTTAAGCAAAGGTACTGTTAAGACAACAAAAACAGGTTCAGAGGTTTTCCAAAGTGATGGGTGGTGACTGCATTTCATCATGGCCCCTTATTCAAGCTCTACATCAGAATGTTTCTCTTTCGAAAATTTGGCCCCAGATGCAAGTGCTGAGCCTTTGAAAATAGGATGCAGAATGCTCTGAAATGCATAACCTGCTATGGGAAAAGTTGTCAGGCCCAATAAGCTCTTAGTCATGACTCTGAGTTTCTACACACAGACTGTCCCAGAGGTATAAATATAATTCTTGGTATAAATGTAGTTCTCTTATAGTCCAGTGCTGGAAAAACTACTATAATACTGGAGGCTAAGGTTAACAAAAAAAAAAAAAAAAAATTAAGACATTCATATAATTATTCTTTCAACCACAGAACAAACCACAAAACAATGTGACATTATACACATCGTTTACCAGCCCACATCAGAAAAAAAAATCTTATCATACTACAAAAATATATCAACTTTTAAGCCAGTAATCACGATAGCACTTTTCAGACAAACAAGAGCCTTGGAAGCCAGCCTGTGAATGCTTCTTCCTTGCATGAAAAGAAAAGCGTGCGAGGAGATTTCTTCCTTTTATAGCCCTCTCTATAGCTACAAGAGCATCTCTGTGCTGGTTGGTGGATGTTCACAGTCCACACAACTGCACAAGACAGGGATGAAGTGATGTGGTCGCAGCACTGCAGAGATGGAGGTGGAGAGAAGAAGCACAAGGCCATGCCAAGCTTTGTCCATTGTGTGTGTTGAGGCTGGACTGCTCCCTGCAGCTGAAACATGAGGTGAAGGGTGGTTTCAAAGGCTTGTGGCACTGCTAAGCTGATATCCTGATCTCAGTGCCCCTGTCTCTCCTGCCATCCTCTACAGCTCTGCAAAGAGGATGTGCAGCCAAATCCACACGTGAAAAGAAACTCCAGCTTCCTGCCTGGTAGAGCCTTAAAGAAGGTCAGGATTTTTAGCAGCATTTTGAAAAGGTACAGAGAGAATTAGTGTGGGAGACCAAGGTAGGCAAACTGTTCCAGACAGCTGATGCGGTGGCAGTAGGAGATCCAATTTAAATTCACTTTAGTATTAATTGTCAGAAAAGGATGAGATCAGTTTATGAACCAGGAGCACTGTGCAGTCAAAAGTTACAAGCCCGAGTTGTTGCCACAAAGTAGCTGAAAGGCTTTTCTTTTGAAAAGATTAAACTTCAAAGAATTGCAGAATAAGATACACAAGAAGTGGCGTGTGCTTTTGCTCGATAATGTTTGATTTTCAGCCACCCCCTCCCCAGCCCTATCACACTGTAAATTCTTAACACTGAAGTTGCAACTAAGTAGCTGTTTTATAAGATAAATGACTGGGAGTATGAAAGACTTTGACCAAAGAAATAGGGCTGCATAAAATGGATTGAAAGAAGTGTGAATAGTAAAAAACATAACCCAGTGTAGGAGACCAAGGTTTTGCATATTTCTTGACCAAAGGAAGCAATATAAAGTAAGAGATCAATGTGTCCTCGACAGGTTAACCCAGTGGGATGACATTTGCCTTGTAAAAAATACAGGGTATAACATCCGAGTCAGACTACGGTGCTGTGAAAGACTACTCCCTCTGTGGTAGTAAGGGTCTTAATTCTCACTGAAACCAAAAGGAGAGTGGGGCACCTAAACATGTTTTGTAACTGGGGCTTAAACAGTTAGGGATGAAGTAAAAACCTGTGCAAGTTGCTCCCTAATGCAAAGAAAGGTAAACTGAAGTTGAGCTACTGGCAACCAAACTGCAAGAGAGAAGGCAATGGAAGTATTCCCTCCTGAGGCACAAGGGTTCTTACTGGCACTATTTTTAAACACATTTCTTTGACAGTAAGAGCAATTCTCAGGCCAACACAGGAGTCTCTGGGGCCAAAGAAAGCCAAAGGAAGGAAAATTACAAAAGGACTTCAGTCTGTCTGCAAACTGGGGCAGGCCTTTCCCAAGACATGGCTGCTTTAAGAACTAAAAGTATATTCCTCCTTTTGTTTGTCCATATCTAATGAACTAAAGGATTTTTTTGACTTAACTCCGTAGAAAGAAACAGATAGATTCAAGGGAGTTGGAAATAAGACAGTTAGCTAGAAAAGGAATATCTCTCCTATTAGGATAAGTGCCACTAATAATCTCCCTGTGATCAAGCCATATGTTCATGTAATAGAAATTGGAGCATTTTTACCATACCAGGGAGTTTGGGAGGTTTTTTAATGCCTCTAGGCCTTCTGTCTTATGTTGATTTTTTTTTTCCTGTGGATCAAGAACCATTAATATTCCTAAATACAGAAAACAAACCCCAAATCCTGAGGATAATTAGGGAGCAGAGCACAAAACAGAGTAGAGCAACACTGATTGGGGGTGTGGGGGAGAGGAATGAAAAAGCAACATCCTTGTACTCATCCCTAAGATTAACTACAGCATCTGTATGGGAGTCAACAGTGCCATGAGTCTAAAATCCTGCATGGATCAACACTGAGCAATCTTTTCTCCCTTAACAACTGCATTCCTTGGGAACAACTGAATTCCCACAACAGCCAAGGAGTAACCATACACCAGGTATTTTAGCAACCAACACATAGCATGGAACATCTCTCCTGAGGAGGCAAAGTCAGTCTTGAGTCTACTGCTAAATTCCTCTGCACACTTGGCTTGTCCCTGAGCAACAAGTACACTAATTTAAAAATTAACAGCAACAATTTGCTCAGTAACTTTGGGACAGGGAGGGAGAGAGCTACCTATACAGCGAGAATGAGCTTCTCATTTCATTTTTTTTTTGAAGGATTCATCTGCCACAGTCGATGAGTGTGTGGCAGAAAGCCCTGAGTAAGCAAATGACTTCAAATTATCCAGTGGCAATTATGAATGAGAGAATGCATGCTGGAGGTGGAATGAAAGAAAATTAAGAGAGATGAATGTGAAATAGAAGGTTATAATTAGGCATAGGTATCTGTTTTCTACCTGCTTTTGCCCATGGGGAATTTGGAAAAATAAATAGTCTTATTTAATAAAATTCTCAATGCCAACAGAGAAGCAGGGCAACTTTTTAAAAGCTGTGACAACATATGCCAGACAGGCTGTGTTGCAATGGGTTTACATTTCAACATGGAATGGGTTGTAAGAGAACACAGCCTGCTACAGCATGTTTTGACAATTTAAAGAAAAAAAAAAAAAGGGAACTAAAAAATTCATACCAGGGGGAAACAAAATAAACAATGCAATGCTGCTGCACTAGAACAATCTGCAGAAGCTCCCATGCATGAAGGAACTGAGGTTTGTAAGAGATGATCCAGATATTTTAACACCTGGGCTGAAAAAAAAAACAAAACACCACAGCTACTCTGTGACAGGGGAAACAGATTCAGACAGCAGAACTTGTTCTGTCCTCACCTTGGCAGCTGCCTGACGGATCAGAAGCAGAACTCTGGTATGCAAGGTTGAATATTGATTTTTCCAAACATTTCTATTATGTCTCACTTGGTTTGCACTGCCACCAACTACATCAGCTAAGACAACCTCCAGGCACCCTCTGATGGATGTAAAGCAGTTTTAAGCACTCTTCTCAGTTAAAGCTATATTTCACTCTCCTGAAGATTCAATTCCTGTTCTCTTTAATGCATTTTTTTACTTCTATATGTAGACTTTGGGCAGCTCTGAAGCTGGTGAAATTTCTTTGCAAGGAAGAACTGAGTCTTTTTTTGTTGTGCTTTTTTTGTTTGGTTGGGGTTTTTTTACAATTTAGATACACATATAACTTTCTCTCCTCAGTCACAATGCCCACAAACATCACTAGCTTTGAGCTCTGCTTTCAGGTTCAGTAGATCTCAACATACTCTAAAGTAGATTTCTAGAAATTAAGAGAATTTAAGATAAGCCTCTTCTGAGCAAACCCTCCATCAGTTCACATCAGTAATATCAAAACTTGATACTGGACCACCAAATGCAACAGGGATTTTGGCATTTATGCAGTATACATAATACTGTATATATGTGTGTATATATACACACAGACATAGTAAAAAATTAATTTTTAGGTCCTAGCTGAAGTCACACAGCCCTGCTAGAACTGGACAATCAATAGCATTTATATCTTAGTCCTATTCCATTTGGACCTCTGCATTTTAAATTTATTTTTATTTCAGTTGGTTGTGGCACTTGGTGTTCTTAATAAGACAGTTGGAAACAGCATTACATGCTATGATTGCCCAACCTTTTCTAGCTAAGGAAGGAATTCCTCCCCCTCCAACAGAAGAGCCAGCTTGAGAGATTTCATCTCCCACCTATTCCTTCATGCTCTATCCACCAGCTACACCAACAGAAATATTTGGAGGCTGCAGCATTTCCATCCACACTGCAGGCACAAGGATTTGTGATGTGCTGGCTTTTAAGTGTTGGAGTCAGGCAGGAGTGGTGGGGTTGGGACTCCTCAAGGGAGCACTGCCACCAGAGACAACACGATGTGAAACTGTGGAATAATTGCCTGACAGCAGGCCTTTCACTGGCTTGAGAGATGAATAAGAATGTCGGGGTCTGGCCAGCTGTCAGGGCTCTAAGTGTAAAGAGGTTTTCTTAATGCCATTATTGCTGAGAAATAAACAATTGTCTGTCACTCATTACCACATGCAGGTCCTCACATCTCTGAAATGCTGGAAAAACAGCAACTTACAAACATGGAAAATGAGTTATTAAGCAATTGGAAAGTGATTATACAATTATGTTCTGTTCGGGTACCATTAGTCACAAGGAAGATGGAATATATCCAAGCTTTAAAAGTGAATTACTCACACAAAATTACGTCTGTTGAGAGTCACTTCTCCTTTAGGGTTCAATATCTATAGTGCAAGACTTTCAGAGGAGGAGATGACGAAGGCTGTTGTGGTAAAGCATAAATACAGAAGCCAGGTTTGGGTTCTATTCCAGCCAGCAGTGGTGAGCAAGTTGCAACCGGCATTAAGTCTGAACTGGTATAGACAGTCACAAACCGACTGATGCCAGCAAAACTAAGCAGATTGGCAGCAGTGCACAAACCAGCTCCTGCCTCTTGCTAGAATAGGTGTGCAAGAATGAAAGTCACTCAGGGTTTACAGGCTGCAAATTCAGCGGTCCCATGGCAGTAACAGTCTGTCCACTTACAAACAGCATATGTTCACTTCAAACTAAAAGTAAGTCCTTTTTGGCCAAGACTACTCCTTATGGACCATTTTCGTGCCAAACTCTGTAACCTCCACACACTCCATGTCCTTAGTGAGATGAGAGCGGCCTTGACTACACTTTTGGATCCCAATTGGCTGCTTTTGGCCTCTCCATTCTATAGCAAATTTAGTTGTTTTAATGCAGTTCCAATTTAAGTTCTCTGGTTCTTTGCTGCTTGTATGTACGTTCCAAACATGCTTCAAGTTCATTCTTGTGTCAGCATTAAACATTTCACACAGGTGTGGCCCCAGCAGAGCCGATAATAATTCCGCACTTTCCCTGACCTTTTGCCCAACCTTCCTGTAAACTGGCACATCATCTTCCCTTTTCCCCCCAAAAACAAGTAATTTTGTAATATAATATGCAATCTTCAACTCTGTTGGGGCTGCTTTGCTGCTCCATTATGTCTCTTGGAATGCTTTTTACTGGTACTTTAATGCAGTAAATGAAAGGGTGTGATACAGGACAGGTAATAGACAAGATTACAGATTGTGTCTTCTTGTCATTAGCAGAAACTAAGTGCTATATCAACAAACATCATCTGTTCCCTGCCAAAAAAAAAAATCAAATCAGGATGATGCAGTTGTAGGTAGCACAGAAATAGAGAGGGTTAATAAAGTAAAACAAACCCCTGTAGTACAAGTTTCATCATTGTACCCTTCCAGAGCTTACTCTAATTTCATGCCTTCACTTCCTCATAAGCAAGCATCAACTTACAGCAGGTATCTTCTTTTCTCAACTACTGTCTTTGTTTCACTAAACAGTTCAGGACACGAATTTCACCTTCAGGACTGCTTCTAATACTATGTATGCAACTAAATCATTTTAGTTACAGAGGAATCTAAGTTTAAACCTTGAGTCTAAGCTCCCCTGGCTAGACCAACACATGAGATCTGGGTCTCTCATGGTACTTTGCAACCCTACTCACAGAAAGCACACGGAGGGGAATGTCTCCAGCACAGTCTCTGACTCATGGGCTGTACCAGGGGTGGAAATCCATCTCCTTGCCTGGACAAACCATTGTTTGAACAGACTCAGCCAAAACCCCAGCCACATCCCTTCAGCTTGCTAAGCCAGTCCCTCCCTGCCTCTGTGCCAGTGCAGTTGCATGGATGGGTGCAGCCAGTGCACCTCCTCCACCGCTCCCACTGCAGCCTTCCAGTGTGGAGGGCAGCACTAACCCAGCTTGTTCTGACTTGTTCTTGAGAAGGACAACAACAAAACCTGTAGCCAGTACCTTGATAATGGTAGCAAAGTTAAAACGAAAGCTCCTTGCCTAACTTGCTGATAAATTCTCACAGAAGCACTCTTGCATTTAATAAATAATATTCCCTGTATAAAGATTACATAACAAAGTATTTAAGTTCAGGGCTTCTTTTTATGAAATGTGGGCTCTGGGCCAGTACAAATCCACAGAGCTCCATCAGAGCTTCAGTCAGTCAACGCCTGCCCAGCATATCAATCCTTGCCCAGTATCAATCCACAGAGAAGTGCCATGAACTTGCGTGGCATTCTGCCAGTTCCCATCAGCTGAGGAACTGTCCTGATGAGCACAATGTTCTCCGTGATGATTCACCCTCGTCAACATTGCCATTAGTCAGAATATTTTCAGAAGCAACTTTAACGTGGTTTAGGAGCTCTTTAATAAACATGCATTTAAATAAGCTATCTTGGAGCAGGGAGATAAATGGAGGAGGCCCACTGCAAGCTAGAACTGAAGTGTGGCAAAACAATTCTGCAAAATGTTTTATACCTTATATAATCTCTCCTGACAGAACCTCAGGGGTTCACATTAAACACCATAAATCAGACCACCTGGGGCTCCCCTGCGATTATTGCAGCTGCATGCTGCAAGCTCCCCTAGAAGAAACGTTCCCTTTTATTGTAAGAAAGTAATAGGGCATAGCCCAAGCCTGCCAGAAAAATGCACAAATCAAAAGCAGGCCTTGCACAAAATCAGCTTCTGATGTGTTCGTTTGCTCTGGATGTACGAGGCAAGCCTGCAGTCAGAATCACTTTGTCCTCATTGATCACCGATGCCTTTGCCAGCAAGGTGAGTAGCATGTGGAACAGCCAATTCTAAAGAAACGGCAGTTCAATGGAAAATAAAACCGAGGCATTTATTTTATTTTTGTATCTTCTCCTTAGAGAATTTCAGCAATGGGGAAAGGCACAGGACTCTCAGCACTGAAGCCCAAGAGCACACACAGCTCAGACAGTGGTGCCACAGACACCACGGCCGTGTCTGCTCCTGGAAGGAGACCCCAAGGGTCAGCAGTAAGGAGTCACCCGTGGGCCTGGGCAGTCTGTGGCATCTGCCATGTCCCTAAGCCCTATTTTCATTACCAAAGAAAAGGTGTCAACTGCTGACTACCAGAGATGAGAAACAGATGTGCGGAACCTCAAAATATAAACCCATGAAAACTGGTGGAAAGACAAAAAACGTAGCAGTCTTTTCCAAGTAGTAAAACTGCAACCTTTCCTTTACTTCTGCCTTAGTGCTAAACCTGACTGTCACCACTGATGAAGGGGAAATCCTTATCTGCTAGATAATGGACTAGGGGAAAACTAAATGCTGTTTCAATCCAGGAGTGCAACAGAAAAAACTTGGTAAGTTAAACCCTTACTTCAAGGAAAGTGTTTCCTAACACATCACCACCTTCGGATGCTGGGTTTGGTTTAGGTTTGTTTGGGTTTTTTAATATATACATTTTATATATTTATACACACAAAACCTGCACAGACCATACAAGGTAGCAGCAATAAATTTGTTAGTTCACCCTAAGATAATTATTTTTAAATTTTAGTCTTTTCCTCAGTCCCTTGGTGGGGCAAGTCATATTTGATGGTCAGGAAAAATAAACTGACAGGCAGTTCCTCTACCTGCAATAGCCAGTTAGCAGCAGAGTAGCAGCAAACCTGCAGAAAACATCCTAAGTCAATGGACTTTTTTCAGGTAGCACTAAAGCTGGCAAAATAGCCTTTTTTCCTCTTTCTGATAGGTAGAAAGTATATCTGGAAGGCAACTAAAGGAGAAAAGATTACGGTTTAAGCACTCTGTGCTCTCTTATGCTTATGGCAAAGAATGGATATCTGGGACCATCATAGTTCAGTAAAACTTAGGTCAGCATTAAGACCATTTTTTTCTTATTTACAACAAGAAACAGGTAGAGTCTTTGCAGAGCTGACTACATTGGAACCCAAACAGTGACTTCAAGCCTACCTTCAGACATATTTTGCTATTCCTCGGGCTGACAACAGGACAGCCAGAGCAGAGAGTCTGGTCTTGACCACGCTTCATTAGGAAGCCTACAATAATTGCTGCCACCCAGAATGGGAGAAGCAGGACTTGAGAACCATCTCAATATTCAAGTCATCTTAAAAAAAGGGGGGAAAAAAACCCCAAACCAAAACAAAAAATAAAAACAAACAACTCAATAAAACAACCACATTTTCTTCCTGAGCAAATTAGCTACCAGAAAAAGCATTCTACCTTCTAGCCCATCACTCTGTTTGACAGTACCTGTCAAAGATAAAATCTTTCAATGAATTAAGGGAGGGGAAAGGCCAATCCCTCCTAGTTAAGTTGCAACGATTTACATCACTATAATTACATCTTCATTACTGTGGGAGACTTACTAGACCTCCAGGGAAATGCTACTAGTACATAAGAACTTTTATTAATTGCTGTAGATCTGCTACTATGTATCTAAATCTATTAAAACACATAGGAACAAACCAAGATGAATAGAAATACAGTGCTAGGCTACAGTTCAGATCTGTTAAATGTTAAACTAATTGCACTGCATTCTTTCCAGCCTTTAAGTGGTACCACACTGCAATTGGGTCATGTCATTACATTGCAAGGCTAATATATAGATCTTTTTTTTTACTAGCATTATCATCTCCCAGATCAATCTTAATATAAATTCCTAATGCTTAGCAATTCTGATACTTGCCTATAATTCAAATGCTAATATCAGTTTAACCTGGAATTTACTGCAATCACTTTCCCTCTGAAGAGGGCCCTCATTTAATCAATGAAAACTGCCATTCTGAGGGCCTTCTCTTCAAACAGTGAAATCAATCCCCCTCATCACTAGCAGGCTCTTCAGCTGGAAGAACACCCATCACTTGAGGAAACTGGTGTAAAGATGCAGAACACACACCGCCTGCTTCTCTGGATACACTCAAGTCAGCTCAAATCTGACACCCAGCAATAACACATCTTACTTCACAACCAGATGATACAAGCAAGCACCTGCAATGAGCCTCAGGCTTTGTCTGTGCCCTAAACAACTTGTCCCAGAGCTGCTAAAGGTGGCTTTTGCCCCCCAAAAGAAAACCTGAATCAAATCCCCCAGTGCAGCACTTAACTTTTGTAGGTCTATGCACATACTTAAAGCTGCAAGTGTTGTTACCTCCCTTATAGTTTGTAAGGGCTAGCATGCATATATGAGTATGTGTGTTTGGAAGGGTTTAACCTTATTAAGGACTGCCTGCAACGTAGTTTTTTCAAGGTTTCCAGATTCTCCTTGCAGCCCCCACCTTCCCCCAACCTGGTAGACCTGCAGGAACAGTTTTTATCTGGAACAATTCTCACGCTTAGTGCTTTATATCGTGTTATACTCTACACCAATAATCAAGAATAAATATGAAAATGGAGGAAAGGAAGTGAAATATTAAATTGGTTAAATAAAAGCCTCATGCTAATGTAGTTTGTGGCGTGCCCCAGAATCTTGAGAAAACTACTAAATTTTCCCTGTCTTTTCAGTCTCTTATTGACCAAGTTAGTTAAGCAGGATGGATCCTTAAAACAAGATCCTTTCTCTTTGCCTCAACTTAATTGGATGTTTACATGCATATTTGTAACATTAGATTCTTAACGGGGAATATTTTGGGGGGAAAAAACATAAATTAATATGCACGTGTGAGTCTATATTGTCTTAACTTTCTGTAATTTAATTCATAAAAACATCTTACATTCTCACAGTGCAGTGTTTTCCAGTCTCCATTCCACCAAAACAGAGCTGAGGGGGACAGGAAATAGAGTCAGGGAGAGAGAGAGAACTAGGCTTAAAATATAATGCAAGAGACAAAAATCAAATCTCTTCTGAATTAAAACTTGTTCATTGTTAGCTTGGCTGAAGTTTGCATGGACACTGCAACACAGGTCTTATATTTTGCCTGTACCCAAGGGACCTGTTCATTCCAGAAGACCTGCTTTTAGGTGCAAACCATGCCCACCACTTCCTAGGACATTTTGCACAGCAGGCAGAAAGGACTGCTCCTCACGTATGCAAATTCATCCCTATCTGTGGGGCTCCTCTAGTGCCCACCCATTCACAACAAGTAAATCAGAGAGAGAAACAGGATTTAACTCTGAATAGCTTTGCTTTTGCTGATATAACTTCGACCCTTGATGATAGTTAATGTCAGGGTTTTTTGCATTCAATTAATTTAACGGTCCAGATTTTTAATTTGCATTTCATTTAACATTTCAGAGTTTTAATTTGCCAGATATTGTTTATCAAGTATTCATTTCAGCGCCTTTCACTGTATATACAGTGCATACTCCTCAGTAATTAGTGTGCAGTAAATTAATTCTCTCCTTGTTCCTTCATCAGATATTGGATTAAGAAACTTCCACTGTACCAACATAGTGAGCTAGATTAGGAATTTCCCATCTATAATACCTTTGTTTAATATTTGTCTTGTATATGTTATGCTGCCTTAATGCTTTACATGATAAGAAATGTTATAGTTAGAAGCAGAAACCTCCAATTAATTTAAGTTGAGTCACATATTTGTTTGAAATTAGTAGACTTAAATTAAATGTGTTCATGTGGTTCTGCAGGCTCTACTCCTTTAGGCAGCCCTACATTTTCCTTAAGGAAGAAAAGAAAAAAAAGAAAAAGGCTGTTCTATTTATATAAAGGACATTTAAATGACCTGATGATTTTCTGCCATGAGCAGTTAAATCAAAGCCAAAGTAAACACCTCGTTACAGATCTGTCTTCTGAGTTGTGTCAATATGGGCCAATGACCAGCAAAAATATCCTCTTACAAATCCAGTGAAAATAATACACAAGCTCAACAGAAGGACATCACCACCACAGTCCACTGAAATTATGCGTGTTTCGCAAACATTTTCCACAGTTCATTTCACCTTTTCCACATCCACTAAGACACACAGCACACAGACACAATTGTTCCCAGGTCAGTCCTAGGAGAACACCTTTGCTCAGTGATTAAGGCTCCTCTGTGCAAATTATAGTCATCTTTATCTGCAATGACCTTACAGAACTCACCCACCTGCAGAGTTTTGGTGTAGCAGGCCAACTGTCCAAAATATTCTACCAGGGATACCTGTGTCTGTACAAATCAATGGAAATTTTAAATTGTGTTTGGTTTTCATGCTTTAAAAGTCTGCAAATTTATGAATGGAATGTTTTCCTTTAGTGAGAGAAACAGGTAACACTAGTGATATGCGACAGAAGGAGGAAACATTGGCCCCTCCTGAAGCTGTGCCTAAAATGTCTTATGTCACGTCAGACACCAGTATGGGCACACAGAGTACTTGAATCTAGTTTGGACAAGTCCCAGCATTGGCTACAGGGAATGGTGAAGAGGTGGAGCAAGGATCTGGGGTGGAAGAGGTCTAGAAGTTTGGGGTTTTTTCAAGCAATTCACTGCTGAGGAGTACAAACCGTAGACCACCTAGTCTTGAAATTATCCACAGCCATGGGTATAGCTCACGAATTTCGCCACTGCTTTTTTGCTTGAAACCAGCAAGACATAGGAATACTATTTACACCTGGGAAATTGCAGAGAACAGTTGCTGCCTCTGTTCTCCACTGACAACACAGGACATACAGATATACTGAAAAGAATGAGTTTCCAAATAGGCACAGGAAAGTACCACTGAAATTCTTTAGAAAGCTAATAATGGAAAGAGGATTGTGCCTTTCTTCTCCTCCAAAGCAAGAAGAGCTTCCTTTCCACATTTAAGTACATTTTTATTCAAAAGCCACAGTATCACCAATATAGGTTTGTGACTGTGGGCAACTCTCAGATTTGGAGTGGAGCTGGTGTTCCATCAGCCAGAGCAGGTGATGTCCTCCCACTCATTCATTTAGAATGTGGCTCTGCCCAGTCTGGTATACAGATCCACTTCATGCCCTTTAGCAGAGGCAGTACAACAATGACCTGAAAAAAGAGTTTACTACAACAACCTTTCTGCTAACTCTGGATCCATCAGACAACAAAAATCAGCTTTGTAAGGATTATAATTCAAATCAATTAAGTCAGGTCTACTGGCAGACTTGCCTAGGAAGTCAAAGAGCTTGGTTCAGCTCTTTGTTCTGTATACACATTCCACGAGTTTCTACATCTTTCTATAACCTAGTTCTCCAAAAAGTGACTGAGAAGGACAGCACCCATGGCTTGTACATAGATGAAAATATTGCAGCCTACAAGACTCTGGGTTGCTGGGGGGGTTGGCTGTGGGCTTCCATCGACACATGAGATGCAGGAACAGCACTGCTGATTTTCTGTGAAATAACAGCCACAGAGGTCTCCCTGTTCCTGCCTTTTCTGCATGACCAAACACACTCAACAACATCATCCATTGAGTGGAAATATAGGGCAGCATGGAAGTGTTGGGCAGAGTTGCTGTGCACAACAACTCTGCTGTGTAGAAGAGACTTTCTACCTGAGGCAAGATCATTATAGGAATCAAATCAAGGCTCAACCCCAGCACATCAACTGGCAGCACACCTTACTCTTGCTGTCATGAGTGTGCTTACTTCATCTTTACTTCATTCAGGAGCAGTGTTCAGTGCCCTCTTTAAGCTGCTACAACAAACAGACCCTTAATTCTTCAGGAGCAGAAATATTGGGATATGTTAGGAGAAGCATTCACACTTGAGAGTCTGAACATATTTATGGAACAAAAGATCTCCCACAAAAGCATCAGTAGCATCCTGATATTCTTTGCCAGGCTCCATCTGCCACCACAATGTGCTAAGGCTAATCTGTCCCCATGGCAAACTGTGGCATACTAGAGCTGGGAAGCTGAAGAAGGTTTATGGAAGATGCTTCCAAAAAAAGTTTCAGTTGAAACTCACTAAAGATCACGAGCACTCTGAATTCTACAGCAAAGCTCCCTTTGATTCTTATGGCATGAAAACAAGGACAATCTGACACAAACTGATTCTCTGTGACTTCAAAGAGAGGAAGCAAGAGAGACATTCACAAGCAGGTTCAGAAAAGCAAGGCAAGTGTTGTGTTTGTATCAGCTTAACTGTACATAGAAGTGGAGGCAAAAAAAAAAAAACCCAAAAGACAAAAACCAAACAGAATACAACTTCTGCTGTTTCCTTGTCTAGGAGACAACCAGTGGATACCCTAAATATCAGGTTGCAGTTGTACCTTTCTTCCCTGGCTGCTCGTGGTCACAAGGGTCATACTGATGGGTAGCAGAATCACAGAGACCCTGTGCTAGGTCCACACTCCAACTCGCTGTGTGTGTTTGGGGTGGGAGAGGGGAACACACCTGAGCCACAGCCCCAGTGGTGTCCAGGGTTTTTTACATAGCCCTAGACACATGGCAAAGCACAGACTTTGTGACCCTCTGCTCTCTGACAACTATTTGTCAAAGGAAACACATAAACAGCAGGATTTGGTCCCAAGTTCTCTATTATAATTTCAGCAAAAGAAAGCTAATCAATAGTGTGAAAAGGGGCTTCCTAAGCATGAGACCTTGATTAAAAACAGATCTTTAAAAGCTGTGAGAAGGTGATAGTAATATTTCTTTTCCTGTTTGGGCACCCAGAAGTCTATGCAACACACACAAAAAACCAAAACCTCCTAAACAAACAAAAAAAACCCCACCACAATGATCTTCTAAAATGCGAAGTGACATGAGGATCTTACACGTTGTATTTCTCCACTGGTTGCAACACATTTTGTCTTCTAATAAGAAGATTATGTTTTATTTTATTTAGAAAGTTTAGACTTTTTTTTTTAATCTAAAGTGTTCAATTTATTCAGTAAATAGCCTATCAGAATAAAGGGTCACAGAGTATGCCAAGGGAAAGTATATCTTTTGAATTAAAGGATCGAAAACCCAGTCAGGCAGAATACTGGTTGCTCTCAAGAACATTATGGGAACTAATGAAAGAACCCCATTTCCTGCCTTATACAATTAAGTAATCAGCTGCCTTTGGTTACCCCTAACAACTTACACAGACAAGGGGATTACTAAGCAAACAGACTGCAGCATTTCAGAATACACAGTCAACGGGAATGCTGAAATGACATGCATTCCCAGGGGAGTCACTACCTTTTCAATTTTGAGAGAAGGAAGTGGGATTATTGAAAATTTAGGACTTGGCAGACCTTTACAGAAATGCTCTGGCTGATGTAATGTGCACTATCCAAGTTAAGTACAAAAATAACCCTTGCCATCTGAGGAATGTTTCCTTTACTACCTATTCTCCAAGATACAGTGAATTCCTGATCCGGTTCAAATGAAGGGATGCTTAGATACAAAATAAAACTATTCTGTTTGGACCAGAAGAGATTCTTATGATCATTCATTCAGTATGAATCATGATGCTGTGAAAAGGTATGATGTTTGACTAACACCATAGCTTCAGCTAGGGGTAACTTTTATTTCTGAAAAGTAAGAAAAATATTTCTTAATCTTTTGAGAGTGACTTAGTTTGCACAACTACCAAATAAGCAGTGAACAGCCCTCCCCACTGCCTCCATAGGTGCCCCTGTTGAGGACAGGTTTTTCAGGGTTTCAGTGCTCAGCAGTCACTGGAAGTTTATTAGATTTATGACTTTGGTGGAAGTGGTGCCAAGAAGTTTTGGGAATCCACCCCTAAACCAACACCACGAGGACTGGTGGAATAAACACAGCTTAGTTTTCTCACAGCAGGGAAGTAGTATTTGGGGTTTCTGTCTCCTCATGTTAATAGACTTTGCTGTCCTCTTTTCAACTAATTGGTACTGCTGGTGTCATAACAACACCCAGAGTTACTTTCGTGAGCAGTCTGAAGCCTTCTAGGGAGGGTGAGGGGAGCTGCTGTTTTCCATTAGGTCACTTGAACCTGTCAAATAAAAATCTGAAAGTCCACCAGTGAAAAGGGGCAACGAAGATATTTACAATTTGATGAGAAAGAAAAAGTAACGGGAGAAAGAACATGAGCAATAGTCTCATTCTAGAGTGACTGATGTCCAAAGTAAAGAAAAATTAAAATGCTATGTTGCTCACTTGAAACCACCCGAGTGCCAGAAGTGCTGAATGGAATAGTCCTTCAGAAAGAAGGTAAATATTCACTCTGACTTACTATTATCTGCTGAGGCACTAGAGACATATTAAATAAACAGCTATGCAATGTTGAAAATACTTCCAAAAGAATAAGGGAAAACTGTCAGCACTGCCAAAAGATAACACAGAGAAAGAGAGGGGAAAAAAAAAATCTTGCAGTTAAGAGAGATGGAAAGTGAAATTAATTGTAAAAGTGCATTGCCTCTGGGTTATAACAATGTGAACTCTCTCCTGCACCATCTGGCTCCACCATCACCACCACAGGGTGATCTAATTATTGGGGAAACATTTGCTAACAACAGCACCTGGCTGCTCTTTGGTGTTTAACTTTCCCTTCCTACTCCCACAGCCTCACAAGACTCAGGAATATCTGCAGAGCAGCTCATGGATACAGTAATAATCTGACTTGGCCAATGATTTCAAATACAGTAAGTGGCTTGTGTATCATTATTCAACTGCCAAGATTTGAGCTGCCCTAAAATTATTTTCCATCTCATTTACAATCTCATTCTGGACAGATCCAAACCTGGCTCCAAAATTTCTGATTATTTAACTTGTCCCCCTTCCCCGGTGTCCTCAGGTCAGGTTTGGGCAATGTACAACTGTATGCTGTTGGGCACATGGACTTTGTAAAGAGGATTAGGCAATCTGACATCAGAGATGGGATTAACCACCGAAATACAACCTCATATCTTTCAGTTGTGCTGGTGGGCTGGATTTAATTGCAGAAGGATCCTTTCCCAATTCCAGCCAGAAGTACTAGAAATGCCACTAAATCCTGTCCTGGAATCCATCACGTAAGATGAGCCACACTTACTAAACTGAAGAAAACTTGGAGACCAAACCACATGAGGTACCATACCACTGCCTCCCAACTCAGACCCAAACCCCAAACCACCCCAGCCTTGGGAGCAGGTCAGAGCTTCACCTTCCCACTGGAGGAGCCACAGCTGCCACCTGCCTGGCTTGGCAACAAGCTTGTTGGTACAACAAATGTGCTCTGTGACTTTTATTAAATGCAATTTGGGATATAACATCACCGTGCCCCTCACGCTGCTTTTAGTACACACGGCTGATATTTTCCTGCACAACATTAGAGAGTTGACACTTGGCATTGTGTACCTCCTTCCCTCCCCTAGACGTATTTTTGTGCTGTCAGTCAGTCTTCCTATTCCACGCTGTTTTACACTATGAGCTGTGGAGTCAGCATTTGAGATTCATGTGATCAGATTTAGACCCCTGGACAGAAATTAAAGAAAGACATTTTCCTCTATTTCAATACAAACAGAACAAGTTTTAATTTCAGCTGAAAATAAAGAGTTTTTAAATGTGCTTTGTTGCTTTCCTAGGAAACTTCCCATGTTCTGTTACCATACCCGGCATTGTTTTTTGTGCTAAGCCTGCCTATGGATTTGGGAAAGCAACGAGGCTGTAAGACCTGGAATAACTTAGATCATGATCCCGATAGAGGGCTAGCTCAGCAGAGAGGCACTAAGCAAACGGAAATGCCTTAAAGCAGGCAAAGAGTTTATTTGTATTGCTCTGCTCTTCTCACAGGTGGAGTAGCACAGCTCCAGACAAAGGACGGGGACTTTGTTACATCATTTCTGTCGCAGTGAGACAGATCTCTGCTAACTTTCCATGCATCTGTTTAACCATTGTGGTTCAGCAGAGCAGGTCAACACACACACACTGCACTCGATGGAGATGTTGTGCCAGATCCCAAAGGAGATCCACCCCCAATGGTCCTTCCAAAGAGATACTTAACTGTCTCGGGGCAGAGTTAGCAAGGGGGCACTTCCCTATTCCAGCCATCAGGGTTAAAAAAAAAAAAAAAAAAGGCAAGCCATCACAGAAAGTATCAGAGCCAAACAAACTGTAAGAATCAGTGACTAAAGTTTGCAAGCAGAAATACAAGAAATAACTAAGCTGTGTTTCCCACAATTCACAGCACTACAGGAATTGCTTCAAGTCTATATCATTCCCTGGACAGTACTAGCGACACACCTAGAAATTTTCTCGATATCTCACGCCAGAATTTTGAACAGAAAACTTACAGCAGGTATTTGTATCTGTAATGGCATACATCTAGAAACAACACTAAACTATCAGCTTCCCAAGCAGAAAAAAGGCACTGAGTGCAAAGAGATGAAAGAGATTAAAGAAACAAATCAGACTAACAGCAGTAACGGGTGCCTTCAGCCTCTTCTATGCACTACTTAGGTGTCAATGTTCACAATTGCTTTTCTTACTTGGCCATCTTGAGATGATTGCCCTTTAGATTAGAGAAAAAGCAAATAAAAAACTAAGACATAATGAACTGTAAAGGATTAAACTGGGTACTTCACACAGCTTCCTCTGCAATACAAGAATAGGCAGATGTTCAGTGAAGCTAAAAGGCAGCATACCTAAACAAAGCATGTTAAATGCATAGTTTGCTGCATCCCATGGAAAGATCTGTCCTCACTCTCCCTTGGTTTTCATGGTGACACACAGAGATGGGTAGGTTTTATCCTGTCTTGCCTTCCTTTTACAGATATGATCTTATTTCACCACATCTTAGTAGCTCTAAAAACCCACATCAGATCTCCCTGCTGTTCCAAATTGAATCCTTTTCTACAGGTAGGATATCTGTAAAGGATGGTTATTTTAAAAACAGTCAGACCACATCCAAGATGTATTAAATTCTCTCCCTTCCTGGTTTTGCTCTTTCCTCACTATTGACCATGCCACCATCTTCCCCATCACTCATGGCCATTCTGTCATCCTAAGTTTGGACACCTCACCTGAATCAAAGATTCATCTTAGATTTGGAACTTCCTCTAGTCATGCTATAGACAACTTCCACAGTTCTTCTGGATAATGCCAGTAACTTGAACCAACTTTGTCTAGTCCATCTCATATAATTTCAAGTGACTATCCTCTGGCCACAAATACACACCATAACATTTTTCTGCTGTCCCATCATGGAGCAGAGATCATTTCTTAGCTCTTCTCCTTGAGTGTATGTTCCATTTCTCAGCTAGTTCACCCTTTCTATTACTTCAAACATAAGCTTATCTTGCTTGGCAAAGCATTTCACACCTTACTCCTCACCCCATTTCTGCTTCATCATCATCCCACTATACCAGCCTGAAACACATTTGCTATCTTTACAAAAAACAAAAACAAAACAACAACAACAAAAAAAAAACCAACAAAAAAAAACCCAAAAAACCCCACAAAACCCCACCACATCACTTTCATGATTTCAACCGCACCAGCTTTGCATTCAGTGGGACTTCCTTGCAATCACCTGCCAGCCTATTAACTCATTCATGTCCTTTCCCATGCACCTTATCAGAAAGTCACAGGTGATGTTTTGACAACTACTTTTCATGTTGATCAATAAAGTCTCATAACTTTCTTCCACCTTTTTCTATCCGTCTCTAGTTCTTCTCCAAGGTTGTAAGCTCTTTGAGACAGCAATTCACTCTTTGTTTTCTGTGTTTACTTAGCACAAAGACGTCCAGCCTTTAGACAAAGAACAAGCAACTACAGTATTCATCATCACAAGATACCATTGGCTTAGAGAACTTTCATCATTTCAGGAAATAAAATAGATCATGCATCATCATTATAAACAGGACTTTTTCTTTTCCTTTCTCTTTTGAGTCAGAAGAGCCCATATGTTCCCACTGTGGGTTTTATTGTGTGCCCTCTGAAGAATCTATTACTGGCCCTTGTCAGGCTACTGACTATGGCAGCAAGGAAACCTGTTTTACTAAGCAGGCTGATAAATGAGCCAATAAATTCTAAATCCACTGCCATGGATGCTTCAATTATTGCTATTATTTATTGTCATCTGTTATGTGTTAACTGTCTCCTTGGGGCTGGACCAGTTGGCAGTACTGATCAGGGTGAAAAGTCTTCTGTTGTGTTAAAAAAGAAAACTGGTCCCGTAGAACTTAATAGGGAGAATGAGAGGAATGTTAAAATAGTAACATTTTCTGATTAAGCAAGAATTCCCTATACAAAAGGAAGTCCTCACAGTGCTTACCCATTGTTTTCACCTGTGCATTGCTGATTAAAAACTTTACCAAAGAATATTTTGCAAAAGGGAATCTGAATATCCTAGAAGGAAGGCTGGTCAGAAAACAAAAGAAGGACAACTGATCCAAACAAATGACTACACGGGAAGAAAAAAATAAAGGAACACGAGATGTCCCAAAAAGGAAGAACAAGTCTTACAAAGACAGCAAAATTGTGAGGTGTAAATGTCAAATGCAAAATGCACTGAAATCATGCTTTCTTACCCAGAATTACCACATGCATCTAGTGCTGATTTGCTGTGAGATTCACAGAACTATACCGGGTTACTGCTCAGCTCAAAACGCATCTCTGGTACAGACAGAGTTGAAAATGATGGATTGGTTGTAGGCAATTCATTTGACAAGCATCAGAAAGTGGAGAGCAGGGAGAGGAGGAAAAAAAAAAAACTTCACCAAAGCCACGTAACCTGAGTTAATGAAATTATATTTAACTAAGGGTGTGTATTTAGACTTGATCTTACCTTGGTGACTTAGCCATTAGTAGGAATTCATTGTTTACCTCCACGATTCTTATCGGTACTTAAGCAGTGTTTGCACGTGATTTTCAACTGATTGCTCAACATGCTCTGTGTTAGACTGTTTTGAAATAAATGAAAACACAGCAAGATCACAGAGGGCTAATCTCGATTATCTAATCTCCTTAAAACTGCATGGTTTCTTTTCTTGTTGAGGCCACATTATGGCTTCCTCTATGGGCTGAACTGTATCAAGTGATGCAAAAGAAGAAACAGATGTCTGGTTTGGCAAGACTAAAACTTTTCTATCAATTAAATGGAAACAGTTATTACTCCAAATTACTTTTCTTAGGTCATTTGAGGATCACTCCTCAAGAGGTAATAACTCCTATAATTCTCAAAAAGCCCTGCATATACTTCCCCCCTCCAAAAAAAAAAAAATAAAACAAACAAACCAAACAAACCCCAAAACCAAAACAAAACAACAAAATAACAAAACAAAAAAACCCAGCCAACCAAGAAAAACCACACACACACAAAAAACAAAACCAGAAAAAAACCCGAACCACACAAAAAAAAACCAACACACAAACACCACAGACCTTTGAGAACCTGATCCTAGAATGATGACTGCTGAACTTTGAGCATCTCCAAGAAAGCTGGATAGTTTCTAAAGGCTGTAACAATACAGGGCAGGAGTGGAAATCAAATCTGAATATTCTGACTTCAAGTCCACACTCCTGAATCCTCTGGAGCACAAACCCTGCCTGCCCAACAATTCATAAAAAGAGTAAAAAAATCACAGTTCCTGGAAAACCATTAAGCCAATAGGCAACTTACAAAAACAATACATGTAAGAAGAGTTACAAAGAGCTTTTATAATTTTTGCTTGCACTGACTGGAGAACATAACAGGCAAAACATTCTCACCCAGAAGGATTATGCTTTAACTTCAGGCATTCAGCTCTAAGATTTCACTGGAGCACCTAAGCCTTATAACCAAACTGCCTGAGTAACTTCAATTTCTAAGTCGACTTCTTCCAAAGATAGTATTAACAACAATTAAGAGGAAATAATTATCTTAGCAGCTGAAGAGTTAATGCAGACATTAAGGAGTTTACACACCAGCCTGCCAAGATCTAATGTCTCTGTTGTCTTCTTAGAGAATAAATTTGCCCTTTGGGCACATCTTTCAAGCAGCTGGAGCCCTTGAGGCAATTCATGAGAAAGACTTCTAGGAACACTTTTACTTCAACTCCCATGCAGCTATCCCCCTTTCTACACCAACCACTTTTAATGCATCCCATGTTGTGGGGTACAGCAAAAGAGCAATACCCCTGTACCCCATGGTCCTTGCAACAGGCTCCCAACAACCAGGTGAATAAATCAGAACTATTAGAATGTGCTATTTTACAGGTGGGAAACATTCCTATCAAAAGCTGTCAAATAGCTGTTTTCGAAGTATGTGGCTAAACTGAGCTGCTCATTTTTACCCCTCTACATTTTCATCTTCTCTAACGTATTATTTCCCATCCAGCATCCAATTGCCTCTAGGATTAGACTCAGCCAGGTTTCGTGACTATCCAGTGCTTCTCCAGGACTCTGCACGGTGCATGGCAGGCACAGGGCACCACCACTGAGGGAATAATCAGCATTCAGTGCAAGGGCCAGGGAGAAGCACATTAGAGCAGCAGGAGTTAGCACAGCACTGGCATTTTCATTACAGCACACACCGGTAAGGAAGGGCCTGGCTCAGGATGGAGCAATTGAATGGCAAAGAGACTCTGTAGCTTTGCTTAAGGCTTCCTGAAGTCTCAGCACTTGCCTGATGACCTTCCTTTTGAGACAGATCTTTATTATAGTTTTTTAGCCAGGAGTTCAAAGGAGTAGGACTGACAAAATAAGAGAGATGATTCCCTCCACACCCCATCACAGCTTGCCAGAGTGGTAAGGAATTATTTTGCAACCTTTTCTTCCACCATACAACAACATGAATGCTCAATCAAGAAGCAGCAATGAACATAAAGGTTCAGAGACAATCCCTGGTTAAGCACCCAAATTTGCATGCCATTGGAATTTTTTGAACTCCTCAAGCCTGCAAAATGAGGTTGAGCTTTTCCTGGAGAACCACTGCTGTCTGATTAAATTCCTCATGTGATACTCAGCAAGAGGGGGAAAAAAAAATACTAAATGTTAATTTTCCCCAAACATGACAAGATACTACTAAGAAAACCACAGTCAGCTAATAAATCAGAAGAAGGGGAAAGCAAGATTGAAAAGCATGTGCATTTTCTTATATTCTAACAAGTCTTCCATTCCAGCAGAGTTCAGACTTAAATGACAGAAGTCGAACTGCTCTAGAAAACAAACGTGCAAGTGGAAAGTCTGGACATTTTCCTGTCATAATGCATCATAGAAACCACAGCTTCTTTAGTTTAATTTTACACAGAAGTATGGGTCTGAGAGTCAGAACTCCTGGTCTGTACTTTCATGTTTTGGCCAGAGCTGTCCAATGAGTACTACTAGCATATTTACTATCATTAGAACAAGAATAAATTCATAACTGTTAAATCTCTCATGGAACCAACAGGTCATAGAGATTATTCTTTAGCACAATTGGCAACAGTGTGGCTTGTTTGCACACGGTATATTTGAGCCTTGGTTTTGCCATGACTATAAAATAGTGAGTGTTCGTATCATGAAGCCTTAATTTGTACAGGTCAATAGCAACACGTGCTACCCAGGCTAGCAAGAATAATACATGAAATGAAAGTATCCTTAATATTCTAAAACTACAAGAAAGTAAAAGGATGTATTTCCGTTAAAAATAATATGGAAATATTGGGGGGGGGGAGCTATTTTTGCTACATATGAGAGAACAGCAAAATTTGGTCTACTGCAAAAGAAAATACAGAAGTAGACTTTTCCTATTGAAAAATTTAAGAGACTCAATCAGCCTGGAAGCTTTTGTTTGTTTTGTTTTTCCTTTGTTTGTTTGGTTTTTTTCTGAACAACATCATCATTGCCAAAACTTAGCACTTTGCTATAGTATTTGTCATAACTTGATGGAAAACAAAAAATTTTTCATAAGCACTCCAGTTTCTAGAATAATCTTGTCATTATGTCAGAATCTATTTTATTTACAAGGGATATGTTTTCAATGCTCGCTGACGTGGGCAAAGTAATATTTTTTTAATCTATTTTCATTGTCTTGAAAGATCTGTCTCATAAATTATAAACATTTAGGTTTGACAATGTGTATTTCACTTTTTTTTTTTTTTTCCTGAGCATAGACTCAGACAGCATTTCTCTTTTGCCAGAAATCGTTCCTGGCTAGTGATTTCTGGGAGTACCTGATCATTATTTTCACCTTGCCATACTGCCACCCAGAAAGGAAGCCTTTTATAGACAACTTTAGAGGTACCTGTGGAGGAGGGTGCTGCCTCTGCTCTACCTGAAAGCAATGAGTTCCTGCTGCCTTTGATGACTCAGGCAATATGCAACTTACCTCGGGAACATCCAGATTCAGTTCTGACACGTTACTCTTTCGATTTCCCTTTCGTTATCAAGTGTGTGCCTGTTCACACCCTTTTTACAGGCTGTATTTCACTCTTTGTCAACAAGCAAAGTGATTCTCAGGACTATCAAATCAGCCAGATGAAGACTGACTTCTTCTCACTCAAAATATTATGCAACACAATTCTTCAGCTGTTTCCCTAGAAATGAGTCTGACAAGTGCTGTAAAATGTGCAAACCAACTTATACAAACAAAAGCATGAGAGAGCATGAGCAAAAATAAAATTTTACAGAACAAGCTTAGAGCAGTTGTGAGGCTGCACAGACAGCAATCAGCTGACTAGCAATGCAAGAAAAGATGAATTTGCCATTCAAAAAAAAAAAAAAAAAAAGAAAACCAAAACCCTGAGCAGCACGTCTAATATTTACTCCATATGAACCAAAGACAATGGTTTCCCAGACAGAGGAGCTGTATCAACACCAGCATGAATACCCCTTCCCCCCACCACAGCAATATGTCAAAAATGAATTTTCTAAGAAGCAGTCTCAGGTGGTGATGTAAAGATTCCTGAATTCTATCACCAAGTCGTTATGTGACCTTGAGGAAAAAGATTCACTCAAGTGCACAGGGTACCCATTTACCTATTGTAGAACAGGTGTATAACCATTACAACACTTATCAATAAGGCAGAAGAGTTGTGAGGTTTAATGAACTGTTAAGCGCTTCAAGGTCCTCAGCTGCATAATGGCAACCTTTATTAATGAAGTTCTATTTATTGACTGTTATATACCTTACTTGTGCAAATATACCAGTAATTTATAGCAGCTCCATACATTTTTTAATCCTTTACATTTTTTTGTAGTCCAAAGATTTATTTTTATGAACAACTAGAACTGACTGATGGGGGAGGAAGAGAACGCTGTATCAAAGCCCCAAAATCTGTTTACACATCGTAGCCGCTTGATTATGTCAGAGGTGTGAAGGAGGGCTACTACTTATGAAAGTTTGAACAACTAAATCCAGATGGAATCTATGCAAAGAGAATAAAGGGATATGGCTGCCTTGAAGAATGAAGGGGTTTTTTTCCCCTCTTCCAATTAATAATCTGCTCTAGAGGCAAATTTTACCATTTCCCCTCAGAAACAACAATTAACCTCCTTAAACACAGCACTTCTTCCCAAAACAATAAGCACCATTACCATAATGATTAGTGCTGCTTAATGCCCTTTAAAAAAAAAAAATAAGATTTTAGACACAGCTTTTCTAATGCAAAGCTCGAAAACAGCTGTTGTGCATGACCTGACCATCGGGCTGAGGAAGGCAAGGCAAGAACATACAGACTCCTACTCAACTCCTCCTGCAAGTTTCTCCATTAACCCACTGGTCACATCTGGACTACACAGCCCAAAAGAACATTGCCATTGGCTTCCACTGATCAGAATTTTACCCACCAAATTTCAAAATCAAACAGCAGGGACAGCAGCCCTTTTACATTAAGAAGCCTAGCTGCAAACAACTGTAAGAAAATACATGAAGTTTGGTTCCATGTTAATTTAAGTGGAAATGACAGATTCTGTAGTATTACCTGGGGCAAGAGGGGGAAGAAAATCAGTGAACGAAACACATCATGGGAAAGAAAAAAGAGTTGATTTATCTTTCTATTTTTGGATATACAGTCAGTTCTTTGAGGAAACTGGGTGAAAAAAACCTGCACGAGTTACTCTGTCTGACAGTTCTGAACCATCATGGAAAGTAATATTCAGTATGCAGCAAAACTAAGAAACTCTGTTGTCTGTCAAAAGAAAGAGTGAGCATTGTCTTAGGCAGTAACACCTGATCTATTATTAATCCATACTTCAGAATAGACTTAAAATGTATTGACAGCTTCAAGCAGAAAATGACAATGAACAGGCTCTTTTAAATTCCCTAGGGAAATCCAGAACTATAGGTGAAGCTACCATTAAGGGTGTGGGAGGAGGGCCAGGGAAATCCAAATTCTATTTCTTTACAAATTTCCTAAATTAGTTATCATTAGTTAGCTCTTATGTGTGCCAGTATAAACAGATTGGTGAGCTCAACTTGGAAAGGGATACCCCAATTTGGGAGCATTTTGAAGTAACTTACAAATCATCTAAACTCAGTCAAAAATAACTCACTTGAGAATAACATAATTACTTTCAGTTTGCTTAAAGCAGAGGAAAAGTTGACACAGTGATTAAAAGGAGAGGGGGGAGGGCAGGCAAAGGAGTTAAAAAAAAGAGTTACTTTATGCTGCTTGAAATTGGGCAGTTCGGAGGCCTAGGACCTGAGCTTATTTGAAGAAAGATTATCTTGACAAATTGGATAAACATTTTGTGCATGACAGGACGCTGATGGAGAGTCTGTTCTGCAAGCACACCTGGGGGATAGTTTGCTTAGTGTGTGACCAAGGTGTTCAGCTAACGCCGAGTCCTCCCATGGTGCTTTGTTTGCCCTGTGACAGGTATAGGCAGATCTGAAGTCGAGGCCTCCAAAACAGTTCCTGCAGACTTTGCAGACGCATTTCTTCCTCCTACTTGGGACACAATACCTCTTGGCTAGAGCAGTCCACAAAAAGCTGCACCAGACTTCTGCAAATAGCTTGCATTTGAGGAAGCCTGCAGGCTGGCATGGCCCAGGCCAGAGAGTGACCAGTGCAAATAGGGCATCGCATCTCCAGCCCTCGTCTTCCTTTCCCCTCAGCACTGACCAGAAGGGACCACTCCAACAACCTGATGGAGTTAAATGGTGAAAGCAAAGCACGTCTATAAACACAAACTACTCATTAGTCAAAAGGGGGGGGATCAGCATTACCTGTGTAGACTTCACTTTCCTCCATCAGAGAAGAGGGGCACAGATGTCAGCATGGCCATTTTGTTCTGCCTTCATTTTGATGTCAGAGATGGAGCAACACAGGAATCTAAACCAAGGTGGCTGATGGCCACTGTGCAGGTTGTCGGTGACACCTGTTAGCATCACCTGAAGGACTCCTTTGTCCAGGCAGGCAGGAAGCAAACATTTGCTTCTTGCAACAGAAGCAGTTGTACTGTCAACTGAACCCTTGCAGACTCTCAACAATCCACCCTCAGGGCTTTTTTCGTGTGTGAATTCAGGAAGACAAGGATTCCGTTCTTAAATCCCACATTCCCAAAGCTGCCACACAACCCTTCCTCCACCTTTTTGGGGTGGGCTGGTTTCCAGTCTGCTGAGCTCTGGCCCTGTGGCAGGTTGGTTCAAAGACAAGCACTAATGTCAGAGCAAAGGGACACAACAGTACATGGTCTCTGGGAAGTGAGAACAACACTGAACTAGCAAACTTCAAGCCAGATCTATTAAGTTGTCTGCAAATTGGTTATCAAGCAGTGTGGGTAGAGAAAAGCATCTGTTTTGCACTCTGGCAGCACATCTCCCAAATCCTCATTCTCTACCTTGTCCTTGCCTGGTCTGTTTAGGGACAGTTGGTTTCCTCTACCACTTTGCATTCATAAGATATTTTAAGAGGAGAGATTGGAATAAAAAAACATAAAATTGATAGCTTGGATTGACCCTTGGGCCATCAGCCATAGACAACAATATGTTTAAGTGGGAATGGCCCATAATGCTTCTACTTCTTATGTCCACTGGACCATGAAAGCAAGTAAGCACTGGTGACTTGCCATATAGCACAAGCTTGTTAGTATTGTTTACTAGATCAAGGAAGGACTATAGAGGTGTTCACAGCATTTATCCTGAGCACTAAGAATGGGCCAGTTACCTAAAGCAACAATCAACCACTTCTGTATCACATCAATAAATTATTATTCTTCCTGTCTGACTAGCAATGGCAAGCAAATAAAGCAAAACAAAGCCAAAGCTGCTCTGCAGTCACCTAACACAGATTGGATTTAAAGCCCACAGAAGAAAAAGGCAGGCATTACGAAATACCTCAGAAATATTTGAGAAACTGTTTTTAATATAAGAAGAGGGGGGATCTTCACTGATTTTTGTCTTTCAAAGTTAATTTTCCAGAATAGCTGCCATCATTATATTCAAAAAGTAGCAATCAAAGCAGTAAAAGGTATAGTAAAATTGCTTTCTTCCAGAAAAGCGTTTTTACCCAGACTATTTACATTCCCACATCTGCTCAGGCAGTCATCCCAAAGCTAACACGCATTTGTCTTACAAGTTATGACAATAACTCCGAATATCTTCAGATACTGCTCCCCACATAAGATAAAGAGGTGATAGAAATAATTTATCTCCATCATGTGGAAGTAACACGAACCTTCATAGGTAGACCTGGAGCCAGCAAGTACTGTCATTGGGAAGTGATCTGAAAACAGACTCTGAATGATAGGAAATGAATATTTTTCCAGGATACAACAGCCTAAAGGGCACAACCAGAAGCTTAAGGAGCTCTTAAAAATGTGTGTATACCTCTAGCTTGCCCTGAGGGGTATTTAGATGAGGAACATTCTTGTGACGCAACCCTTGCATCTTATATTTCATTAGTTGAGTGTGTTGTCACTGTCCTGACAACAGGAGGGATTTTCTTTTCAGGGTGACTGAAATACAATTAGGACAGTATTTCATTCTAATTCATACCATTATTAATAAAAAGCAATTTTTCCTTGTTTGCCTGTGACACTACACTGCACACACAGAAAGAGAACAAAGGTTGTCAAAACCAGAGTCGGCCAAGCAGGAATTTTCTGGCCTTTACCGTAGGTGATGATGTGAACTATTGTGTCCCAGCTGACACGGCCATGGCTGCATGAGCACCCGCCAGTCAGCGCATCTCTGTTTGCAGGAAGGGATCCAAGCTCCAGAGGAAACAATGACTTTGCAGTTTAGTAGAAATCCCTCAGGTACAGATGAGACAAAGAAAAAAAAAAAAAAAAAAGAGGCAACAAAAGCTCAGCACAAGAGAGGTTATTTAGTGATCTAACACCAGACCTTGATGTAAATCTGCCGGAATCCAGGCATGAGTCTCAGCTGTGAGCATCTCTTTTTGGTGGAACATGAATGAGACACTCATTATTAGAGTCCTCTCTCAAACAGCAGAAGATACTACTTTCCTCCCAGTTTTAGTCTCTCATTTTCTTCCCTTAGGTTTAACTTTATTCAGTTTCAGTCAAATTATTTTAAGTTGGAAAACATGCAAAATAATGTTCATTTTCTCTGTAAAATTAATCTTACTACACAAAATACCACACAAACACCTTTTCTGCAAAACTCCAAGTATCCTGACAAAATTTTTAAAAGCGAATAGAAAAAAGACATCTTTGTCATCAGATTAGTTATGCATTTCCCAAGATTTACAAAGATAACACGTTTGTGCTCAAGAGGTGGAAGTTAGACAGCAGCAATATGATTCTGAGCAGTGATCAGATGGATATGTTTACAACAGAACTTTCCATCTGCACAATCTATCAGGCTCCAGGGATACAAAATCAGGTTTGCAAAAGTAGGTTTCCTTTTTAAAAATAGGACTTGCATGATCTCTAAAAATGGAGCAGAGAACAGTGCCAGCAGGATGTCTGCAAACAAGCTTCCTCTATATATTCCAAGTGCAAAGAGCAATGAAGCTGCAGCGTTACTGCTCATTCTGTTTTAAAACTATGAGTTTAAAGACCATCTGGGATCACTGACTCAATTTAGGTGGTCAATCCACTTCTGAAAGACATCTGTTATTCAGTGCTTTTGGTCTAGCTAAAATTGGCTCAGCAAACACTACACACTCGCACTTGTTCATCACACCTGGGAGATTTAGAGAACATTATCTGTACCAGCATTGCCACAATATTGTTCATACCCGTTTCTCTTCCCCCCCTGCCCCCCTTCAAATACTGTGTGTGATTTTAATCTCAAACAAAACATTCATGGCCACAATGAGAACTCTCCTTCCCCTCTGTGCTGGGGAGTACCCACCCAGAGTATCTATCACAGGCCGTTACGAAAAGACAACCAGTCCTTTATAGCAGGAACAGCCCGAGCCCCATTAGCCAGGCAGACAGACGCATTTCCAGCACAGATCCCGGAGTATAGGCAAGCCATTGTTTCATTTCAGAACAGGCCAGGGAGTCTCCATCACAAGGGGGAAACCTTTGATGTCTCTTGGATTTAGAGGACAAGTCCAAACGAAAGCAGGGGGCAGAGCCGCTTCTGCTAAGCAGGGCAAACTCTTCCTCTCTCTGATGAGGGGAGACCTTCTGTAGGAACAAAACAGACCCCTGCAGATGTCACCAGTGAGAAGACGGTGTTGACTGGCAGGACAGAAAACAAAGGCTGTATAGGGACAGCCTGGCAAAATAACCAGCTTCAAAGTTGAAGACAACACCTGGTCTGATAACTAAGGAGAAGAAACAGAGCACTAAGGGTAAATGGAAGTATATGTATATAAATGTATTGATGTTTTGCAGATGTAAAGTACTTTTATATCAAATTAACTTGCCATGAAAGGACTGACTGGTGATCTTCCTCAACACAATAATTCATCATAAAGTGACAAGGTGTGGCAATATGAGGACCTTGAGGACCAACAAGGTAAATCTTTAACTCTTGTTCTTCTGGCACAGAACAACAATTGGGTTGTCCTGAAGCTTTAATTTAACTCTGAACAAAAATCAAGATGTGAGTCACACCATATGAGACCGCAGCCAGAAGCAAAGCGAGTAAGGTCACAGGCACAAAAAGATCTTAATTCTTCCCTCCTTTTCAACTTTCTTCCAAATTTCCAAGGTTGGTTGCAATGGTGCACTGTTACTTAAGATCTGGGAGCCCCCAGTGGTCCAGTGGTTAAGACGCAGGGCTGGTACCCTTGAGACCGCGGGTTCAATTCCCGGTCAGGGAGCTCCCCGGGC
>JAWWES010000011.1:7422528-7470971 GCA_035583135.1 Lophotriccus pileatus | reverse complement strand
CCGCGCACACTGTGTGTCACCTAAAAAATCCACTGCGCAGGCTCGAGGGCCTTATCTGCATATGTGGGTAAGGACCTTCCCCGGCTCTTCGTTCGCGAAGGCGGGCCATTACATTACATATTACTTAAGATCTATCTTTAAGCCTAGAATGAGGTGTGGATTTCCTCTCTTACAGCTAGGCAATCACAAAGGCTGTCTACACTGCACAGCGAACAGCAACAAGAACTGAGTCTTCTGGACAGCGCATTTCCCAACCACACATTTGGCTGCCAGTCAAACTCGGGATCTACAGAGCATTTGGGGGGGATCAGGCCCAGGGATCTGCCAGAGGTCAGGCTGCATCTAGTCTTACAAGGGTACACATTTTTCAGCCCCATTCTAGGGCATAGAGGGGGAGGAGGGAGGTGAGCAAGGGGAAATAAAAAAGCTAAACACAATTTAATAATTCACTGTTTGGGATCAAACATGAATGGACAATTCTGCTCCAGGCTCAAGTCTAAGCTCCTACACAAATTCATGTCTTCATGTAAACAATGCATGTGGGTCTGGATTTATGAAGCAGATCCTCATAATGCAGATTAATTTTTAGCAAAAACAATCATGCATTACTGTGGAGCACAGTTGTCAAATTCTGAGAGGCAGCTAAGAGATAAATAAAGTAATCCCTACATAAGCAATGTGTAAACTACTTAGTAATCTTGGAGACAAGAACATGCTATTAAACATAAGTGGTAAACTCTGAGAGAAGCATTTAAAATGAAGTGCAAGCAAAACATACACCACAGATAAAATATCTTTTGTGCCTTCAGAAGCCAAATGCCCCGTTCTAACTAAGTGACAGAAGCCAGGTACATCCAAGTATGCACTTTCTTTTAATTTTTTCCCCAGTTCAGTTATGGATCAAGACTTGTTTGTGCAAGGTGAATACTTTATGCTGAATCATGTTCTCTTTGGAGTGTTGGATTAATGCACAGGTAGGACAGGCATCTAGATGGCTTGGGCAGATCCCCTATTTCCAGATTAATAGAACTGTTCAGGGAAATATCAAATTCGTATTTTAGCAACACAAGAGAATTTATTCTGCATAATCTGCAGACGACATGGATATTAAATGGACAGTACTTGCTTTTGTAATAGGAAGCAGAAACCTTGTAAAACTTTACCCTGCTGAAGTCAGAAGGAGTAATTTCTGGTTCAAGACTTTCTCAAATCAAGTTTTTAAAGCCTCCAAATACATCAATTCAACAAGCAGTGACGTCTTGAGACATTTCATTAATAGTTATCAAAGCAAACAAAACTCCCTCTCTAATTTTTAAGTGTTTCTTAGAAAAACAAGGTATCAGAATATTTGGGGTTAGGGTCAGGTCATTTTATTACAGAGCCAAATTCTGTCCCTAAGACCATTTGCCTTTTCACTGGCACATCATGCACATGGTTACTTTTTTTTTACTTGGTAGGCTTGTTCTGTTCTGACAATGCACTTGCAGGAACAGAAGAACAGTTTCTTGGGAGGCCCAAAAATCAGTGGTATCAGCCCTCTGCTGCAAATCCTTTTATTCTGGCACTACTATTCACCCTCCCCAACAGAAGTAAGCTAATAAGGGGCTCGATGAAAACCAAACAAAACTATCCTTCTAGAACTCCATGTGAAATGTTGACCCAAGAAAAATGCCTCTTTGATACACATCTGTCCACTTTGCACAGCAGATAGCAGGGGGCCGGCTGCAGGTGCTAAGGAGGGGGATTTAAGCCAGCTTCCAAAGTTCATATTGATAAATCGTAAGCGTGCCACACCAGCTGTCTGCACACACCTTTCACATCTGCAAGTCACACGGAGGCCTCGTAAGGAGCTGAGGGAGGTTTTCCACACAGCTGAGCAAACCCTGCCCTCCTCCATCCATGCTGGAATTTTAGATCCCTCACGCTAGCTCAGCTCTTACGCTTGCCAAGAGCCTCACCTGTCTGCACCATGTCCCGTCTCAAGGCTCTTCTTTCGACCTTGAGACTCACAAGAAATGATATTGCTCTGTAGCATTATTTTCATCTTATTTCATCACATCATTTTATATGTTTATATAAACACACATTCTACTAAAACTTCCCTCTTAAGGCTGCAAATGCAAATCTACCTGGAGAACTCTGGGGACCAATGTAAACACATCTCACAGCTCACTTTGTTTGTAGCCCAATATCACAGTTCCCTCTTTCTGCAAAGGGTTGGCACCCATTTCAACAGACTGACATAAAAAAACCCACAACCAGATATGTATGTGCTATTCTCATTAGTAATAAAGGACACAATAAATGTAATAAGCTTGCACCATGATTTGATCCCTGTATAAAGCATTTTAGTGCCTATTTAACACCATTCTTTTTCATCAAAACACTTAATACAGTCTTTAATTACTTGTCCCTATTCAGCAAAACATATTTAAGTCATGTGCATGAGGGCACTGGTGAATAAGGCTGAAATCTCAAAGACTGTCAGAAGTTTTGTTTTTTTCCTGCACACCCCTAGATTAAACCCCCATTAGATAAAAACCCCTAAATGAAGTTTAACTTTTGCCAATAGAATCCACTTTCAGATTATTTTGTTTTTCTTTTGCATAAGCCTGCGACTCTCACATAATCCACAAGCAAATAGCCCTATTCTGTAGATTAGAAATTATAAAAGACCATGTAATCAGCTGACAAAAGAACTGAAAACAACCCCAGAGGAAACGCAGAGCTGCTCTGCAGGCTCACAATGTGCTGCTCTGTCAGCCTCCCACTCCTTCAGCAGATACTCCTGACATTTCTTGTGTCATTACTGGACTTCATGAATGGGACTGTAGGATGTTTGCTGGAGAATAATCAGAAAGGGAAGGGGCATGGTATCACAGACAAGGGAGCTGCTTCACTCTCTGCTGACCAGATCCAAGCAATTAGTTCACTGCTTTCTCCTACCATCAACTATGAATCACAGCTCGACATTGTATTAAAGGCTGAATTGTTGCTCATTTTTTAACAAGGATGCTTAAGAAATTAAGCTATTGTAACCTCAAATAAACTGCACATGGTTTGGTGGCTTTATTTATTTCACATGTATCTAAATGTTTAGGTACTTACACAAAGTCCCATCAACCTTTTTTGGCCAGAAAAGTCAGCTGTAATTCTCACCAAAGACAGTTATCCCACAGAGGCTAAAGCTCTTCCCACTCCTGGTGCAAACAGAGCTATCACAAGCACAGCCCCTGCTGCTGCATTTCCCTGCTCTCATTTGGCTTGCCCAACCACACACATGAGATGCAAATTACACATAAGGGAAGGGAAAACCCTGGTAGAGAGACTTTGTTTGCAAGTCTGAGACAAAACTACGCTGCTAGTTGTGTAAGACATCACAAACAAGGAGGAGAACCCAGTCCAGGCATTCCTGCTGTCAGCTGCTCTTTACAAGCCTGAGCAGCAGTTTCACCTGATATTGAAAAAGGTCTTTGGAAACAGCAGCCTTACAGGATTCTGGGGAACAGACAATTCCAGTAAAGGGAATGCCCCAGCAGATAAAAGGGATGCAACCAGAACACAAACCACAGCACCTGCACAGGAGAGAACTCAGACTACCTGAAAGAAGGGTTTTGACAGAGCTCAGGCTGCCACAGGAGTCCCATTTGAGAAGATGCCTTCTGCTTGTGGGGCTGCTCTTTTTGCTTCACTGATTTCCCTGGGTTGACCCTGCCAAGTCATGATACATCTGGGACAATATCTGGCTAATCAGTAGGTATCTTCAGACATTATTAGGATCTCAACACCATCTTGGTTTGGCCCTGTGGGATCACAGCCAGGCCAATTCCCCCATTTCTGCTGATAAATAACACAGCTTTCAGGGCCAAGACACTCATCATCAACATGAAGGGGAAGGATGTTTTCTGAGAACTTGGAAACAAGAGGGTTTTCCAAGGCAAGTATTTGATACTTCGAGGAAGAAACATCAAACCACTGGTTCTGATAAGTGTGCTCTGTTGACAGCAAACCTGCCAGCCTGGCACACGTGCCCAGAGGTGGCCACTGCTGGTGGTAAAAGAGTCCTGGCCACCATCAGTCATTAACAATCCCAGAGCATTAGGCCAAGGCTGCTGCTGAACTGACTTACTCTGTATGGGATTTCTTGGTGAGGTACATGCAAGATGCTTACCTTGGAGATAAGGAAATAGAGAAAAAATTATTCACAAGTGCTTGCTTGAATACAAAGAAAACCAAGTTTTAATCTCTTTATAACCCTTTTGCATTAATTTTTCGCTAAGCTTTAGAGTCCTATGATTACTAGAGAACATTTTTATAAGTGAATTTCAAGTTTAAATACCAGAATGTTCAATTGAAGTATGAGTAGAATATTATAAAACTCCTAATTCATGATGTCTGGTGGAGTTACATAAGCTAGAAAGGAAAGTAATACCATCTGCCATGTAATTGCTCAGCATCAGCAAATGACAGATTTTGGCTGGACTAGAAATATATTTAGTGTGGACACACAGTCATTACAGAACGTTTAAAAAAAAAAAAATTTCTCAGATTCAGTATTATCTCCCCACTAAGTCAATATATTTATTAGATTTCAAAACCATATATATATACACACACACACACCCTGGATACATCCTTAGCAATGGAATGTAGTTTCTCAGTTCACAAAAGCACAGTTACATTAACAAATTCATAGAAACTAGTGTCATGCCTTAAGAGAAAAAAATAGCAAAAGAAAACAGATATAAGACAAAAGAAACATTATCAAAGAAGACTTAGACAATCCACAGATAAATACATTTTAGTCTTTTTTTATATAAAGAATTTGGCCTGTTTATTGTCTAGTTGAATTGTTCAGTCTTTGTAATTCAAGCTTTTTTTTCCAACATGTTTTGATGTCTATTTAATCAGAAAATATTTTTAATTTTGCCTATCTGGCTTGTGATCTGAAGAGATGTGCCCTCAAACACTGAGGTTTGTACAGCAAGTGGAGCTGAAAACCGAACTGATCCCATCACAAGCAAATTATCAGCTTTCCGACTGTGGAAGCAGAACTTCACTTAATCTGATGGCAAATAACATGCATTTCTCCAGCAATTCCTACTCTGGCTAATCAGTCAGGCTGATGGATGTTTAGCACTTACCTTAATGCAGATTTTTGCTTTAGCTAACATTTGTAGAAACAGAATCAATTACAAGCTGGAGATTACTGGGCTGATGGGCTTTCATGCTATTGCAGTTGACCGTGCAATTGGGTTTTTAAGTGACAGACACCACAGGACAGTCTCAGCTTGGCAAAATCCTCCTTTACTTTTCCACTTATCTAACATATTCTTCATTCAGCACTTTAATTTCCCACCCTTTGGCTTTTTTTTTTTTTCCCCTGAGCCATCCGAGCAGAGTGCACACACACACATGCTTTGCTCTTTCCTGATGAAGGAGTACCCACATCTGGGTGCCTCCAGCACAGCGGGATGTTCCCCACGGCACAGCCACAGGGACAATTACAGTGTTATCTTCTTGACCAGTGAATGTTCAAATGTGGAAGCGCCGCGTGAGGGAAGGCTTTAAACGTGGGAGCTGCACAGAGGGCTCTTGGTCAACACAAAACAAAGCCCAGCAACCCTCTAGAATAAATGAGAAATCTCCACAATTAATGCTTTTTACCAGCATGATCCCAAGCAGAAGAGCATTCTTGCCGTTAAATATTTTTAAAGAGGCAAATGGTTCCCATTTCAATGAGTTTGATTGCTCCTCTCACCCCACCTAATCTTTACTAAACAGTATATATTTATCAGCAATTATCATAGCCCTTTCTCACTTGTTTTATCTTGTTCCTTTCCTAGAAAAGTCATAGAATTAGGAATACTCACTATCTGTATTAGAAACAGGGGTGCCTAAAAGCAAAACTATAAACACTGCTCCCCAGCAGATGTATGAAAGGCCCAGGACTTTGCAGAATCAAACCCAGCAATAAAGGCAGTAGGAACTCAACTGTTTCCAAATGTCTCATCCATAGATTAAATAGGTATATTTAGGGGAGAAACAGTATTAAACATTTAAGCAGGTTGATGGCATATGTAAGTAGGAGGATTTTTTTCTTTGCAATTAGCTAACTGTCTCTAGCCCAGAGCTAGAGCCTCAAATGTTTTTACAATTCAGTTATACTCCAGTTCACATCTGTCAGCTGGAATATTTACAGCTTTGTAATTATTAAAATTGTCTGAACTCCAGAGCTACAAGCTGGATGGCTGGGATGGGGCAGTCTGCCATAAGGTACAGAAATAAGGCACTCGAATCCAGTCAGGGTCTAACATTTGTCACACATTTCCTCCCTGCCCTTCAAACCCTCCTCCCCCACTTCCCACCAGGTACTTTACTAGAGAAGTGAGTTGACATTACATGGTTTTTACCATCTCAGATTAGGATAATTCCAGGGTCTCTCTGCCCTACTTATAGTTTGCTGTCAGTAATGTTGTAAAAACTTGTAGTTCTTTACCAGTTGGTGAGTTTTGACTGAAGTCAACCAAAAACATCAGAATTGGTTGAGATGGGCTGACAGTATCCCTGGCCCTGGGCCTTAACTGCATAGACCTGCAACTTAGGGGTCAACACAGCACTGATGAAACCAGTCCTGCATCAGCAAGAAGTGACTCCCCCTCATAGGAGAGCACCTAAAAGGAATGGGATGAATTGTCCCCAGGAGGGGAGCACCACTGATTCCAGCAGGAGCACAGAGCATTCCAAGGGTATGGACAGGTGAATTTAAAAGGCATGGTGAGGCCAAGATCTCACCCACTACAGTGGGATGAGATTGACTGCAGACTTGCATAAAAACATATCTGTAGGGATAGAAAATTCTGGGACCTTTTCACCCCCCTAACTCACACGTAGGAGCCGTGCCATGCAGGGAGACACCGTTCTTCATGCAGAAGATTCTCTAAATGATATTCGCATAGAAAAATGTTTACCCTCTATGTGTTCCACCCCAGGAACAACACAGATGTGGGTTCAGGTTTTTTTTTAAGAGACACTTGGGTAAGTGCAAACACATCTCTTTTGTAATCAGTTTGGCCTGACCCTGTTTAGCCTGAGGTCAACGACCAGTGGCATCTGACCTGCCGAAGTTAATGCGGCAGAACAATAGGAGAGGGTTGGTGAGGCCTTATCCTATTACCTTTTTGATACCAAATTAATTGTTTTTCTCCCTCTCAATGATTCTCTGACCTTTCAGCTATATGTGTTGCTGGCACAAAGTGATGGATTAAATTTAAGCAAGTACATTTCTTGACATCGTCTCACAGCTTTAAAAGTTATTTAGGTCTTCCTTTCAGCACTAAGAGGTTTAAGAATGTGCTTATGATTGCAACCCTATTTGATAGTTAAAGAAGACTGCAAATATTAATTAGCTTGCAGTATCAGAGAGAAGAAAACCAAAGGAAAGATCACAGCACCTACTACCAAAAAAAAGAAAAAAATCCACAAGTAATGAAGGGATAGAGATGCCCTATAAACTCTAGATGTCTGGCATTATCTTAATTGGCCAACCCAAAAACACTACTTGTGGAATAAATTAAATTAGCCAGACTGATATTTTTCAAATGGAGAAATAATCCTTGATACTTCGTTGCATAAGGAGAGTTTGCACAGAATAGCTATTGATCCCTATCACAGCTTTGATTTGATTAAGTTTTTATTTCCTAATTGTTTGACCACTTCACCAGACGGAATAAACTGAGGTGGCGTGTTGGGTACCAACACCATATTAAAAGAATTGAAAGAAATCAGTTCAGGATTTCCCCCACTGTGTACCAGTTAAAGCAAGGAATTCTGAAAATCCAATTTATGAATCTAAAGCTCAAAACATTCAAAATTTGTCTGCAGGTGATTGTAAAACACCACAGCACTGGGCCCAGATGCACCTTCTTCAATGGTTCAGAGCTCCCTGCCCTGCTCCTCAGAGATCACAAAGGTAAAATGCAAGTGTCAAGTTCTCTCAGATTATAAACACCCACAGGAATGAAAAATAATTTTCCTTCAGACAATATTTTTCATCTGTGCTGGCTGGCAAGGGCCAGATCAACAGCCAGATACAACCTGGATCAGTTCCCCTGAATCCATCTGAACAGTAGAAATGGACACAATACTGGGGCTATTTATGGGTTTCAGGTGTTTTGCAAAACAATGGAACCTGGTTCTCAACCTCCTTTAACACACACACAAAACCACAAACAAAACATACAAACCACCATGCCAGTGGAAAGTTTAGTTCCCAGCTCCCTTGATCCTCTGCGCAGTCCAGATATTATGCATTGTAACACTGAAAGCATATGTTTATATCTGCAAGATCGCAGCCAGAACTTATTTGTTGAAGATATTTTTTCAAATAAATATGCCAGACTATTTTCTTTAACTGAAGGAGTTTAGAATCTCATAGGTGTTATCTCAAGATAAAGAAAACACTTTTTTTTTATGTCATCAGAAGCCTAAAGAATTGCATATTTAAGCCACTTGTACCTCTGAAAAACTTATTAATTAAGCTGCTATAATGAATGCATTTATTCTGATTTAAGCAATATTGGATCACAAGAACAGAACGGGATCAATAGAAAGAAAATGTTATATCAGTGGTACCACTGGGTAATTTCATTTATTCAACATAGTTAAATATTCTCCTAATTCATACTCCAAACTTCAAATATGGATGATTAAGCGTATACATTAGCGAGATGAAGAGCAAAGGATTTTACATGACAGTTCTGCCCAAAAGTGACAATAAAACCTGCCTTAGGGAGAAATTGGGAGAGAGGTAGTAAAAGGCTAATCTTGATATAATGATTTATGGTTTATGAACAAAAAAAAAAAATCTGTCTAAATTTTCTTCAGTTTTTCCAAAACATTCATACCTGCATTTAAATACTTCGGTAAGAGCAGAAACACTAAACTCTGTTTCCAGGATAACAATTCACTTCATTAATCAGAAACTCACAGGAATATATTCAGGAAGTACAGAATTGGAGTAATTTGATATTCATGACTGATAGTGGCAAGCAGAATTTCACAAAGATGAGTGTGGTCATCTTCACATTTGGGTGCATTTTTGGCTATTGAATAACTCTGTAGACATATTTTTGGCTCTCACTAACTTGAGTGCAACAGGGACAAGCCCGTTTAAGTTATCCTGAAATATTATAACTGTAAATAATTTGGAGAGTGTGGAAAACAGATAAAGCCAAATCACTGCTAGAAGAAAACCATACAAAAACACACACATGACCTTCCTAGGGCAAAGTTATTAGAGCAGCTGGATCAATAACAGGCAAGTCAGAATGCCAGTTTTAACTGCATTATTCATTTCGGAGAGCGATAACGCTGGTTTAAGCTTAAAAAAGTATTGTTGCCAAAAGCTGCCAAAAAAGAACAGTCTTAAATACTTATATAATGCAATTTTCTGTGCTCCTGACTTAGAATATTAAGGTTTGTTTTAAATATTTAACAGGAAAATACCAAAGGAAGAAAAAAAAAAGAAAACACAAAGGAAAAAAGAACTGAACTGAGAATATTAATAGAGGAACTGCATTACTGCAGTTAACTCCAAAAGAAAAAAATATACAAGCATGAGATTTGTGAGATGATAAATGTTGCAGGAATTACGTCAAGAAACATCACACCCTTATCCCTTCTCATCAATGTTCGGGAACGTCCAGCACAAAAATCTTTAAGGTCAGTTCAATTTCACTTCTGGTGTAAAAAACTATGCTACAAAAACCTGATGCATTTTAGGTAATTCCCCATGAGCTATTGATTTGGGTCTAGACATAGTACAAGCAGTCAACATGTGACTAACAACTCATGCAAGTCTCCCCTTAAAAAGGTTGAGGAATATGTAATGCAGGTGAAAAGACTAATTATCCTCCATAAATAATGAGATTAATAAAAACAAGTTGGACTTGGGAGCCAATTTTCAGAAACTTCAAACTAGAGGAGGCAACTGCAGTCTGCTTTTAGAAAAGTCTGGTATGAATTGGGATGGGTGGTTGCTGTTGTTAAAGCCCTTACAGAGCATTTCTGAAATAAAAAGAGCAAATACTGCACTCAGATGGAGAGCAAATGCATGTCTGTGGTGCATGGATTAAAAATACTTACCTTATGACATAGGAAACATCCCACGTGAATTCTCAATTTATTTCTCATTTTTTAACAACAGAGAGAACAGGAAACTTGCTGGTAAAATTACAGTCAAAAAAATTGGTATCACCACGCTCCCAAGGACATGATTTCCTAGACCATCAAGCAACTTAATAAATGTAACAGCTGACAGCTATAAATATCAACAGCTTAAAGTGACAGCCATATACTGTAAGAAGTATTTTTCTTCAGGGTTTAGCTTCACACCCATCAGATTTCTAAACAACTTCTCTTTCAGACTCCAGAAGAGTGAGGCTTTGCTTTATGTGGTCAACTGGTCAGCCACAGATCAGCCCATCAAGGCAGTTGAAGCAACCACAAATTCCTGCAGAAAGGACCATACTATTCATCTTTTTCTACAGCAAAGTGATGCAAGCTTTTATCAGCCAGTAAAGTCATGGTTACACTCCTCATTCACAGACTGAGACTAAGGGGAAAGGAAGTTACAGGGAAGAGGAAAAGCTTGTGTTGGTTACACCTCCCCCTTGAGCACAGCAAGGACCTGGAGCGGAGGAGCTCACCCAGGACAGCTGGGTGCAGAAGGCTCCAGGAGATCACTCTGGATGCCCCTGGCTGGAAGGAACACAAGCATTGCGTGAGCAATTCCTTCGGCAAAGCCAGGTAAACTTCACAAAGAGAATATAATGCTGGTATAAAGCAACAAGCAAAGAAAAGGGAAAATTTGCTAATATCACCAAGAGCCGTTATTGTCTTAGTGGATGCTTTCCTGTTAGATCAGAATCAGTTATTATTGCTAAAAAGTCCTGAGCTGGAGGATTTTCTAGGCTGTCCCTTGCCTGCTGGGTGACACGGGACTTGGCTCTTCCCCTCAGTAGTTGCATCCATAACAAGGGTGAAATGTTGTCACCTCCTTTACCAGCATATTTCTTGGGCATCTCAGAAGTAGAGGAGAGTTATTACTCAATCTAAGCAAAAGTTCAGTGAAATTACTGCCTTTTCCAGTTCCATTTTCAAACAGCCACATCTGGTTGGTTCTGTTGATCCATCACTTTGCCAGGTTCTGCTGTAGGTTTTGGTTAAACAGGTGACTTCATCGCCATCATTCACACATTCACATGCTGACATCAGCTTGATAAATCAGTAGACTCCAGGGAGAGCCTGTACAGATGGACAACACCACACACCATCCCAAAACTTGCCCTTCATCTACCCCATTCCTCTTTCTGCCATCTTGCCCAGTGCCACTTTATTAACATTACAGCTCATCAAGCATTCAATGGCACAGCTCCTCACATGCTTCAAAATAAGTCAGCACATTGGTGCTACCCTGCCTCCCTTGCCCTCAGCTTTCAATTAAATTTAGAATTGACTTTAAAGGTACAGCTTGGATGTATGTGGTTCAAAATGACCTTGTTACACCTTTCCTTACCTTCCTGAGCAGGGCTCTTGTACTCCAGCTCAGGGTTTAAAACCTAGAAACACGAATTTGCTCTAAGCTCCTGTGGCAAACTACAAGTCTCAAGCTGTTTAAAGTCTTTAAAGATATGTCCAAAGCTAAAGTGTGCTCTGCAGAGAGAGGTCTGGGAGCCCAGGTCCAGCAGCTTTCAGCAAGATATTTAAAACCTTCCTGTGAGCTAAATGTGAGGGTTTTTAAAATTTATTTCCTGAACTCTTAGCACAGTAATAACTGCTTTTTGTTATAACTGCATTTTCTTATAGCCCCAAATTAGTCATCATTACAGTCACGACAGAAATTAATAAGGATAAGTTCCCACAAATAAAGAGCCAAAAGCCATTTATACACAGCACATGACTCTTTCTTTAGTTTATCCCTTGATGCAGGAAAAGAAAGGCAGGTATATTTGGTATGATTCTGACAAGTGCTGGGGTAGGGAAGTGAATTGAGTAGACCAGAAGGTGATTATATTAAATTAATTACACACTTTGAGTGTCCCCAAACACAGCTCTAAACCACTAAAAGATTTCTGTGGCAATTGCCCTCCCTATACCATCTGAAAAACAACAGATAACCCTTAAATATTCAAAGAGATAACACTGCCCTTTATACTGAAGTTCTGGCTCTATGACCCCTGGTCTGTCACCAGCAAGAATCATTCCTCCCCATTCTCTTCTGAAAAGTGTTTTTCAGTGCAGCAGGAGGACATACAGGGGACTCACAGGATGGTGAGGCTGCCTGATCTTAAGGCAGGAAAGAATTTAAGTAAGACAGTAAGAAAGAGAAGTTGCTTTCACCCACCTTGCTACAGAAATCCCCTTTGGAGACAGAAATCAGACTCTGCCCTCTGATCCTCAGTTTCCCCCATTCCCCTTGTCTCCACTGAAGCCCAGCCATGAGCAGTGCTCCAGCCCTTGCTACTGGGAAAGGACACAGTCCAGGAGGACACCCAAGCTGGTGCTCCTGGTGCTGTGTCCTTGCTGAGCCCTTTGTTCCCTTCTGCTGCTCCGAGCAGGAACTCCGGGTGTCATTAGAAATCTCACAGGTGTTTGGGGTGGGCTTTAAAAACCTCATTCCTGCAGTTGCAGGTGTTTCTAAGGTACCAGTGATTAAGTGCACGTCTCCAACCCCAGGCAAAAGGAGAAAGCTGGAAAACATTCTTTGACTGCACCAGCCAGTAGACAAAAAAGCTGAAGGTTATTAACCTACTGACATTTTCTGTGTCTAACCCTGACCCAGGATTTTTGATGGGCAACTCAACCTTCTCGTACCATGCACACCTTTACTTTACTTAGCATTAAGAGGTTCTACCTTCTACGGAGGGATCAGACCACAGCTCCTTACATTGTTCTTATTTTTACAAAATTAACTCACTCCTCATGTTATTTTTCAGAATATTCCTTGGACTCCTAAAAACATTCACCATTTCAATCCTAACACAGGCCACCGTTAAACCTCTCTACTCAGCAAGATGTACTATAGTGGTTAAAAAGATATTTACTGTAAAAGCAGCAAACTTTGTTTTATTCCACTTACACCTATGGCACAGCATTGCTACCCCAGATGAAACACATTTTCTGTCTGAGTACAAAATTAACTTTTCCACCATTTGAAACTTAAAGTATTACTTTTTTTAACCTCATTGTGAACTTTTACATTAAACTCAATATTTTCAAGAAAAAACTCTACCAAATTTAGACATATTTGCAGGTTACACACAGAGTACACTCACAACAACTTTAAACAAACAAACCCCCTTTAACAAAAAGAATTTACCCATCCGTCTCCTACAGCAGAGATTTTTTTTCTTGTTCTCCAGTAAAACAACAGAATAGCTCATAAGTTATAAGAAAAACCAAACAAATAACAATAGAAGTATAAATCCTTACCTAGAGAAGAAGCAGTAACTGTTGAGCACCAACCAGACCCACATCAAGTAACCACAAGCAAGCAGGTGGTATAAATGTCCTAATAAAAGCCACAGGTGGGACCTATTGCATTAGGGTGGGTAAGGATTTCACTGCAGGAAAGGTTCCTGTTTGCAGCATTAGCTGGTGCACTCAACAGTCAGGTTCAACAATTAACATCATAAGAACAAAATCCTACTCCTTGTGCTCAAGATGTTATCACCCAAAATTAGAGGTTCTAACTGGACCATACCGCCATTGACCAGTGAATTGCAGTGCTCCTAAATTTGTTTTCTATGTGGGCAACCCCAGTGCTGTGACAGGCACAGAGTGAGCGGCTCCAGCTTGATGTCAGAGGTTGTGTCCACAACCAGCTGATGTTGCACCTTCACTGGGAGGTGCCAACACCTGAGAAAAAGGGCAGCCCTAAAGGCTTCAGTTCAACAGCCCACATTTGTGAAAAACAGATTAAGATGAAGGAATATGATCAAGAATGGTCAAAGCACAGGCCCATGTTTCAGCACCAACCCCACCCCACCTGAGTGACCGCCTTAAGTGCAGTGGGCTGAAGAAAGTGGTCAAGACTGCAGATGCTGGTCCATGTAAGTTAATGACATTGAACAGAAAATGAAGAGCTGAGACTTCCCATAAAAGTCTCCTACTACAGAACATCTCAGTATAAAGTTAAAAAATGAAGGCCAGTAGACAAGGCTTGATAAAAATGGGGGATGAGGCACAAACCTCCTTCTGTGCAGCGAATGGCTCTGTCTGACATCCTCTGCACTTGTGTTTCACCTGAAGTAGCTGGATTGCTCAAACTTCAGCAGAACTGCACTGAGATGGTAGAGTTTAAATCAACACTGAGAATACAGCAAAGGTTTATACTAGTTGCACCTTGGCAACTTTCCTCAGCTGGTGACTTGTAATGAAGGGTTTGTTGGGTTTCTGCACCTGCAGAGGAGGACAGGACATGAAGGTGATCTACTTGCTGGTCATGGCCAGAAAAGATCTCCTGATAGCTACAGATACGCTGAACATTTCTGAGACTTTGTTTATAGAAAACATGTGATAGGGCTTATTTTTTTCAACAGCATCAGGTGTGTACATAAACTCCTGATAAGAAATTCAAGATCCATTTGGGCCACATGAAATACACCTTGCTCATTCTGTGAGGATTTCAGCCTACATTTTTATTCCCTCAATACCGCCAGTCTAAAATGTTAAAGCTTGTAGAGAGAGGCATAATAAAGCAGCCTGGACCCAAGAGCTCTGCCAAGCATGACATCAGATCTTCCAAAGAGTGAGGTTAGATAAAGCACCAGATACGCGGCAAATTCTGCATTGAAATAAAACACCGAACATTTCTCTTTGGCTGGCAACAGGTGAACTCACAGGATGGGTTTCCTTATCCACAGGAGTTTCTTTTATAGCAATTTCAAGGGTTTCCCTGCTTCCCAGGAAAGCTCTGTCTTGCAATATGTTTAAAATGTTATCAGCTTGGAAAAAAATAACACTGCATTAAACTGATGGGAAAGGAGCCCGTTGGCTCTAAAGTTACTATCCCTGAGTCGGGCACTCGGGGCTGTTTGGGGCCTTTGTTCAGAGTCAATCAGCCGTCGAAAATCAGCCCTCCCGCTCACTGCCTGTGCAGGGCGGGATGACCAGGAGGGCTTCCCGCAGCCTGGTTTGGGTGCTAATTACCTGTTCAACCCCCTGTAAATACCTGTCAGAGGAGGGAGAACTCAGCTCCTGGCTGCGAGGGAATTAGGGGACTGGGGCAGGTGGATCTCGCTGGGGTCCCCCCTGCCCCCTGTGCTCCCCATGGCCAAGACACCACCACAAATAAAATGTTTACATTGAGATCAGGACTCATTTCTTCCCCACAAAGACATAGATCCTTCCTCCCTCTCCTTCCTCCTCCCTCCCTCTGCCGGCAATGATTTCATGCACACAGCAGCTAATATCCAAAAGGTGTTTTACAGACCCTAAAGCTGAAGGTGGGGGAACTGCCATCATATAATCCAGTCCGTATTATTACCCTTGCTAAGCATAGAAGTCTACAGGTTGTTTTTACTGAGGGCTCACATTCACCACAGTGCTTAAATCCAGAAGTCCTAAGCTTCACCTGCCTGAATAGGATGGGGAAGATGAGCAGGTGAGTGGGATTCCTTGGGCCTGCAGAGGCACTGAAAGGGAGATTTATTTCCCAAAATAAATGTGATGCTCCGGAGGCCTTTGTTTCTCTGTTCCTAAAAAAAAAAAAAAAACACAAAAAAACAAACAAACAAACAAACAAAAAAAACCACACCAAAAAAAACCCCCAAACCAACCAACCAAACAAAAAAACCCACATAGAGATCCATTGAAAAAGATTAATGAAAAAAGTTTTCTGATACTCAATGGAAGTTTTTACTGTCGCAGCAGGGAATGCCATGGGGGAGCGAGTGCCTGTGCCTGTCAGCAGCAAACACACAGGGTGGCTTGGCTGGGCTGTGCTCCTCACCCCGACATCAAAATGAGCCGCCCATGGGCTGTTTCCTGGGAAATAGGTTTATTTTTCCATCGAAACAGCGCCCAGGGCGGTGGGCGCGGGTGGTGGGAGGCTCAGCCGCAGCCCCCCCTGCCCGGGAGCGCAGGTGGGTTCGGTCTGTATGTGGCACTGTGGTACCAGTGACCGCTGCTGCGAGGCAAGGAGGGAAAGGGAAGGAAAAGGAGGGAGAAGAAAAAAAAAAAACAAAACAAAACAAAAAACAAACCCTTAACGTTTTGCAAGAGCAAACAATCCTCCCGCGGACAGCGGTAAATAAAATAACAGCAGTGGGGTGATTTGCAAGCATGTAACGGGCTTTTGTCTGGGCCCATTTCTCGCCGCCGGGAGGGTTTCTGTGTTCCCTCTCTGCAGGGTCCCGATGTTCCCCCTCCGGCTACAAAGGCCGGGGGCTGCAGCCCCTCCCCGCAGTTCCCCCTGCTCTGCCCCCCCAGCAGTCTGGGGGGCTCCGGGGGTCGGGGGCTCTGCAATTTCGGGGTCTGTAGTGCCGGTGTAGGAATTGCCAGGCTTAAAAATAGCTTTTACTCATCTTTTTAACTCTTTTTTTTTTTTTTTCTCCCGAGTTTACATTAAGCCTGTTGGGTATTTTGTTCCCTGTAGGAAAGTTAAAGGTATTTATAAGTCTAATTAGAGGCATTTATAAGAGTGATTAGTGTGAAGCATCAGCTGCTGGCAGGATTCTGTGTGCGTGTGTGTGTCTGTGTGTTCACACATGGATGCAACACTACAGTTCACAATTTGTTCCTGTGCCTGAAAGCTGTGAAATGCCCTTAATTCCCCCGGCAGTGATGGCAGCAGTGGGCACCGGCTGGCTCCGTCCACCGACTCAGCACCACACAGGATCACAGCTCTGGGGAGGGCTCGTGACTCCATATCTTCATGCAGTGATGTGGGAGCAATTAGCTAAACAACAACAACAACAACGATTAAAATAAAATAAAAAAAAAAAGGTAAGAAAAGGGATGAAAAAGATGTACGTGCTGAAAGTTGCTGTTAGAATTGTAGGGACAGACACCAACCAACATGGCCCCACTCCTGCCTGCCCATGGGCTGCCCTGCAATCTCTCATCTCACGCGTGCAATATCTTCTTTCCCTCTTTTCCTTTGGGCATTAACTCTGCATTCTCACCCTCCACGGGTCTCTTGGAGGAGAGTCTCCCATAGAATCTGCTTTGGGGAACAAAGCCATCTGAAAGTGAACTCAAACCCCAGTGTGAGAGTTATGGAGTGGGATGAGTGGCTGCCCCAGAGCAAGGGAAGCTGGAGACCAGCCGTGCTGCAGCCACACCACTGAACACCCCCAGTGCTCAGCTCTGGTCCCTGAGCCGTGTCCCTGCCAGGGGGGCATCTCCCACCCTGCACACACACCTTCTTCTCTGGGTCCCACTCACCTGGCATGGCACAGTGGGGAGAAAGCTGGTGGCAGGTGATGCAGCAAAAAATCATTCCAAAACATCCAGCCTGTGAACTTCGATGCTGCCAGCCTCGTGCCACTGCTGGACAGGACCTGCCATCAGCATGGGGCAGCCCCACAGGTTGCTCTGCATCCAGTGAGCACTCCCCCAAGCACCTCAGCTTGGTGAGAGCAGGACCCAAAAATCGACAGCTCAACCACCAACCTTGGTGCTGGGCTCCAGTGCTGGCACAAGCAAAACTGCATCTGATGAGATTTTGAGCCACGTGTAAGTGCTCACAGATGTGGAACCTCAGCACTGTCCACCTCTTAGGACTCCTGGGACAAGTGCTTGTGTCTTTGTGTCTCCCTTAAAGCAGGGACAGCCCCACAGGGAGGGCTGGCTGCCTGCAGGAACACCTCGAGCTAGAGTTGCTTAAAATGTCTTGAGGCAACTCCTCCGAGTTCAGGCCCTCCTCGACCAGGGATTTCTTTTTTCTGTCATCATATAAACAGAATTAAAAGGTCAGTGCTGCCCCCACACGCTTACAAAAGCTTTTGGTTGGAATGGCTTGAGAAAGATAGGGAGATACACAGGGAACACTTTAATAATGTATTTGTTTTGCATAGCTGTGGCCTGTTTCCCTGTCACAAAACAAACAAACAAATAAAAAAAACCTTTCCTTGATTTCTGCCTTTAAAAACTTGAAAGAAAAATATGCTCAGATTTATCCACATCAATTTCAGAGCTGTGTTTAAAGCAGTTTCTGCAAAAACAGTTCATAGTACAGTTACACTGGGGATAGTTTATAGGGATGGTTTACCTTGACTTTTTAATTTTTTTTTAGGGAGACATTAATAACCTGATGGTCCCCAAAATCACCTACAAAACAATCTTCTTTCCACTTAGCCTCCTGTGTCTGGTCCATGTAGCCGGTATAATCCACATAGTGATTTTTCTGAGGGCAGACTTTTCCTTGCTTTTTCGTTTTTCCTCTGTCCATGTTTATACAGCTACAGAAAGTCCCACACAAACTGACGGTGAAACACAAAGCGGAGAAGTTACAATGAACTCACTTTACTCCAAGTAGTAACAAGTGACCATGTGAAGCGATGTACAAAATCAAGCTATTTTTCTCTCTCTACTCTTTTCAGCAACAGGGAGGTTAAGGTATCCCTCCTGGTAGGGGGTGAGACTCAAATGTCACGCTGAAGAAAGACGTTGTGTATGTCCCTTTAAAAACTTTGAATAGAAGCTAGTTTAAATTTGAATCTAAAAAGATAAAGTGAGCTGGGTTTGACCTGGAATGGGATAAAATGTTTCATGCTATGCGTCTCTCAGGAAAAAAAAAACAAAAAAACACCTTTTTTTTTTTAAATCTAATGCTTTTGAAAATTTTCAGTGGGAAAATGTTAAAACACTACTTTATTTAATGACCACGGACTGTTCGTTTCACTTCAGAATTACAGCAACAAGAGCCAGACTCTGCGAATGGGGTGGAGATTCAGTTGGGAAATCCCCTAGATTTCTGGCTCAGCTTGTCCTTGGGCACAAAAAACAGGCGCCACAGCCGTTAAATTTGTTTCAAAAAAGCAATGTTTGCCTAAAAACAGCCCAGGTGTGTGGGTAGGAAGGTTCAGGCAGGACATGGGCTGGTGCAGACCACCAGTGCCCACCCGGCCTCAGTGGCAATGAGGGGTTTCACCAGCTGAGTCTCCCCAAACAGCCCCAGAGGGTGTTCTGGGGTCCCCATGGGGCTTCAGCAGGTGGCAGCCCCAGCCAGGTCATTGCTGCTCTGACCCTGCACCGAGCCAGGTCTGTGGGCTGAGCCGGCAGAAAGCCATTCCCTTCTTCTGTTGGAGGGAGAGAGGGGTTGGGAAGGTGCTGGGAGAGCTGAGGGGACAGGGGGCTGCAGGCAGTAGAAGACTGCAGATATTCTCCATTACTGGACTCCCATGAAAGCTCAGCCTGGGCAGAAGGAAGAAGCAAAGCTGCACCTTGGTCTCCAACATTGTCCATGTCAACGGCTGGGCCCAATTTTTGTCAGTGTACCCCTCGGAGCGTCTCAGTGGGCAAAGTACCAGACAGGTATCTTTGCACAGGAAAAAACTAAGTCTCATCTTTCGGGGGACTCATTTATTTATTTATTTTCCCATGCAAGAGAGTTCGGCTTTAAAATGAAGCCTGTAAAACTTTTTTTTTTCCTCCAGTTCTCTGTAGATATTTTTTGCAGTCGACAAAGGAAACTTTGCCATGATAAATTTCATTCAATCTTCATTTTAGTCTTTGTCAGAGTCTCATTTGAATATATCTACTAAACAAACCTGTCTTCTTGCCCAGACTTCTTTCAGCTTTAGCTGTTCTGCCTATGAAATCTACCAACTGTAATTCAGGTATTTCAGAGCTTCAGCAGAAAAACAAAAATAAATCCAAGGCACTAAATTCAGAGAGTACTGAGACCAGCAGTGGGGTTAAAGAACAAATTGACTTGTACGGAAGAGCCACAAAACTTTTGATCCTGCTTTCCTAATTGGCCTGGTTACATGAGTTCAGGTACCAAAATCATAACTGAAAATATATATATGTCATAAAACCACACAAAAATTACTGCAAAAGTATTTTAATGTTGTCTGATTAGAAATTCCATTTTTAGAAATATAATAAATACAAGTGGCATCATTACTTTGTAAACACCTTCCCTCAAATCCTTTAAAATATAAATGTAGGTTTTAAATACAGTTACACAAATAAAAATAAAATAAAAAAAAAACAGTGTAGAAAAAGAATAAATTGTTACAATGCATTTGAGAAATGTTCTGAAGTGAATTTAGAAAGGACATGACTTTATGTCAGAATACATCTGGAAGAACAGCATTTTTTATTTGTTTAACAGTCCTCAAAATTTTCTAGCAGGAAAGATGGATGAGCACTTTTTTTACCATCCCTCATTATTTTCAATTATTAATTTGTTTGCCATTAGGTAATAGAACTGAAATTACTTTGACTTTGTTATAAATAGCCAGTGGGAGTTCTGAGAAAGGTATATTAAATACCAGAAGGAAAATGAGCGAGAAGATGTAAAATGGAGCCTGATCCTGCTAACCCCTACTCTTCCAAGCAATCCTCTTTCTTTTCTACTTACTGTGCAGTGTAAGAACTTCAGGATTAAGTCAGATCTTGGAAACATAATTCCATTTATTTGGAGAGGCAAACATGCCTTTTGCTCAACATAAATGTTTTCATTTAAAAGGAGGTTGTCAAGTCTGAAAGCGTATTAAAAATTTGCTTTGAGAAGAAACTTTGTGCACAGTTTCTCATGGGCCTGGGGGACTGTGCAGAAGGGAAGGGATGGGATGGATCTCAGCAATTCCAGCACCTAAAACTGCCCTCCCCAGCCCCTGTCACCACGTGCCCCGATGAGCAAACACCCCCTGTGCTCACACGCCCGGATGCACATGACAGCCACGGATTCAGCTGTGTCAGAGACCCCTCAAGAGTCCGACATCTGCAGGAACTCCAGGACTGCTTATGTCTCCCACTTCCATCCAGCACCCCAAGAACCCATCTGCCCCCCACGCAGCCCCTTCGCCACCAGAGTCGCTCCTGCTCCCAGTCAGCAGCGAGGAAAAGCTCCTGGAATGCCGGTATCGCATCCCCGTCACGAGGCTGGCGGGGTACTGACAGCGCAGCAGCACGTTATGCTTGCTTGGGATGGGAAAGGGCAGTTCAGGAAAAAAAGCAGCAGACACCACACAGAAACAGTGCCATGCACTGAAAGTTTACATTGAGTCATCCACCACTGACACCCACACTTGAAAAAAAAAAAAAAAGCGTGCCAGCAGAGGTGCAGGCACACACACATGTGTGCTCACAGATGCTCACAACCCGCTGTTTCATTTTATACAGGGTTTTTTTCCTCTTGAATTATCTCCTAGAGATAGGAAAGACAGAACAGAATGTGATTTACTGTTCGCAGCATTCTTCAACAATATTACAAGAGTTACCAACAAGAAAAACCAAACCATCATAGCAACCTGTAACCCCTGTCTTACATGTATTAGCAAACAGCTAATTCTGAATTTTTGCTTGCAAGCCTCAGGTCTCAGTTTTGTTAACATTTTTGAAAACTGCATCAGAAGCTAAATCAGAAACAGTCAGAGAATCCTTTTGGAGCATTCTTAATCAAATAGCATCATATGTAGTCCCTGAAAAGGAATAAAAGTGTTCTACTGTGATTAGGTTTTGGTTTTTACATTTCATCCAGGTCAAGAGTGCTGCAAAATAGCTCAGCAGTTGCCATCCTTATAAGAGTTTGGATTCAGCTAATGGGTGAATATCCCTGACTCATACATTCTTTTCCAAAGAAAACTGGGTTGAGCCATTAAAGAACAAAAAAAATAAGTAATTTTTACCCCCAAATTAGTTAGACTTCTCTTAAAAGAGCACTAAGGCATATTTTTTCTCAGTTTAATATGAAACCATTCCTTTTCCCCAATTTCAGTTGGTTAGGTATGAAAATCTCAGGACTTACTCAAGGATTTTTAGTGTCTCAAGTGTAAGAAGAGAGTCATATTACTCATGTTTACCCCTGTCAAACAGCAGTTGGAATATGGCCCTCCTGGGCAGAACACTCTGAACACATTAAAGCAGTAAGTGATTCCTGGGAAATAAATAAAATGTCCTTTTCTAATGACTCAAGGTATTTTTGTGGAGGCAGATTATTTACTATTTTTAGCTTTTCCCAGTGTCTAGCTTGTCTAATTGCTCCTTGTGCAAGTGCTCTGGCCCCGGGGCTATTTTTCAGCTCTAATTGCAAAGGAAAGGATTACATGGCTTTGCTTGTGCTGGAGATGGGGCTCAAACCCTCAGAAAAACCTCCCTCTGCTGATTTCATACCGACCCAGCACATTCACTCCATTTGCTGGTCTCATCTATAACTTCAAGCCTGCTGACAAGATGACCGCAGGTAGGTGGGTACCTGTTGTGTGCCGCCAGCTCTCAGGGGAGCAGGTCAGTCTGACCAGAGCTGGAGTTTTCCAGCTGGTGGTTCTCTCATCTACTTACACAGTACAGCAATTACCAGAGGTGTTACCTTTGCAATTTTCTTTGAAAGGTCATGGAGAGATTCCTATAAATTGTTCCTTGTTGCAATTCTAGCTGAAAAGCCTGGAAACAGAACAGTGAGATCAGGATCCATGCTGGAAATGGGCACTGAGCAGACAATTTTTATTATAAAGCCATCTACTTGCCTGCCTACCTAGCTAAGTTTGGGGAAGGAAAATCAAGGTGCCAAATTACTCTGACTTTGTTAAAAATGCCAAAATGCCACAATCAGGACTACCTCAACTGTATCACCCGAACTTTCAGAAAATGAGAAAACCATTTTGTGCCCAGGTTTAGTTAACACTATTTTGTGGATGCATGCAAGGGCTCTTCAGGATGTTTTCATCTCGCCCCACTGGGTAATTTTACCAAGCAACAGCCTGGCAGAAGCACCTCTCACTTCACAGCTTAAAACTTGGGCAACTCACAGCACAGCTCCTCCCAGAGAGGAGAGAGATGGATCTCCTCCAGGAAGGCAGAAAACCTCAAATCTGCAATGTTGCCTTGTCTACATAAAGAGTGCTTGCAGTTTGGCCCAAGCCTGAATTTGCCATTAAAGTAGCCCTTGTCTATACAAATGTTAGGAGCCAGTCCAAGCACCGTCACAGCCTGGTACATCACTGTGAAAAAGCAGTCACTGTCATCTCCTGTAAGGGTACAGCAGTCCTCCAGAGCAGCATCTATCTGAAAATAATTTCATTTTCCTGTGATAATACAAACATTAGCACGAAGGCCTGGTCTATAAAACCAGTTGTGCAATACACAATATTTTCAAATCCTGGTCTGAAATGTTCCACAGGCAGTTGGAGGGTCCAAGGCTGAGATCCAAAAGCATCGATGAATCCAGAGCTATACAAATATCAGGAACTACTGATGTCTCAACACATGTAACATCTTACATTATATTTAGCAGACTCTATTTAAATTCACATGCCTATAAGCTATAAATATTTACAAGAACTTGTGAAAAAAACAGTGCAGATTAAGCCAAATAATTTTCCGGCTGTTACTGATTTGAGTTTAGTCAGAGTTTTTTACCTCTTGGGAGATAGAGGTTCCTAAATATTACAGTGGGCTTTAAATCAGTACGAATTTCTGAGACACTGTCCTCCTGCATGCCCAGATACCCGTGGGTTTGCTCCATGTCTCCTGCTTGCTCTGCAGCCCATGTGATGCTTTGTTTACTCACTGCACAAGCAGATACGTGCAACAGCCATTCCCCAGGAGAATGACTTGTCTCTGAGTCCACGGTTTTCTTACACTGGAGTCTGCAAACACTGGGCAGCTGATGTGTTTCCCTCCTCCCTGCTCAGCTACCCTCTGTGTTTTGGGTTCAGAGTGAAACTATCCCAGACTCAGGGACCTCGAGAGAGCAGGACTTGGGAAACACGAGGAGAGACACTGAGGGCACGAGCGTATTATCAGAAAGAATTTGAGTGCTCCCAGAGCCCAGCAGCAAATTAGAAAGTTTTGGCTCCCAAGAATGAGTTGTGTTGTTTGTTCCTGCATACTGCAGCTGCTCGTCCCTCTCCCTCCCCACCCCCCTCCTTTGGGTGGTTTATTACACACAAGCTACTAATGAATGGGAGCCGCTGTTTTACAGTACACCACACTTACAGGACTTATCTCTAGGCCTACCACAGATTTGACTGATCAACAGCAGGGCACCACCATCATAATTCTTCCTAGAAACAGGAGGATAAAAAGGGGTTTGTTGGAGGTTGGCTATGTCTGCAGAGAATCCTGCCTGCAGGGCCTGCTGATGCCATCACTAGCTGCTATGGTCTTTGGCCTAATAAGGTACAGAAACAAAGATTGTTCACTTGTTCAAGAATACTAAAGTACCCAAGTGACAGAAAGTGGAGGCAGCAGGGCACACATCCAAGTGGGATTAAGGCCACAAGTGCAACGTTACAGGGCTGACTGGGTGGCAGAGGGAATATCTGCCTCTGAAAAAAAAAAAATCCAGTTCAACCATAATTTATAACATGTCACTCACAGTCAGAGGTGGCTGTCATTAAGAGTTAAATGTTGCATTGTGTTCAACTTATTCCGATAAGAATTCTCTAAGCTGCTTATGTGTTATCATAACTCACGAATAACTGGAGCGTGGGCATGGGGAGGGGGGAGGCTCTCTGGGGCAGGATGGGACCCAGGCTGGGAGGCAGAAATGCTGGAGCAGAGCTGGACTGCTGGGACCTCAGTGTAGCGAACCCACTGTCTGCACACTCCAAGGACTCTGCAGTGAGTCTTAAAGCCTGCCAAGCCCATAATACTTGTCAAAGTTCACACTCTACTTGGACATATGCACCTCTTTTAGTTTTATGCACTTCTCCCATATAGGGAACCAGGCAGTAACACCTAGTAACACCTAGAGGATCTAAAATGGTGTATTCAGCCTCTGTTCAGCTGGTCTGTCCAGTAAGGTTGTCTGTGGAGAATGAATTCCCCATAGCTGGAAGGCTCAAGATGTGGCATTGAAGGAGAAAAAATGGCCAGTGTCATAGCCAAGTAAAAAGCACTAAGTTAATACTGCTCGTTGGAAATGGGACCAGGAACACAACTGAAAAGCAGTGAAGCAGCTTCTCTGGGGAAAATATTAAATGCTGCTGACTGGCTTGGCAGTTTGGAAGCAGTAGGATTGTTTTCTCTGGCTTAGGGAAACCCAGCAACAGACCCCACTGAAGTTCAAGGAGCTAGATCAGGCCCAATCCTACTAAACTTTACAGGCTTACTAGGAAAATTTTTCCCTACATTTTTTTCCCTACCTCATTTTAGGTATAGAGAGAAAAATCTGTGTGGAACAAGAAGAATTAGAGTTATAGGAGCCTGTCCATTCTCACAGGTCTCTCAATAGCAGCAGACAGCAATTACCCACCGTAATTCCCAGTTAGAAATGTTTCTCTAGTGCAACTCATTCAGAAAGCAGCAGTTTGTTTACTCGCTGGCATGGGCTACCTGGATCACATTGCACCTGCTGGGGCTGCTGGTAATGTGGGAGGTTGATTTTAAACTGGCACTGTTGCTTTTATAAAACCTTTTATGTCATAGGCTCTGGCTGTGTTCAAGATCTCACCCAACAAGCCAAGGCTTAAGGGAGTTTGGGCTGAGACATCCCAGTCCCCCATTCCTCTGTCACTCAACTCAAAGATCACAACTTTTCTGCGGTAGGTGTGGGACAAATATTTCAGTACCTGCTCTCCACACCAAAACAGCCATCCCTCAACTTTACACAGTCACTGATATAACCTTCCCTTGGCTTTGCCAACTGCATTTCTCAGTTACCCACATCAGGGCTTTGTGGTGTATCTGGCCCCGAGTGCTCTGCCAGGTGCCAGAGGATGAGCTACAAACGCGAAGGTACAGTGAGCCTGGAAGGAAATATTGCCCACTAATAGCCCCAGGAGGGCAGTGAGCAGTCCCTGCACAGCTTTGCCCTGGATGGGAACAAGATAGAGGGCACTGGAGTACCAGTGATGGAAGGGCTTCAATAGTTTCCATGCCCCCAAACCCTGGATTGCCAGTCTGCTCTTGGTGCCTCTCTGTAGCTTTCAAATTTACTCCAGTCAAGGGAGAAGGAACCGAATGTCTTCCCTGCTTCCCTGAAGCATCATTTTGGTGTGTCATCTGTACCTGGTCTGACTAAAGACCACGGGTCTTCAATTTGTCCACATTATAGAAACACTGTATCAAGTCCCCATATTCCTGAGTACCAAGCTGAAATGCAAACATCTTACCTGCTACCACAGTGGTGCCTTCACACGCGCTTGAAAGCCAACAGGTTAATCGCAGTGAGCTCTTGGTGTCCAGAGGTGGCTGCTTCGTGGCTGCCCCTGGGATGCTGCAGGACATTGGGGCAGGGATGTAGAGGCTGCAGGGGCTGCATGGTGTGTGTGCAGACACCACATGATGCCAGAGTGCATTTCAGTTTGTGGTCTCTGCCACTCTAAGGAGCTGATAACTTCAAACCTCTGTCCTTGCGGAGAGCAGACACTTCGCTGTAGCCACCTCTCTCCATGGCGAGACAGAGGATAGGTGAGATGGGAGCTGCATCTTCCCATTCCTCCCACCCAGCCACAGCAGCATCTGGAGCACACCTACTTTTGGGAGGTGGACACACAGAAACGTGTCTGAGGGTGGGTGTCCCCCTGGGGGGACGTGTTTGGCCCTTGTGCAGCCTTAAAGGTGTGAATGTTCAAATACATTTGTCTGGGTGCAAGGTATGGTAAACAAGAAAACAACAACAACAACAACAACAACGACAACAAAAGTTAAAAATAGATGTAACTGGTGTGTGAAGACATGTTTTACTCAGCTCTGACTCGTGTTGGATACATGAGTAGAGGTGGGTAGTACATTAACTATGCAGCTCAGAGACCGTAAAGGCTTGCAGAGGAAAAATTAGGCTAGAATTTGCATTTCGTGAAATTGAACCTTTTATAAAACTTACAACACAGCTAATGACAAAGATTTCTTCAAATAAGTATTTCCCTCTGATCTTTGTCACGTGGGGTTTGTAGCATCTTGCCAGTGTGCGAGAACCTAAAACTGTAAGAGGCAATTTTTTAGAAAAAAATGAAGCTCACTGGTTTATCTTTACCATCTGTTTGGAGTGTAAACAGAGAGAATAAATAAATAAATACTGAAAAATACATTTGTTTTAAATAATTGTGAACAAAGGGTTTGACACATTTGCAGTATGTAACACTGGTTTTGAAACATGTTTTTAACCACCTCACACATTCAATTAAACACAGAAAACTCTACAAGTTGTATTTGCATTCTGGAAGAGCAGCTACAAAAGAAAGTGTAAGTGCAGCAAAACGTTCTGAAAATAAACTGATTTGAACAGAGAATGAGTTCTCCCTGAAAGGCTGCAGCACCACTGACTTTGTAGTATTACTTGAAAAAGCTGCAAGTATCTTATTTTTCCTCATAAGAAAGACCCACTCTGGAAAAGACAGGCTGACAGTTTGGTCTGCACTCCAAGAAACTACAAGCAAAAAATCACTTCTATCAGTACATTTTTAGTTAGGCCTCTTCTTTTCTCCAATATTGAGGGAAATTTCTAATGCAGTTATAAGTCTTTACTTAAAAAAAAAAAAAAAAAAAAAAAAGGCACCAATAAATGATGGAACAAAACTGAATCCCTTTTCCAGGCAGTGACACTGCCACTTTAATAGTTTCCCACTGTACTTGGGGTTAGCTGCCAGAGAAGCCTTGTTCAGCCTATTTGGGGGCCCCATGAAATGCTGCAAGCTTTACTGAAATGAGCACTTGTCTTTTGTTGAGCTGCATGCTAGCACCATACAGTGCTGAGCTGATAAATCCACTTTTTCTAACACAAGCATTTTTCAAACAAAACTACCATGAGACTGATGAGTAATGCCAGCTTGCCAAAAAAAAAAAAAAAAAAAAGAGACCCACACCCCTCGCAGCCGCTGCTGACACTGACAGCTGTTAAATTCACATATTCACAAAATGAGATGGGTTACATAACTGGAAATTACAAGAGCAACTCACCAGCCAGAACAACTACTAAGCAAGGCAGCACTGGGGCTCAGGAAGGAATTGATCACACACTTCAACGTGTGCTGGCCCACTAATGACCACGACAAAGCTGAGCTCTGCCTGAAGCACACAAAGGTTACCGGGCACTCCACACCGCGCATCATCAGGCTGTTTGTAGTTTGTTCAGGGTTGGGGTTTTCATTCTGCAAAGTGAGGATGCATGTGGGAGAAAAAAATATAGCAGTGCTGCTACATGTGTTACAAGCACAAGGGTGGTTTAAAAGCCCAAATGTCACTTTATGCAAGGCATGACACAAAAGCCTGACTCTAAAAGGCTTATCGGCAAGTCTTCAGCAGCTAAAAGCAGTGCAGGAGGTGAAGTGTTGGGTAGAGTTAGGTTTGACAAAACCTAGGTGGGTTTTAATTTGCATCAAATCTTTCAGGGATATAAAAGCAGTTTGCAAAGTTCTTATCATTATTCTTATTTTATGCTGAGCTCTGGAGATGGTCTGTACTCTGCCAATGCAGGGCAGGAAGGCAGTGAGAGAACGTCACCCCATCACCAGATCACCTGCCTCTATTTCAGTATCTATTTCTAGATTGGCTTGGAAAACTTTGACAAAAGCATCTGATTCTGCAAGAGCCATGGGGCAGATGATGGAGGAAAGGCATCATCGAGGGCTCCTGAGAAATGACAGGCTGTGGAGCTGGCGTAACAGTGCAGAAGAAGGAGCAGGGAGGGAAGATGGCAACGTCTGCAGAAGCTGCCAGACCCCCACGTGTTGCTGAGATTGCCAGAAATGGGGTTCTGAAGAGGGCTGATCTGGACATAAATCAAAGCAGAAAACAATGCATGTCTGTATGAATAGCAACAACAAAAAAAACCAATCCTGTAATTAAACGACCACTAACCTCAAGCTAAAATTTTTACATCCAAAATAATCTATGCTTCCATTTTGTGTGCTCACAGATGAATTCATTCTTGTTATATAGTAAGAGGTTTTGTTTTTTTTTTTTTAATAAAAAGGATTCAACCTGGTAGAAAAACAGCATGTAAAAGGTTTTTTATAAGCAAGTTTATCAAAAAAGAACTGAACCTGAAATTACTAAGCAAATGCATAAAGTTCCATGTGCTTTATCATGTTACCTGCAGTAAACTAGGTTAATGCAAAATCAAGATGCACTGACAAATCAGGGGGAAAAAAAGAAGAAACACAGAAATGAGTATGTTGAGAGTGATGTCACCTAAGCCAGTGTGTAGGTACAGTCTGCTGCGTAGGAGAGCAGTGAAAGCATAAACAGAATACTAGATGTGCATTAAGCCACAAACAGAAATAGCTGTGAACAATGGCAAAGTCTGGTTGCTCTTGGAACCTTGATGTAAGGAAACATCCTTATAAAAGGTGAGACAATAGTGGGTCTATAAATGACAATCCCGTGGGCAGGGAAGAATTAAGAACTTCCTATAGTTTCTGAAGTATCAACATATATTGTAACCCTTTCACAAACACTTCTGCAAGTGCTTCTCTGACTTAGTCCACCCAGAATAGGAAAAATCATCAGAATTAGCTTGGTTTTTCCTTTGGATACCAGCTACATACACTCAAGGTAGAGAGGAAGAAGTAAAAGGAGAAGGAAGTGCAGCATTTGTTCAGGACCTTTTGCTAGCACACCTGTAGTTCCCAGTGCTCCCTTGCTCTCCCTGCTTCCTCCAGAACACATAGACCTTTGCCAGCCCTGATCTGGGCTATGGCCACTTGCTGGTCTCTAGAGCAGTGCTTCTCCATCTCTGCAGAGTGCTGGGAAATGGGGAGTTTGGACACCAGCAAACACAAATTAGGCCAAGGCTTCAGTGTCCATTTATTACTTTTATTTTCTTCATTTTATTTTGAAGTGGATTTTTGTTGTTGTTGTTTTGCTTGCTTGCAGGGGTAATAAAGTGCACTCATTTCACTGGGCATGCATTTAATCTGAAAACATTAACAAAATGCCTTCTAATGCCTCATGGCCCATGGGCTGAGATCTGTTCCTGTACAGCAAACATCCTCTGAGCTTTCAGGCCAGTACATTACTCTCTGATCACAGATTTTCTTGCAGACCGTCACATATTCCTACCATACAAATTTTAATAGAAGACTATGAACATTGCTATTTAATACAATTCTGCAGACCACCCGCAGCAAACTTGCCAAGGCCTCATGGATTACCAGTGATCCATGGGATAGGGGCTGGGAACCACCACAGACTTTGGTGATTCTGACTGTTTATCTCTGGCACTGCCCTAAGCCCATTCGTACACATCACTACTGAAACCAACCCAGCCTGCTCTTCAGAAAGTATCCCAAGGAATCAAACAAAGCTGAGTGAGCACTTCACTGAGCTGACGGGGAAGAGGAAGAGCAATTGTCCCACTGCAGCTACTGCTAACATCCCTGGGTGTGGAAGAACAGCTGAACACTGTGAAGAGATACAAAACATGCAAGTCCAGGACAGGTTTCAAGTGATGTTTGCAGATTTGCAGATGATGATAAATGCCACAGAATCTAAAAAAAGTCAACACTGAAGAATTTGGAGCAAGTCCAAGCTCTTGAGGTCTCCTCGTCCCCTCTGCCAACAGTTCCTCATTCCAAGCCAGGTGCTTTGGGGCAAACTTGGGGTAATTTTGGTCCAAAATTTCCAGTGGAATAGTTGTATCATCTGTGTTAGAAGTGATACTCTGTTTGTCAGGTAGAACTTCGTCACTGAAGGTTGACATTGCAAAGGTGGTATAAGTATATTTAAAATAAAAAATCTGTTAAAAATTCTGCAGATACTTTTTAAAATACTGAAGATTCACCTTCCAGCTATTCACAGTCCTATTTTTAAATGGATTTTTTTTTTGGTAAAAACAAGAAAATGTGCCGTTCCTTACTGAGGGCTGTAGGTTCCATCTTGCCAATCTCAGTCACACAAGGCACTCCCCTGAATCAACACACTTCCTAATGGCAATAAATTGTTTTCCACAGAGTTCTGTTAAAAACCACTGACAACAACAAACTATGATTAGCATTCAGGGTAGAATTAAGTAGAGTCACCATTGATATCTGCATGTGCAGGTGTTAGCCCTAAATTATTTTATGGCACAATTCAGCCCCTATTCTTATTCCTCCTGATCTTCAAACAACCCCACTGGAGCAGATTATGCCAACCCTATGAGAGGTAGGACCTTGGCCAACAAATATCCATGGATTTTGGGAGATCTTCTGCAGACCAAGGTGTTAACTGCAAGTAAAAGTAACCTGCGGGACTTCTCAGCAGTACAATGACATTTAGCCTGTAGTGCAGATGCTCTTCCTGAACTGTGCTTCATAGCCCCACCTGTGCAGCCCCTCCAACCTCGGGGGAACTGTTCAAAAGGGAAGCAACTGGAAGAGGGACATCAGAGCCAGGCTCTCTCCTGAGAGGCACAAGAAATGTTTGGGCAACATTCTTACTGGGATAAGTTTGCACAGTTTTTCTAAGACTGGGAACAAATACCGAAACAATTTCCTTCCTTCAGAACAGTTTAAAAGTCACTTAAAGTCTGAGGGCGCTTTCCAACTGGGAGACTGGACTTTGCTCCTCAGTGTAGTTCCACTTGCTCATATGGTGACCAGCAACTACTCACGTGAGCAGTGCATGAGGGTTTGCAGGAGAGGGAATAAAACACAAGAGCAAATCCACTTGCCCAGAAGGGCAAGCTTCTAGATTTGATAACAAAATCAGAGCTCTGCAACAGTCTCTCCCTCTCCCACATAGTTTGTTGCTTAAAATCTCAGAGGAAAAAATATCACATTCTCTATAAATATGACCTTAGCATGATAAATTTTTTTTCTTACAAAAATACATAACCAAATCTGTGGCTTATCTATTTGTATTGCAAACCAGTAAAGAAAAGCTCTGTGAAACTCTCACACTTTTATTCCACACTATATTCTGAATGTTACTTAATTTCCTATTTCAAAATAAGATTTCATGGATTAAAGGACTTTTAAATCTAAAAAGAATGCACATATTAGGGAAATTACTACCTAAAATAAACAGCCCACTTTATTAAGCAGTCTCCTAGTTTTTGCGATATTAAGGAAAAAAACACATACTTTACAGACATCTAGTTTAACACATGTCAGTCAGCTTCATTTGCAAGTTCAAAATCCAGAGGTAGATAAAATAGTAGTTTGGTTTGGAATATGTAAAGATTTTTCATATATTAATGATCTGAAGTACTTGATACAATATTGTTAGGGAAGGATAAAATAGTTTCCAGAAGGGTTTACTTAAGGAATGGTTGCTGCAAATAAAAACTTTCAACTAACAAGGATTCTTAAAATAGTTTTTTAATATGCTTTTAATGACCTCTACTCCTCATACCTACCTCCTTGCTTCCCAAACTGTTTGTACTGTCCCCAATAACACTCAGTGGAAAGCTGTCGTTCCTGGCTAAATCCTTACTTAGGTTGGATGCTATGCCTCCGTTAGACAGGGTCACAAGGTCACAATCGATTTTGGAGGCCACCTGGAGAGTCCAGGCCGTGAACTGACTCAAAAAATTTATATCAGAGCTGGAATGGTCCACCTCCCAGGGCTCAGCCTGCGCTAACACCCCAACCGCAGGATGGAGCCTGCCAGGCCCAGCTCAGAGAGAGGCCAGAGTTGTTGACCCCGTTAGCTGACCTCTTCAAACTTCAGGAGAATTTTTCTGGCAGTTACCACGGTGACTGGGCACTCCAAGCTTATCCTTCTTACTGAAAAAAAAAAAAAAAATTAAGAGGAAAAAAAAAATGTTAAAACCTATCTCGTAGGGATGTCTATCAAGAATCAAATACGTAAATGTTTTAATTGTTTGCTTCTCTCCTTGGGCTGCTCTGGCTCTAACTGGTACATCCGATGTGAATATCAAGAAAGCAGTTTGGCTAAAAACATTTCAACTTCTGAAAAAGTAATGCTCAGTGGATTTAACGAGTAGCATTTCTAGTATCTGCCAGTGATCACAAATGACACACTAAGAGGTTTATTGTCAAATAATATTCATTTTTCTTTCTGTATCTTTCTCCAAATTATTGACATTCAGAACAAACTGAGAAAAGGCTCAGGGAGAGGATTCTGTGCTGCACTTGTCTTTTTTCCTGTTAAAAACTATCTGCTTGATAAAACATTAAGCATGCAGCAATACATTGCTTTGGTCTCTTAAGAAGAGACTGCATAACCTTATTTAATGTACCGTGAAATATTATTTAAGAGGAAAAAGCAAAAAAAAAAAAAAACAAAAGTTGCCAGACATCATTACTGTTGTTTTTTTCAGGCACTTTGAACACTAATCATTTCACACATAAAATTTAGCAGGTAACCAAGGTCTCGTGATGCTGACAGAAAACACTTGAAACACATCAAGGGATCACAGAGCACACTAAGTAAACAAGAAAACAAAGTGCACTCTTCATTTCTAAAACAATAAGGGGAAAACTGGTGCTTCTTAATTTCAGAGCAATCATGTATTATATACAAAGCTCTTATGTAAATTTTCCTCATGCTTCTATACTTGAAATAGCATCTTGCAAGAGGGAGCACTGAAGAGTACACTGCATTATAGCTGGAAAAATCCTACTTAAGGGCTCCTGATGGCAAACTGTCAATCAGTATTCCCCATTTGTTATGAACTGCTCATTTCTGGAGTACAGCTAAACAGAGGTTTAATGATTGAAACTTTAATGGCATTTTGTCTCACACATGGTTCTGATGTATCTTCTGTTGTTTGAAGGGTTAAATATGAATATTCAAATTGTTGCTCAGCCACTGCTCTGCTCCTCCTGGGCTTTTCCACTGGCAGTGCTGAGATGGCAGTGGGGACCGAGCTGCCGAGTTGCCTCTCACGGGAGGAGATCACACAGACCCTGTGGGTGAAAAAATAAAGCAGGAGATTTGGGTATGAAAAGCAAAAAAGCACATTACTGATCTTTTGTTCCAGATTTATTTTTCATTTCTGCTGGAAGGATGAGAAAGAGGCAGTCCAGCATATGTATATTAACTAACATTAAAAAAATAAAGTGAATACAGACAAGGTACACAACTCTTTCTCCTTTCAAGACTGGTTCAATTGCTTTGAAATATCATATGTCTTAATGCTAAATAGATACATAGACGCATGATAATATTATTTAGCAATTTTGAATTAAACATGAAAACAATTTAAATTAAAAACACTTAAAGATTTGTTTTCCTATTAGTAAGGATGTGTTAGAAAAGGGCTAAGCCTCTCACTAGGAGATGAATTTTTTCATTTGTGTTTTTGTTATGGCTATACAAGACGGTTTTATGTTTTCCCTTCTTTTCTCTGCATGAAATAATGTAAATCGAAACAATCAGGTGACTGATTAATAGGCTAGTGGGAAGAAAAGAACTGTTTGTTGCATTTTATTTTATTTTTTGCATTCTTTTTGAACACACTGTAGATATAAGCATGTGCCTTTCAATTAGATACCATGATTTATGAAGTCATGCTCAGGGCTAGCCAGGTTGTTGACTCAGATCAGAGCTATGATGCCAGCTCATTCCCTGGTGACAAACACTGACTGTCCTTCCCGCAGCCAGGCACCCCTGGCAGCCTTATGAAAAGACCTTGTGGTTGGCAGAGCACTGAGCAGGAAATGAGGTCCTCTCCGGTTTGGGACAGAGATGACTGGAGTTACAGAAAGCTGTAAAGCAAAATCAGCATCTCCTGAGTCACAGACTTTAAGCTCTAGTGGACCCCGCAGTTCCCAGCATGACCTGGCCCACCAGCGCTGCATTGCCTGCACACCCACCAGCCTCCCACTGACTTCCCAGCAGAGCACCCTGTAAACAGCAACTCCATCATGAGATGGGACCAATTTCGTGTGGCAGAGGGGGAGAGAGGGCACTACAGCCCCCCCACTAAACATCCCAGCCAAGTCCTGGTTCTCAGCACCCTCCTGAGGGGACACTTTTCTCCCTCAACTCCACTAGAGAATTTTTGGCACATTTCAAGATGCTTTTCTAACAGTATCACAAGGCTATTATCTCGACCTATAGCTTGGAGATCTTTAGTGTGGCCTGCTCTCTTCTAGGAGTTTCACATATAAATCACTGGAAAGCAGGAAATCCTTAAAACCTGGTGGGAAACTGTATACTATGTTTGCCTCTTAGCATAGACAGCTGCAGACCACAGAGCATCTTGCCATGCAGGTACTAGAGCAAGCCAGACACCTGGACCTGAAATGGGGGAACTCAGCCCCCTGTTTCAAAGATCTCTGAGTCAGTAAGTGAGCTCCTGGAAAGGGGTTAGAAACTCTTACTGAATTTGTGGGGTAGGACTCCCTGATGTTCTCCTGTGTAACATTTTCAGTCCGAATTCCCTCAATGCAATGGAAACAATAATATTTAGACCATTTGGGGATGAGATTATTGCTTTAATAAATTGGGTTTTTTATTGGTTCATTGTGGCAAATAAGCCCCCGATTGATTTTGCTCCTAATCAGCATGGAGAATGCATTCCGCTGTAATTAAATCCCGTGTAACTGGGCACTCTGTGTTCACTTGTCTCTTAGCTTGCAGTGGCATGAGATACAGCACATCAAAAGCTATACTCTACACGATAGGCACCCTGCCAGCCCGGGGAACGATGATGCTGGCCCGCCTTTAGTGTGCTTACAAACAAGTGTAGCTGGAGCACGTATGGAGCAGCAGGCATCGCTTGGGAGACGCAGAAAGTTATTAGAGGACGAAGATGGCCAGGGATAAGGTCTTTTCTCTCGAGGAAGGTTTGAACCCTCTCTCTGAAAAGGCTCCCCCTCCCCTTCCCGCAGATCCCGCAGCCCCCGCCGCGGCTCCTCCGCCGCCGCCCGCGGGGCTCCGGCCGGGGCGCCCGGGGCAGCCGGGTCCCCTCCGCCGGCGGGAGCGCGGCCGGGCTGCCAGGCGGGCAGTTTTGAAGAGTCGATCTTCATAATACAAATCCCCCGGCTTCGCCTCCCCGCCAGCGGCGCGAGCCAGCTTTTTAATTGAATCCCGGGGATTTGGCCGCAGCCGAAAGCCCCGGTTCGGGCCCCAGCGCTGTGGGTCCCCCCTCCCGAGAGCGGGACCGTCTCTCGAGAGCTGATCTCTCGCTTCTAAAACCGAGGGAAGGGCGGGCTCCGGGGGCCTGGGTGAGCCCCTCGCCCCGGGCCCCCGGGAGGCAGAGCGCGGGCTCGGCGCACCCCGGGGCTGGGGGCGGCGGGGGGCGGGGGGCAGCTGGCAGGGCCGCGGCTGCTCACGCCTCTCGCCCGGGCAGCGCTTTAGGGGGGGCTCAGGCCGGATCCTGCCCATTCTATACGTTAATGCTCTTTTCTCTCCGGCTGCAGGGAAGCAGGCCAGCGGATAATTACCCCTCACTGCAATCCGCAGAGCTGGCCTAATCCGAAAGCTCAAGTGCCCGTAAGTAAAACTTCAGGAAAAGTTATTGAAACTGACAAATACAGGGTGACAAATAATCAATAAAAGCCCAGTCCCACATCCTTTATTGTTTCCAGGCACTAACAGCAAGTAATGAAACCTCGGAGAGGACGGGGGAGGGAGCGGCAGGGATCGGGCGCTGGGCTGGCTCCTGGAAAGCCCCCACTGTAAGAAGCCCAGGGAAGGACCTGGCAGCATAAAGGGGACGATCGCGTCTCCCTGGCAGAGAGGAAAATGTCAATCCCCCCTCCTCAGCACACCCCTCTCCCCCCAAGTCCTCCCTGCCACCCGGTGGCGGGGCCGGGGCGCTCCGGGCTGGCCGAGCCCGGGAGGCGCCTGCCCCGCCGGGAGCTGCTGCCCGGACCCGCGGGCAGGGACGTCCCGGAGCCCGGTGCCACCCGGCAGCCTCGGGCCACGCACCTATTTCACGTACCCCCACAAAAACCCAGGCGCTGTAATCTGAGTTCTGAAATATATAACACCCCTGGACACCCAACGCGCTGCTTCTCATTAGCATCTCGGCCCTGGATTTTCCACGCCGCAGTTTCTAAAGTTTCAGCGAAGGACGCTGGGCAAGATAAATCCGTGCTGTCGTTTCTCTCCCTTTCTGTCTCTCCGAATTAAGTTCTGATCTATCAGTTTAAACACTGGCCAGAAAGTTGATTCACTTTCTGTTAGGATTTCGGGTTAAACCGGGGGCTCCTCCAGTGTCTTTAAGCTTTTGAGCTGTGTAAATGAACTGCAGTGTCACATAATCGATGGGGAAAACTCAGCTGTCACAGATACGAAAGCAGCCTCCTGCCACAGCAATAACGTGATTTGGCATTTCAAAGTTTGGAAACGTGCTGTCTGCGCGTCCGGGGCTCGGGGAGGAAGAACTGAGCAGAGGAACGGGGGCGAAGCGCCGGGGCGGGCGGGGGGGGACAGCCTCCAGACCCGGTGGCCCACAAGGCCGGCAGTCCCGAGCCCCGACGCCCCGCACCGCGGCACCCGCTGCCGCTCCACTGCCGCTCCACTGCCGCTCCCTCCCTCCCCGACACACGCTGCGAAAGTTGTTTCCCAACTTTGGCGTTTGGGGAGGGTTGACCCAGAACAAATCTCAGTGTCTCGGTGGCCTTTCCAAAGCGGCCGTGCCCCCCCGCCCCGAGCCTGCGGGACGTGCCCATCTGGAGCACGCACCGTGAGAGCAACTGTGCCGCGTACAGCCACAGCGGCCATCAGTCACTAAAAGCCACACGCTTCAGTGGGCCGAGGATAAAACGAAGTCCTGGTGACGCCTGGTTAAACCACTGACCCTCTTGCGAGGGTTGGAGAAGGGGGGAGGCGACCCCCTCCCGACAAGCCCAGCTTTGGGGGCTTCGCGCCGGGCTCTGCCGGGCAATCCCCGCAGTGCCCCTCACCCTGGAGCCGGCAGTGCTGTCCCCAGGAAGATTCAGAGCAGCCTTTTCGGGGTGTCTCACAAGGAGATGAGGGACGTGGAGAGCCCCGGGAAGAGGCCCCCGCCCGGCCGTGCCCCTGGGGCAGCAGCGGGGGCGGCTCGCGTGGGCACGGACTTCCCATCGAAATGTTTATTTTTATATCGGCTTGGGTGGAAAAACCAACCTGCGGGCAGGGTGTGTTCTAAGCCGCGGGGTAACCGCTGCCCTCGGCCCCCTGTCCCTCTGCACACCCCGATTTACTCTCACACACGCACAGGAAAACAACTTACACAGCATGTTCAGATGCTTTCTGAAAGGGGAGGGCTTTAGCTTCAAATTAGGAAGCTCTCTCCGATGAACGATAAATTCCCCTTTGGTCAGGCTATGGTGTTTGATCATATCTTTGTGTTTTTGTCCTCACCACAAAGGGCCCCACAGGCTGAATCAAGAAACAGGATTTCAGATAGTTTGATTTTATATAAAGAAACTGTTGCATTTGTAATATTATAAGACTCTAAAGGGAAAAATAAAACCTCTGTAGCTGAGACAAGAAGTGTGCCTAAGTGCCACTACAGTTCAATCCCGATTTGGATATAATTTAAGTCTCCTTTGGCTTACAGTAATATACTCTCCAACCTTGAGGCTATCCAAAAGGGGGGATTTAATGAGGCCGAGTTTATACACTTATATAATTTAGAGGTTTTGCTGTAGCTGTAGAATGACAACTGGTACATGTGTAGTGCAAAAGAGCTGAAATCCCATCCAGGGACCAAGTTGGCTATTTCTGAAGGAGCTGTCATTTGCAGCAGGGGGGCACAATGAGAAGGCCAGGAGCGATGGAGCTCTGATCTCCACCAAGGAGAGATAACCACCTGATTAAAATAGGGCTCTTGTTCCCTCGTTACTCGATCGTCGTGTGAACTTACCTTATTTACAATTATAGGCAATGAGTGAGTTGCCCAGATTGCAATACGCCTATAGCTTTGGGTTTACCCCTCCCTCCGTTATCAAGACCATCTCTTGGACAGATTTGTGGATCACTCATAACATGGGAGCACACAAACGCTCTTAAGGAGGGAGGAGATGTGTTCAGAGCCCTGTACTGCGAGCGCAGCATGTACACCCTCCCACACCCCCCCACCCGGGAACCGAGTGGGAGGCTGGGCCCAGCAGAACCAGCCTGTCGAAATCAGGATGTTTACAGCGCTCAGACACGTGTGTGCACTACCAGAAAGCAAAGGGGCTGGGTATGAGGTGAAGTAGTATTTTGTACTCCAGGTGAAGTAGTATTTTGTACTCCACATCTGGTATTTGCTCATTTTCCAGGTGAACTCAGGCACGGTGGCTGTCAGAGGACACCCCCTCTTGGGTCACTCTGGAGCCCAGGGGTGGACCATGGCATCAGACAGCCATGTACATCTATGCTGAGATTTAACTTTGTTCTCAATTTTAATATTAAATGCCGCGGTGTTTGCCAGATTATTATCCCACTATTGCTTGTGCATTTGTCTCTTATGTCTAGTGCCTGTCATTACACAAAGCGTTTTGAAGAGCTAATTTCAAAAGACAGAAAGTCTACACTTACTATAAAAATCATTAAATTAGCATGACAAGCATAAAGTTCCTAGGTTATAATTTGGTTATAGATCTGAAATCTTCCCTGCTTTCTCTCTCTCTTCAAGGATGAAGGCTGAAGCGAGACTGTGACTGGAAGTAAGGACAATTGAGATGTTGATTGTTTGGTGAAGAAACAGGGAAGAAACAGGGAAGAGATGCGGGCTCCATCACCACCTTTCTTGCAATGCAGTGGGTGACAAGGAAGAGTTCTGGATTTCCCTCACGTCTCCCAGCAGCCAGAGAAAGGTGTGATCATGTGGGCTTCTACTGCAACAGGTGGGAACAACAACAAAAAAAATCTCGATGCATTTCTCGTCGATTAAAATGTTCCTGGAATAGCAGGACGCGCTCTTGCCTTTTATATCCCGCTAAATGCTAAGATGGGAAGATGTGTTATAAAAGAAGCCATTGGCTGTTTCCCCTAAAGCTGCAACATCCTATTCATTTTAATCGCTTCTTCATTTCGGAAGAAAGCCGGGGAGAGGAGGGGAAGAGCTGCTTCCCTCAGCTCCGTGTGCATCTGCAGTGACGGGGGACTGCAGGAAGCCCCGGTGGTGCCAGGAGCGGCAGCGTGGGAGCGCCCGCTCTGCCCGGCCGGGCATCCTCTCCCTGACACGTTGCATTTCGACAACGAGAAAATTAGAGAAGGGACGAGGCATTCAAACGCTGTGCTCGCAGAAGAGGCTGCCCTGGCAGTTATTTGGTCTAAAAATCTGCTGTCAACTTTTTTTTCTTTTTTTTTTTTTTCATCAGGATCAGCGAGGTGCGTTTCTGCGGGCTGGTTCGTTTGCTTTTAACCAGGCACGCTGCGAATTGTGGAAGCTTTCCATTTACCTTTTCTTCTTTAAGCGTTTTAATTATCATCACTGACCTGTTGGGCATACCTACAGTATCAATGTCCCTTTTACATTGCTGCCTTCCCTTTCTCTGCGTGTTTCTGCTATTTAACACTTGCTACCTTTGCCATTAGAGTCCTAGAGTGACCCCCATGGGTATCTTTGAAAGAAAGACCCTCTGCATTCCAGCACTGCCTCCTTACCCAAGTAATAGCAAAGGGACCATTCAGACACATGGACCACACTGAAGCATTAATTAGGCTGATGAAATCCATAGAAATGTATGGATTCAGCATAATCGAGTTTCTTCTGCTGACTATAGTTAAGGAATACGTGAGCAGCTGGGAGAATAGAAAGTACTGTTAGGGTGAAGTCATGCATGTAATTGAGTATATTTAACATAACCATTTTAATGATCGGTGATTAAAAGTGCATCTACTTAAATTGTATACCTCTGCAATTTGTCCATATCAACTTTAGAGCACACACAAAGAAAAGGTCGTCATATAAATTTATAAACAAGATCCCTTCCTGGCTACACATGACTCGAGCTGGAATGATAACTCGGCAGCAGCGAGGGGGGAAAGGCCTTTCTCGAGAAAATAGCTACGCTAGTGCGATATTAATTAATCACTAGTTTGGCCCCCTTTCTCTCTTGTGCAGTCACAGTATTAGAAGTGCATAATAAGTGAGTTTTCTTTTCATCCGTAATTATTTATAACAATTAGATCACTCGGGAAAAAAAAAAATCCCTGGGTTTCTTTCCCATATTAAAGGAGCAGCTTTTCCCTTGCCTGACATTATTGTGTGTACATATACATATACATATACATATTTAAATACCTTGTTTGGTGCTTTTATTTTTTTTCCCTCCCAAAAACGTTGCCGGAGACCCCGCAAAGAACCGATAAATGTTTAAACTTCTCCTGTCACTAAACTTGTACGTGAAGAGGTTAAGGACTAGAAATATGGACAGTGTCTGGGGGAGACGTAGTTGCTGTGCACGGCCGTGTCTCCTCACAGGAGACCCCGCAGAATGGGAAATTAGCAGTCGAAATCTGCTAGTGGGGACTAGATCCCACAAAGCCCACGCGTTGGGAAGGCTGAGTGTCTCTCTCTCGCCTATTCAATCTGCCCAGGCTGGTTGCAGCGAATAAATAGAGTCATTGTGGAGCCCATACACAAACCGACCCAACTCCCTCCCCCATCCCTTCTCGCCCTCCCCCCGTCCCTTTATGCTTAAACGCACACAAATCTGCAACCGCTTTGCACTAAGAGGAGCCCAAACTTTTCTTCCCTTTACTGTACGACGCCTGTGGGAAAGGTTTATTCACACGTATGGAATATGTACTTATGTCTGAGAGACCGGGGTTCACGCTGGGTAAGGGCAAACAGGAGCCTGCCAGGGGCAGGACCCATCCTGCCCTCTCCCCGCCGAAGATAACGGTTCAAAGTAGCCAGATGCATTAAACAGCCACAAAAGGAGCGGGGGGGGGGGGGGCGGGGGAGGCGAAAGCTTCACTTAAGTTTCTGGTGGAAAACTTAAATCGCGCTGTCTCCCCCTCTCCCAGCATCGCTGCAAGGTGAAATCCATTTGGCCGCATCCCTCCTAAGCGGCCCGCAGCCCGGCGGGGCGGGCGGCAGCCCCGCGCCCGGGGAACTTATTCCGTGCAAGAGAATTTGCAGCCTTGAAAGCATATTTTTCTTCCAGCTATGGTGGCACTTAAATGATAATGTAGGCAATGAAACTAGGGAGATTTATATCTTTTGGAAAGTAGGACGAGCCAGATGGTAATAGCGTCATTAACAAACAAACTTAGGATCTGCAAGTGAAGCTTGAAATTGGGAAAGAGATCTGGAGAACAAAAGGAGCTGCTGTTGAGGGGGGGAAAAAAGAGTCCCTCTTCTGCCGGCCAAATCTAAGAGCACAGTCTGGAGGGGCTGCTCCTGCCCAGTGCTAGATAATAAACGATGGCTTTTTTCCTCCCCTGTTGTGACTGAGAAAGGACAGAGAAAACTTTTGCAATAGGCAAATGTGGCATTTATTTATGTGTAACCCTTTGTAGTCTCAAGTGTCCCAAATGGGCCTTTAATTCAAATCCCTAGTTTGATACAGAGGATCGCTTCTCCCAAGTTTATTTTAGAGAAACAAAGCGCCGCTTGTGGAGATTGAAGGGCCAAAAGTTCAGTAATTATTTTTTTGAATTAATAGTAATGAATAAATATTAAAGGTTAAACGTTATTTGCGGAGGGAGTGGAAGCATCTGCAACATTATTTGTGTCCTCTCATTTTTGGTTGGTTTTTTTTTGCTTTGTTTTGATTTTTTTTTTAAGCCCCCCAAAACTGCCCACTGTTTGCACCAACACAGCAGCAGGTGAAGGTCCCAGGGCAGGGTTGGGATGTGGGACGTTCGGCGGGGGAACAGGAGGGCCCCCCGACCGGGCTTCTCCCCTTCATCACTCTTCAGGTTGGATATCTAAACTCATCCCTGAGGGGTTCTCAATAGCCAGGGAAAAGGCCTTCCGCACAGATCTACCCAGCAGACAGTCCATAAACACCAGAGACCCACCAGCTCCAGGGCTTCAGCAGGACGGATGCGCTGTTTGACTCCTAAATGTTAACCAGTATGATCCCAAATGCTACAGAAATGTTTGGAGGTCTTTAGAAGATCCCTTCTAGAGTAAGATTGATGGCTATTAGATGATTAATGATTTAAAAGATGCCTGTTAACAGCCCCAAGTTGAGAGACATGGACACACGCTCTAAAGTAAAAATCTAACGTGTTTTTTTTTTTTTTTTCTTAAATGTGCTGGAGATCTTTAAAAGCCCCGAGGACTTACCCTTAAGGCATTATTCAAAGAAAAAAAACTGAGACTGGCGGTTCGTCACAGGCAATTGTAAAGGGTTTCAAAGGACCGATCAAACGAGTTGGAGAGTAATCTACATTAAAGTCCGGATGGCAGTGTTACAACATGCACCTGCAGGGTATTTGCTATCCGTGCCCCTTACAGAGCTACAAATCACCATTAAAGAAAGCTGCTTAAGCTTCCTCCGCGCTTCTAGAAAGACTTACTCGGGCTCCTTCACTTTGATATTTATACATCTTGTTATTGATAAGTGTGGGGCTGTTCAGCGCTCCCTTCCCCCTCCCGGACTCTCCCCTGGCACTTTTGCACCACCACCCCCTGCCCCCACCGGGCGCACGGCTCCAGGCGAGTGTTCAGGGAGCCCGGCCCCACGAACGACACTCATGGGCGTGGGGTTCCACCTCCCCTCCCGCGGAAACCTGCGATGTGCCGGGTCCGGGAGAAGTTTTGCTTTATTTCATATATCTAGTTTCCCCCCGGGCTCTGTCACCGGGGCGACCGGGGCAGCCCGGGCAGCATCGGCACGCGGGATGTCCCGGCGGATTTTCTCACAGTTGCGGGAGGCGCAGACATGGAAATGAGCTCATTGTTGGGGAGTGGCGGCCGCCTGGGCTGCCCCCGGTCCGGCCCCGGCCCGGCCCGTTGGGTCCCGGGGCTCCGGGAGATCGCCCGCTTTTTGAAGGCATTTGGGGGAAGTCCCGCTGTTTCACCCATCGCTGCGCAGAGCCCCGGAGCGGGCACGGTTAACCCTTGGCTCGCCGCGGGGTCGCGGCTGCCGCTCTGGAGAGCCCTGGCGACCCCCGCTCCCCATCGCGCCCCCTCTTCGTCCCGTGCATCCAGTGTGCGCGGTGCTCCCCACCCCTCAGGTGATGTCAGCGGGGAAAAGTAAAGTTGTAAAACAAACAAGCCGGGAAAGGTAGAGGAAAAAAAAATAATTCAAGATTTTCCACCCACTCGAGGAGAAAAAGCTCAAAGGTCAACAGGAATTCATCAATCTCTTCCCACGGCTGCAGGCAGGGCAAGTCACTCAATCTGGATTTCTTTTTCCGGTAATTTTAGTGATCAAGTCTGTGTTTTCAATACTTCCCCCGAGTGGGTGCTTGCAAACGAACAAAAGCCCCACCCGTCGCAGGTGTGAGGCTGGTGCCCCCGGGGTTTGGTGCCCGCCGAGGGCCCGGCTGAGCGGCCGGGGGGCTGGACAGCCCCGAGGCACAGCCCCGGAGACCCGCATCGCTGAGACGTGTTGGCTCCTGCCCCGGGCAGCTGCGGGAGCACCCCGGGAGAGAACAGAAAGGGGCTTCGCCGAACTGGCGGCGCAACAGGATTTAGTTGGTTTGTCAAAAGTTAAATAAATAATAAATAATAATTCCCCCCCCCCCCCCCCCCAACGCGAAACCACAACACAGTAAAGGAAGGGAAAATATCCCGAATTCGGTGTATTCGCCTCATCTCTTGACAGTCCTGGCAGCGATGGGCTGCTCACAGGGCTGGTACCCATCGCTCTGCCTGCTCCCCTCCCCCTACCCCGCTTCGATGACGGGCCCTTCTGGCGCAGCAAAGCGCGCATTGCTGGGCCCGGGGGAAGCTGGGACGGGGCGGGAGCCCCGCAGCGCTGCCAGCGCCCAGCGCAGAACTTTGCCAAATCAACTCCACTCCGCGGAATTGTCCTCAGAGGGACCGGCGGTGAGGAGGGGAGCGAGTCCCGCCGCCCCGACCGGCCCATCCCAGGCAGGGCTCCTCCAGCGCAAGGGGAAAGGCGCGCAGCGCCCACAGCGCGGGGCGCTCCGCGGGCAGCGCTCAGCTGCGGCAGCGCCGGGAGAGCCGATGCGCGCTGGGGTGCGCGACTTCCCCTGCCAGAAGTCGCTCAACTTGTCTCTTCAAGCCCTGTCCCCGCTGCCGTGCCTCCCCCGGGGAAGGCTTCCTGCTGATGTCACGGTGGAGCGGGAGAGTTTGGGTCGGTGGGGCCGGACCAGGGGGGAAGGGGCAGGAGCCCCCCCAGGGCAGCGGGTGGCACAGAGTGGGGCGCCGCCGGGGGGCCCGTCCCGCCGCCCCCCCTGGGGCTGGCGGGCCCTGACACGTCTCCTGCCATATAACGGCGTGCAAAACTCGCAGTCGCCTCCAACTGTTGCAAAACAAACCGCCAGCACGTTTACAGGGTTGGCAAGAAGGTGGCGAACAGCAGCGCCGAGAGCCCAAAGCCCCCCGGCTGCCCCCGCCGGCCCGACACCCCCCCGGCCCGCAGCTGATGGGGCGAGCGAGGGGCGAGCGCGCCTTGGGCCAAGCGCTAATTTGGTGTGTACGCTTAAGGCGGCCATCTGAGGGCTGTATAGCAACGAGGGGAAAGGGGTGTATTCGCGACTGGAAGATTTAGGTTGTTGCTAGGATGTGAGAACAAAAAATCTTCAATAAGTCGGGGAGGGGGGAGGACGGGGCAGAGGGGGAGGAAGGGGGGTTACAAGGTTTGTCACAGGGAAAAGTGCAGACATCTGCTGGAACTTCCATATCTAAGCTGTTCATTTACAGGAGCCAACTTCTGAAATCTCCACAATTAGATCTGCATTGTTCTTTCTCAACAACACTGCCTAGAAAGAAAAGGTCTTCTCTGTCGGGGCCAATCCAACGAAGCGTTTGACGTTATTAAATAATAAAGCGATTGTGATTTACATTGTTGTTCAGAAAAAGGGCCAATTATCCACTGTTATGTTGCCATAAAGATCATATTAACTCGAATTAGTAATCAAACAATATGCTAGCGTTAAAAGTATAGAGAGGACAACGCGACTGGTCTTGTTGCATCCTCACTTTTCCTTGTAAAACCAGAAGCATAAATACACTTGAAAGAGGCGCAGAAACTTCATCCTTAACGGGAAAAAAGTGAAAGAGGTACCAGCGTTTGTGATTAATGGTCCCCTGTGTTGACTGTTTTCAATTAATTCAAAGCCACCCAAATCTTATACTGATTTTTCTGTTTACGAATTAAGTCTCCTTCCGAACATCAAGGGAAATATTTCACGATTCTCCGCGGATCGGGATGATTTTTTTTGTTGTTGGTGGTGGTAGTTGATGTAAAGTCCGGATTAGAATTTGGATTTTGGGATGCGCTTTTTTTTTTGTTTGTTTGTTTGGTTGGTTGGTTGGTTGGTTTGGTTTGGGGTTTTTTATTTGGGTTTTGGTTTGGGATTTTTTTTTCAGAGTAATGTTTTTAAAAGGCTTTTGAGTTCGATCCAAAGACGAACCTCACCACCACCAAAATGCAAACCCAACCACATCCCTGCACTCCAGCAAATTTCCTCTGCCATAATCAAATAATTATTTTTATTAAAGCAGTTATTAGGTTTATAACTCATTTGCCACTTAAATTTGTGCAACCAACCAAGGCGATCTAAATAGGTTTGAGTTGCCCCTTGGGTCCGGGATGTAAGCGGTAAGAAGGAGGATTAATTATGGGTGTGTGCAGCAGGAGGACACAAAGGCTGTCCGGTGGCGCGGGGAGCAGCAGCGGGTCGCAGCCCCTTCCCCGAGCACCCCGCACCCCCCGCCCCGGCAGGGACGGGACCCCCGGCAAAGCCCCAGCTCCGCCGAGTTTATTATTAAGCTGCCACGGAGCGAAGGCTGGGGCTGGGGGAGCTCCAACTTGTTGGCAGTAAACAAGGCGCTGTCAGGTGATTATGCTCCGGCGCATTCGAAACATCCCGAACAAAGTGTAAACGAGACGCATTTTTCATATAGGAGCATCGATATGATCTCTTCTCTCCCATGTAGACAAGGTCCGTTCTTTTGTGCGCGGGATGACAAGATCTGACCTCTGGAAACGTACTCTAAACACCCACCGGCATCAGCCTGTTAGTTCTAATGTCATTTATTGCCAACACGTTTTGTTATCAGCTGGGGGGTGGGGGGTTGGGACTGGGGGTTGCTCGGAGCTCAGGTTAGCTGTCAGCTTCTCCCGTTTAGCAGTTCCAAGGCAAGAATGGCTTTGCCAAACAGTTCCAGGAGCTGATGCTATTTGTTACCACGATTAGGGGGAAAAAAAGAACATTCACACTAACATGGGTTTCTATAAGCAAATGCCGAGCAATTTTCCTCAGCGCAATGCATCAGCAAGTATATCCAAAAGGGCTTAATCTACTCCTTGCAGGTTAGGTGCAAGAGGAATCAGTGAGGGCTGCTCCGGGATGCCACGAAAATCCCGGCTCATTGGCTTGGCCGCGATAGGACGAGGCACATCAAATGCTAGGCGGAGAGGGACAGAATCAATCAGCCCCCTTGGCTGAGGAGTGAGCCCTCGCTCTGGAAATAATTTCGAATAAAATTTGTGTAACCAACTGTAACCATCTAGCTTCCTCTGAGCAGATCGTTGAGAGGGGCAAAAAAGGTATTAAAAAAAAAAAAAGTGACGGAAAAAAGCCACGAAAAAACAATCTGGACCAAATTAATAGGAGCGCAAAGTTTTTATCCATGTATAAGGATAATATATTAAGCCAAAAGGGACAGGTTATCTCAAAACAGGATTAATATGCGTTCGTGTGCAGGATTAGACCATCTCATCCATTTAAAAACAGTATCTCTTCTCCTCCCCACAACACTTTATTATATATTAAAAAAATAAAAAAATAAAAAAAAAATAAGGAAAAAACTTTCCCCGTTAGAAGCACTTGGAAAATGTGTCTTATTAATCGAGAGCCTTTTTTTTTTTTTTCCCTTGCAATCGAATGCAACTGATGGCCCTGAATAAGCTGCCTTGTGAAGAAACGGGCCATTTTTTAAAACCTGTGATCAAAACAGACCTGTCTTCAGAGAGAGCACAGCAGATTTAAATGTTGGTCAAAAGGAGTCACAACTGTTCATTAAAAGCAAACCCTAACTAGTGCCAATGTATAGCCATTTTGTGAGCTCAGGACTGTGGAAAGAGGCGAAAAAAGTCTGAGAGTGTGAGCTGATGCCGTGCTGGCTGGCAGTGTGTGGTCTATTGTAGGGAATGTGCTTTTTCCACTGAACAGAGAGCCCCCCTCTTTTATTCCCCAGCTCTACTGCACCTGCACTGGATCAGGGAGCTACTGCCATTCACCACATCAACAGAGAAGACATCTCTGACAGCACTCAATTCATTACATTTCTTCCTGCTTTTCAAACCAACACAAAAAAAAAAAAAAAAAAAAAAAAAAAAAAAAAAAAA
>JAWWES010000011.1:7409699-7422404 GCA_035583135.1 Lophotriccus pileatus | reverse complement strand
TTTTCTTTCTTTCTTTCTTTCTTTCTTTCTTTCTTTCTTTCTTTCTTTCTTTCTTTCTTTCTTTCTTTCTTTCTTTGCTTTGCTTTCTTTTTCCTTTTTTTCCTTCCTTCTTGTCTTTCTTCTTTCTTTCCTTCCTTCCTTCTTTCCCTCCTCCGAGAGCTGCTGGAAGTGGGACCTGGGGCCGGTGCCATCTCCCTGTCCAGGGCCGGGCAGCTCCACGCGGGGCTCCGCAGCCCCGGGAATGGAGCGAGGGGCTGATGGCGGGTCTCCCCAGGAGAGAGTTTATTCATAATTCATGGTAGCAGAGCAGCCTGCACTCGGGAGACGGGGAGAAAGAAACGGCCAAACAGACCAAAGTGTCTCCAGCAATTGCGGCGGGGGGGGAGAGGGGATGGAGGGTGCGGGGGGTGTTACCGGGGGTGCCCGGGCAGGGGCGGCGGGGCTGGCGGCCACCCCAGGGAGGGGACGCGCCGGTCCCGCTAACCCCTGGAGAAAGTTGTTGTCGGTCAAACTCTTCGAAAGGGACTCCGGGGAATTTGGGGGTAGTTTAGTTTCTTTAAGAACCGTTTTTCAGAAGCATTTGCAAGCGAAAGAAACCGAGCCGAGGGGTTTAGATTCAGGTATTTGATCTCGCCGGACCCAGACATCTAATTAGAGTGGCCTGAGCGATTGAAACGGTGTTAATTCCCATTGTTCCCCGCTCAGATTCCTTGGCCCTCCACCGCTGGGATACTCTCCTTTCCAAAATTCCAAATAAAAATCTTTCTATTTGAAACAAACAAACAAACAAACAATTTCTGTGTTTCCCCCCTTCTGGCCCATTTTCCTCCAACACGAGCAAAAGCAAACACTCCTGGGTATTTTTTTCGCAGACGCTGGCAAAGAATCACACCCCCTCTGTGGGATCTCAACAGAAATAAATCACAAGGAGCTCTTGCCTACCTGAAAAGTAGGAGGAAATCCGAGTGTCTGGTTTCGGGTGTAAAGTGTGTATCGATAGACACAGCCGTCTCAGAAACGGGACCCAATTAATCTATGGGTTTCTTTACATCACCCCCCTTCGGATGTGTGCTTTGGAAATATTGATTCATTGCGACAGGAAAGTCGCAACTACTGTGTGTGCATAACATGGGGAGGACACGGAGCGAGAACCCGCAGCAACGCAAAGCCCACTCGCGGGAGAGCCAGATTGCTTTTTAAGCTAAAACTAATAATTTCATAACTGATTCACATTCAATCTGTCGCCGATGACGTCACGGGGCATTAGCATACGAGGAGGGATGAAGCCAGTGTGGCTGGAGTTGATAAGGTGCCTCCTGAGGAATTCGCTGCTTGTTTTAATACATTAATTATTTCTCTGTCTTCCTCAACTTTTGCAATTTGTAAGAGCTTAAAGGAACCATCATTCCCAGCGATGGCAGAAGGACACGTTGGAGAGCTTCTTCTGTGGCACCCGCTCCGGAGCTCGGCAGCCGGGGGCAGCGTGGGGGTGAGCCCCAGCCCCACTCCCGGAGCCCCGGCCCGGCCGCCCTGCAGAGCGCTGCGGGATTTGGTTCTAATTAAGCTGGTCCCGGCCCCGGGCGTCCCTACTCGCCCGAGTAAGCTCTGCTAGCTCGGACCGGCCTCCCCAGAGCCGGGAGCTTCCTGCAGGAGGGGGAGGCGGGTTTGCAGGATCAGGCCCTCAGCCTGGGGTGTGTGTGAGCTGTGAGTGTGCATGAGTGAGTGCGAGTCTGTCACTGTGTCAAGACACCCCCGCGGAGCCTTCCCGCGGGAAAGCCTCTGCAGAGGACTGTTTCTCTCCAGAACCCGGTGGGATTCCCTCCCTCTACCCTCTACCCACCCCCATCCCCCTCCCGTTAATCACGACCTTCGCAAAAAAAAAGGGCCCACATTACGTCATCAGCCCTAACTGCTGCGGAGATGATGGGGTCACCGAGGACCCGGGGCGGGGGAGCCCGCGGGGGCCGGGCCTCCCCTCCCGCTCTCCCGGGGCAGCGGAGCCTGCCCGGGAGCGGGGACACGTCCCGGCCGGGACCAGAGCAGCCCTGTGCCCGCTGCTGGGCTCCGGAGAGAAGAGCCGTCAGGAAAGAGCTCAGCTCCTGCACTGGGGCTGACAGGTCTCCCCTGAGGTCCCACTGCCCCCAGAGCTTATAGGAACGGCAAGCATCGCCCTTTTGGCCCCATCGTGCTACGCCGGGCTCCGCGGAAGGAGTCGCCCTCCCTGTAGGGTGCCCCTCTGGGACCCTCCCGAGCCTCGGGCCGTCTCGCTCCTCTAAAGAAGCCAACGGCCTTGGAATACTCTCTGGGTGACTTGAGTCTGAAACACACTTGGAGGGAGGGAAGGCAGGAGGGAAAGGCATTTTTCTCGAGGGGGGAAGGGATGGAGAGTAAAACACAAACAAGATATATAGAAACCCTAATATAGTTAAATTTTTAGAAGGATAAATTAAAACAAAAACAAAAAAAAACCACCACGCTGTACAAGCTCTCGCCCACATGGCAAAGGTCCTGCGAGGCAGGGGCCAGAGACAAACTCCTGCAGAAACTTCTCCGGGTCGGCCCCGCTCCGTTCCCAGCGGCCGCCTCCGGACAGGACCCCCGCCCACGGGCTCCCCCCGCGCTCCTGCCCACAGGTCTCCAGCGGCTCCTGTGGGAGAGCCAGGCCCCGCGGACGGACCTTCCGTGCGGTGCCGTGCGGGTCTGGGCCCGGCCCTCCTCCAACACTGCTAAATTATAATGAAAATTACAGCTCGTTCCGGCGCGCCCCCTCCCCCTGCAGGCACAGGCGCACACGGACACAAACACACGCACACACAAGTCACACACGGTCACACTCGCACACAGTCACTCTCACGCGCGGCTCAGCCGCGGCAGACCCGCTGCGAACTCCAAAGCAAAGCTCCAAAACCATCCCGAGAGGTTCGGGGTTTCGCTTTGTCCCCTCCTCCCCGCTCCGCCCGCCCGCACCTGCCGGCGCGGAGGCTCCGCCGGGCCCGGAGCGGCGCGGCCGCGGTGCACGGGCAGGGCCGGCCGGGCCGGCCGGGAGGACAGAGCTCGCCCTCCCGCTCTCCCACAGCCAAACGTGCAGCTCCGAGAATTTCCACCCCTTGGGCTCCTTTTCTCTTCAATTCGCAAGCGAACCAGCCCCCACACTCACTGCAGCGCTGTACGTCCTCGCCAAGTGAATTGGTTCCTCAAAAGCAAAACAGTACGAAACTTCTCGCAATTCCCCGTGCCATCGTCAGAAAAACTGGTTTTAATTACCAAAACTAAAATAGCGGCGGTGCTAACTAGCAGGCGATCAAACCGCAATCAAACTTCAATCTCTGAGCAGTTAGCTATAAACTGTCAGCAATTGAAAAGTAAACCTGGTGCACACAAAGGCTCTGTTTAATTTTCTTGTTGTAATGGCTCTAAATGAGGACCCCATCACTATGCAGTTAAGCGGTGTTGCTTGTCCCCCTGAGGCGCTGATCAGTTCTTTTTAATGTGAGAAAACTGGCAGCTCGAAGCCCGTCAATGGAGCTCCCACAACAAAAGTCCTGAAAAGCTGAATGAATTGGGTTTGTAATTACTGCGTCCCTCTCCCCCCTTGCAGCTTATCTCGTATTCATTCAACATATATTATTGTCACCTAATCGCACACTCCCAAAATTTTTTTGGGTTGGTGTTTTTCTTTTTTTTTTTTTTTTTTTTTTTTTTGGTATCTACTACTGCGGACATGTTTGTTGTAGAAATTAAACAAAATAATCCTCCCTTCTCTCTCCCCCTCTCAACAAGAAAAATGTTGAAGCGACAGTGTCAGGCGAGGCTGATTGGCACTAAAATCGTAAAGACGAAGCTCTCCTGCCATCCGAATGTCTGCATTTTTCATATATCCTCAGAAATCTCACAAGCACCGAAGCAGGTTTTACATTTTAGTATTTGAGTTAGATCAGGATTTAAATAAGTGAAGTGTATCTAATCACACCTATCAGTAATGGGCCTCTTTCTTTCAGTGGAACCTCTATTATATACTACTTAAATTGCTGGGCTATCTACCTCCAATTCGGACGCAGATATACATGTCTGCTGCCCGTTGGGGAAGAGGAGGAATTAATACGGAGAGAGAATATGCTGCTTCGGGGATCACTGCCACTCCTGATGTCCCGAAAGGCACCAATGGACATCTCAGGGAATCAAAATGTGTTTTCGACCAAGAAATGTCTGACGGCAACCGGCAGCCGCTCGCCCGCCCGCGGGCTGAAGCCGGGGCTGCGAGGCAGAGCCTCTCCCCAGGTCCCCCACCGCAAGAAGCTGTCGGTTGCAGAAATAAGTACAGCTATTACAACCAAATCTACTAACAGTCTAAATAATTAATTGAACCATTGCTCTTTGACCCTTAGAAAGTCCAGTAGGGACCCGTTTGTAGTAATAATACCCCCGAATGAGCCCTTGTCAAATATTCATTTAGTGGTTAATGTGAGCGATTTCCCCCTGGGACAGTCTGTAATACCAGCTTCCCAGCTTTGGCAAGAAACCCTGCTAATCTACCTCTCCAGTTCCGCAAAATATTTTAACACCCCAGTACTTAAAAAGCCGTAAAAAAATCACAGGGGAAACTATAATCTTATCCTTGGGTTCATTTCGGCTCTGTAGAAGGTTAGGGAAACATTATACTGGTGCTCTTGGGCCGAGCATCACCCTGGCTATAAAGAAGACAACAATTCACGAAAGGGAAACCACGGAGAGCCCCAAAGGTCTTCAATAACCAAAATAAAAACATACCCACGAGCTCTGCTACACATTTCAGTTGCCATAAACAAAAGCCCGGGATAATGGCTTAGGTGTAAATGGCGTTTATTGAATGTGTTGAATTTAAAATGAGCAGTGGACAATGGCGTTCCTCCAAGTAACACTTTAAAAATAAAACCGTTCAGCTGTACGTGTAAAATGCTTTGGGTTATCCTCTCTAAACGGATAAATGGATGGATGGATGGATGGATGGATGGATGGATGGATGGATGGATGGATGTAAGGAATCTGTCCAAGGCATATCAGGTTTCAACCACATATATTCCGCATCGTACTCCGAAATCTAAGCTTAAACAAATTGCCCATATAAAAAGTTGCTGAATTCACTAAGCCTGAATATGTGGCTTAGTGCCTTTTGTTTAATGGTATTAGCTCGCCTTCTCTATGCGAATTGTAAAAGGACCAACATTTCCAAATACCCCCCTCGAATATTTTAGTTAGCACTTCAAAAAGGGGATAGGTTTTATTGCTGTTAATTGGCTAAGATTCGCTTTTAAAAATGGAATCGTGATATCGATTGGGCTTTTATTCCTGGTTCTCTTTTCTCAGCGAGGCGAGCTCGAGCGGGGTTGTGGGCTCGTTACCACGTGAGTAATCCCCAGACGCATTGCAAACGCTCACAGCTTTGAAAAAGAAAATTGTACTCGTTGAACTAACGTGAAATACACAGAAAAGGTTGAGAATCTGCAAAAATTGTTTTCCTGCTCAAGTACCGCGACGGTGCAGAAATAAAAGAGACAAAGGAAGCTAAACACAAAACCAGGCAGTGAGCAAGTCTCCACATCTCCTAGTCTGTCAATGTTACTTTTCATCTGGACACCAGGCTTCGAGGATGGAGGCCAGAAATGAGCCTGAGAAATTTCACTACCAAATAAAAACCACAACCAGCCAGGTAACTTTTTAGTGTGTGTGCGTGTGTGTGGGTTTTTTACCCAGCTTTCTTCCTCACCGAGATAAAGAGAAATCCAGTGACTAAGAAGAAATACTACAGAGAAAATCTGAGCAACACTTGCTCCATTCCGGAGTGCCCACTTTTTGCCTTGCCTAAATCAACCATCACATGCTTTCATTGCCACGCACCACATGCCATTAGCAGAAGACACGACCAGTTTGCAATCACAGTGCTTCAAATCCCGAATTTTATACATTTTTTCAAAAAAATTATTATGATTTATTATTACGCGCACCTTTGTCTCTCGCGTTTCCCAAGGGAAACCGCAGCCGCGTTAGCAGCACCAAATAAACGCTGGGGCTTCGCGGGGGGACAGGGGCTGTCGCAGCGGGTGCACAGCTCTGCTGCCCATCGCCCCCTGCCTTGCCCGGGGTCGCGGGCCCTGTCGCCGGCCAGGGCCGGCAGCGCGGAGCCCAGTCCTCGACAACTGTGGTACGACCGTACAAAGTAAAACTCTACCTGGCACGGATGGCGGATCTCTCCTCCTATTTGGCGGGCGCCACCGCTTCCCTTTGGGGCTGTGACCGGCTGCAGAGAGCGTCCGAAACGGGGCTACACCGCGCTGGCAATTTAAGAAATAGGATTCAAGAAAGAGCTGTGATAAAACGTGAAAGTCTCTGGCATTCGACTGGTTTTGTTTGTTTGTTCTTTTTCTGTTGTTTCTTACCTCTGCCCGGCCTAGCCCACCCCCGCCCCCACCTCTCACCTCCTCCTGCGTGGCCCAGGAGCCAGGAGAGGAAAGTTTGGGAAGTGGTGGACAAAGGAGTGGGGAGCGCTCAGCCGCGCCAGGCCGGCCGCGCTCGGGTTCCCGGTCGTGGGAATCCGGCTCCCCTCCTGCCTGCCCCAGAGGAGAGAGGCACAGCTGGGAAAAGACAGAAACGCATTATCTGTCTCTGGAGCCGGGAGGCCGCCGGCAGTGCCCGCGGCCGGGCTGCAGCTCCCGACGGCCTCGCCAGCCCCCGGCTCGGCCCCTCCGGGGGCAACAAGTGGTCAAGGCAGCGGCGACAGAACCCGGCGCACCCCGCGTCCTCGGGAGGGACGGGAGGGAACTGGGAAACAGCCTCTCACTCCGCATTCCCGTCCCTCCCGAAAGGAGGCACAGGCGGCTACTCCATTAAAGCTATCGTACTTTCTCTCTCTATATATACACATACTTACAAAAATATTCATGCGTTATATATATATATATAAATATATATATGCATTATTTATTGTATTTGGTTGGCTACGGTGATACCTTTTACTGCATTAATTATTTAAAAAACATCTTGCATTCAAAAAATAAATCCAAGACTCAAGAGGAACTTCAGTGTCCATATGTCAAAAATTTATTTATCTCAAACTGTGCATAATGGAGTAAAAACTTAACTTGAATATGTACCTGTTATAAGGATGGTATTAGTTCAAATATATACATGGACTGTCGGCAGACTGATTTCAAATAATACAGAGCCGAATCTTTAAAATACAACTACGGAAAATGAGGAGAAAAAAAAGAACTTAAAATATCATCACAATAAATTTACAGAAATATTACAAACCATAAGAAAATATTTCAAACACAGTAATTTCAGGGTTTTTTCTTTCTTTTTTTTTTTTTTTTTTTTTCCTTTTCTTTGAACAGGATGAAGTCTGGAAACAAAACGTTATTATAAATTAACAAACGGCGTGTGAACCTGCATGGCAATTTTTGCTTTTTAACAAGAAGTAAAAAAAAAAAAAAAAAAAAAAAAAAAAAAAAAAATAAAAATTTAGTACAATCTAAACGTTTGCCCTTATACAGCAAACCAAGCCCATGGTTCGCAAGTACTCATCCTACCTTTTTGTGTCTTTTGTACAATTTCTAAAACAATTTAAATGTCCAAATGCCGTAAAATAATTTCCTCTCTCTCGCAGCTGCTATAAATTCAGCTGCCAAAGCCACAATGCTCCAAGAAGACACTATTTTTAAAAAATAATTGGCAAATTCGCGAGCTTGTTTTTTTCCTTCTCTCTATATTACCAATGGACATTCTGATTGCCATGTGTCTTTTGATAAATACTGTACAAAAGTTGCCTGCAAATATTAAAACATTTTCCTCTTCGCTCTTTGAGTCTAGCTCTAAATATTATTGGTAAAGACTTTTGCAAACTTTCTGCAAAGTTCCTACCGTTTTCACTAGAACTTTTTAAAAGTTTTGTGTAGTTGCTTCCCCTCCAAGATCTATACAAGTTCCTTGTCGGTTTAATTTCTGACCGCCCCCCCCCCCAACCCCCACCCTACCCCCTGCCCGGAGCTTTCTCTGTACAAAAATAGTCCAAAAAAAAAAAAAAAAAGTCCAGAATTTCTAATAAAAGTTTTTTTGTTGTTTGTTTTGTTTAGTTTTCCTCCCCCCCTCCCCCCCCCGCCCTCCCCGGCCCCTTTGTCTTACATATGTGATAGAGGGAGTGTGCCATTAATGGCTGTGCCAGGAACAGGTGCACTCTGGTAGTGTTGGGACATATGAAGTCTGCTTGGGGCAGCTGGTTCTGGTACTTCAGCACCTGGTAGATACATGCTGATCATGTCCCGAAGGTCCCCAGCTTGGCAAGGAGCCCTTGAATGAGACGAGGAAGTGACTACAGGGGGACTGGAGCTGGATTCCGTCTTGACCACCGAGCCCATGGAGCCCAGGGCCATGCCCGGGGTCCCTTGCTGGGAATAGGACATGCTGTAGGTAGGCGATCCGTTCATGTAAGTCTGCGAGCTGGTCATGGAGTTGTACTGCAGGGCGCTCACGTCGTAGCGGTGCATGGGCTGCATCTGCGCCGCGTTGTGCGCGTTCAAGCCCGGGTGCTGCGGGTAGCCGAGCTGCTCTTGCATCATCCCATAGCCTCCGTTGGTCCAGCCGTTCATGTGCGCGTAACTGTCCATCCTCTGGTTCACCCCAGCTCCCAAGGTGGCCCCAACCCCTACCCCAGTCGTCATGGTATTGGTGCCCGGTGCCAGTAAGCCCCCCGGCAACGTGTACTTATCCTTCTTCATGAGGGTCTTGGTTTTCCTCCGGGGTCGGTATTTATAATCCGGGTGCTCCTTCATGTGCAGAGCTCTGAGCCGCTTGGCTTCGTCAATGAAGGGTCTCTTTTCCGCCTCGGATAAAAGTTTCCACTCCGCCCCGAGCCGCTTGCTGATCTCGGAGTTGTGCATCTTCGGGTTCTCCTGGGCCATTTTCCGCCGCTGCCCGCGGGACCACACCATGAACGCGTTCATCGGGCGCTTGACCCGGTCCGGGCTGTTCTTCTGGTTGTTGGCGGCCGAGTTGGAGTTGCCTGTGCCTCCCCCCGAAGTTTGCTGGGGGGCGGGAGGTTTCAGCTCGGTTTCCATCATGTTGTACATTCAAACTACTTTTGCCTGGAACCAGCCTTGAGCAGAGAAACGAGGAGCAGCCGCAGCGGAGTCCCAAGCCGGACTTTTTTTTTTTTCCTAGGGAGGGGTAGGAAAGGGGGGAGGGGGACTCCCCAAAACCACACTTGGATCAAGATCAGGATCTTCCTCTTCGCTGATGGATTAATAATGCTAATAACTGCTATTATTACCGCCGGAGCCTTGATTTTAAAAAACTTCTTCCTCCTTTTTCCCTTTTCTCTGCCTGCCGCTCTCTCTCTCTCTCTCTCTCTCTCTCTCCCTCTCTCTCTCTCTCTCTCTCTCCACCTCGGTCTTAAAGAGCCAGCAAACTACTTTACCCCCTTTTGCAAACACATACACTCTCTCTCTCTGCCTTGACAACTCCTGATACTTTTTTGAACAAGTTAATAGACAACCATCCATGTGATGGGGGCTTGTCAGGCAATAAATGCGTTCGCCCCGGCCAATCAGCGCTCGGCGGCTCCGCCACTGAGGACAAGTCTCTTCCCCTGGTTTTGCATGAAACGGGGCGGGGGCTGGGCGCGCCGGGACGGCACGGCGGGGAGGCGGGCCCGGGGGCGGCCCGGGCGGCCACTGCGAGCCTTTGTATCTCCCCTTCCAGCAACAGGTCACACACGCCTTTTGGAGGAAGTGGGTAAACAGCATTGTTGCTACGTGGTGGTTTTTTTTTTTTTTTCCTTTTCTTTAAGTTGGTGTTGGCTTGGGGCTGGGAGAAACCGTGGGGGGATGCGGAACGGCTTCCCTCCGGCCCCCACCCCCTCTCTGCCAGCGCCCCTCGGGGCGGAGGGGCCGCCCGGCTGAAGGGCTCCTGTGCTCGCCCCGTCCAGGCCCAGCTCCCGCGGGGTCGCCGTGGGAGCCGCGTCCCCGGCCGGGCCCCGCTGCCTTCCGCCGCCGAGGAGCCGAGCGCGCCCCGCACAGCCCGGGCAGAGGCTGTGCCCACCTCCCGGCCATCCCCCGGGCCCCGCTCCGAGCGCCAAGCTCTCCCCTCGACCTCCGGCCTCGGCGGACGGCGTTGTCCAGTGCAAACACGGGTCCCTCACACGCCATTCCCGCAGAACACAAAGCGCGGCCGGGACCCCTCAGCAGGGGCCGGGGAAGGGTGCGGCGCTCGCCCCGTCCCGCTCACGGTACCGGCCCGGCCGCGCCGCCACCCCGAGCACCCCGCGGGGCGCGGGCGGCGCTGGGTGGGCTCAGCCCGGGGGGGTGAGCAGGGGGGGCGGGACGGCCGGCGCTACAAATAGGTAGTTTTGTTTCCCTTGTTGTCACTACACGGGCCGCACAAAGCCCCGGCTAAGTTTACTTCCACTCTCTTGTTGGGATCTTTGTTGCTAAACCTCACTTGACGACAAAGGAAGGAAGGAGGGGAGAGAGAGAGAGCGGGGGTGGTGGGGGGGGAGCCGCGCTTTCCGCGCTCCCCCGCCCCGACGGGGCTGCTCCGCCTTTCGGTCGTGAAGGCGGAGGGGGTGCGGGGCGGCGGGGCACCCCGGGGCGGGGATCTCGGAGCGGGGATCCCGGAGCGGGGCCGTGCGGGGCCGTGCGGGGCCGTGAGGGGCCGTGAGGGGCCGGGGCAGCGCGGGGCGCCCCGACGGGCTCAGCCGTGGCGCTGCGGCGCCCCCTGCCGGCCCGGCCGCGCCCCGGGAGAGGAGGCGCCGCCGGGAGAGGGACGGGGGGGAAGGGAGAGAGCAATTACATCCCGTCTAAATCGTAATAATAATAATAATAATAATAATAATAATAATAATAATAATAAAAACCGGCCACCGAACCGGGCCGCGCTTTTTTTTTCCTTTTTCTTTCTTTCCTTTTTTTTTTTTTTTTTTTTTTCTGTGGATTATGCAGATAAATCCCATCGGGTTCAACGTGTTCAATTCGAAAATGTATATATAACCCCTGGATAAGTGATAGGTTAAACTGACGAAAAATAGGTGCGAATTATGAGATGTGGGATATAACTGGATTCTGATTGTCCAGACACTCCTGAAAGCTGTTTGCTTTCTTACTGTTCTCCTTTTGGTCTGCAGCTGATAGAGTTTTATTTTAAAATGATTTTAGGGATAATTATTTTTGATTTTTTTTTTTTTTTTTAAGGCAGGGGTGTGGGTGGGTGGCAGTAGTGCTTATTCGTCGTGCTGAACAGATAAGTGAGGGCTGGCGGTGCGAAGGCAAAGTGTTATTTTTACTCCGGCTGTAGCTATGGGAGGTGCGTGGGGTGCACAGCCCAGGGCTCCGTGCACGACCAGGGCGACATGGGGTGCCCTGTGCCCGCTGGAGGCCTTTCGGGGCCTGGTCCTCTCCTAATTGCATTTATCATATGAATAAAGGATGGGAAATGCCTAACAATTGTGCTTTCGGGAGTATTTACGGCTCTATTTTAATTAACGCTTTTAATTATCGATGCAATAAACTGTCATATATACATAATAATGCACTACAGGAAATAAGGTGAGGGCGGTGGCTCTTTTGGGGCATTTTGCGCCTTTCCTCTGGGTATAAGAGGTTTGCTTAGCTGGGAATACACACATGGGTGGGCGGAAGCAGAGGCAGACCAGGAAGCTGGCTATAAAATAAAATAAAATAAAATAAAAGATGAAATGGTCCCTGGTTTTCTATATTAATGACAGTAACACCACTGCTCTCTAAGAATACAGCCACGTTGGAAGGGAGGCCTGCAGAGGGACGGTTTAATCTGAGTGGATTTAAAAAATCGTTGCCTTTGGTATAATTTATGGAGATCAAAATGCTTGCATTAAACAAATAGTCTGCAAATGTTCTCAGTGATGGGCTCTGCGGCACACACATTCTTATTTCCAGGTTATGAGTGTCTTAAAAAGAAAATTAATGTTAACTAGCAGGATTTAATGTATTTTTTGTTCTAATACTCGCCGATTTTTCTAAAAGCCCTAAGGATACAACCTATCGTGTTAACTGTATCGGAAAGAATATACACATTTTCATATTATTTTTTTTCCTGAACCTACTAGTAACCAATCTAAAGCAAACTATTAAGCAGACTTGTGGAGATGGGAGATTGTAGCTCCATTTTTTGTCCTTAGCTGCAAATAGAGGTTTAACTTGCAGTAATTAGGTGAGAACTAGCCAAGCATCTTACTATTATGATGCTTGTTAAAAACGCTTCTTTTCTGCATCTGCATTTGAGTGTGTTCCCCTCCACTCTTAATCTTCTTATGGAAATGAAGGCGAACGGCAGGGAACCTGCAGAGACTTAGAGAATGTCCTTGTTAACTGGAATTTCTCAGCATTGCTAATTAGCAGAGTTTGACGACCACCAGTATTGGGGAAAGCTCTGTTTAGCCACTCACAAACCCTTCCGAGGAAGAGCAGACTAATTTTATTTTGTAATTAAAATCTGAAAAGGGCCCTATTTGACAGTTAGGGCTATGAGAGTTTTATCTCCCTGTGAAATAATTACTGCCTTGATAACTCAATTTTCTGCAAAATGTCAACTGTGAGCTCCAAAAGTTTTAATTTCATTACGTTAAAAAAAAAACCAAAACCAAAAAAAACCAACATGCAAAGACGAAAATGTGCAGATAAATTTCCTCTCGCCCCTCTG
>JAWWES010000011.1:7336086-7403498 GCA_035583135.1 Lophotriccus pileatus | reverse complement strand
GGAAGGAAGAGGGGGGGAAATCCAACCTCAACTTTGCTAACTGTAACTAAAAAGAACTTCCCCTTAAACGGTATTATAATGAGCCCAGGTGTCAAAATCGGTCCTTTCCCAGCCCCAAATGCATCTGAAGACGGTTAAACGTATGGATGATTTATTATTAGCGGAGCGCTGCCCGGCCGTGCGCCGCCTCTCCCCCTCGGTGTACCCCCTTCTTGGGCGTGCGAGGCCCGGGGAGCCCCGCCGGGCTGATCCCCGCTTTTCCCGGGATGGGGCCGGGAACGCTGCTCGCCGCCGGAGGGATCGTGCCGGGAACGCTGCGCGCCGCCCACAGGGGGCGGCAGAGAGAGGCGGCCGCGGGCTCTCCGCCAGCGCTGCGCGCCCGGGAACCCCCGCGGCGGCCGCTCCGCGCCCCGCGCACGGCCCCGGCCCTTCGGACCCACCTCCCGGCGAGGGGAGCCCGCGGCGCAGCGCTGGGAGCGCCGCGGTGGCTCCGTGCCCGCCGGCCAGAGCGATGCGCGCTGCGCAGGCGGGAGCTGCGCTCCGCTCCGCGGGGAGCGCCCAAACAGCGGCCCCGTGTGAGACACCCCCGGGGAGCGGCGGGGGAGCGTCCCGGCTCCGCTCCAGCGCTCCCCGCGGGCCGTGTGCTGCCGGGGAGAGGGGAAGGCAGGGCAGAGGCAGCCTGCGGAGCGGGAGCGCCTGTGCCCAGCCGTGCGCTCGGCGCTGCGCGGCGGCGCAATGTCAGCCGAGCCCGAACCCGCGCGCGAGTTCCCCGAGGTTAAGGCGGCGGAGCTCAGGGCGGCGGGTCGTAGGTGGGAAGCTACATTTCCAGATCATTTTAAAGGTCACGGGGGAGGAGGGGGGAAAAACTGTGAATGTCAAAGTTGTGCTGCAGCTACTTACATGTCGGTGCCAGAGCAGGGTGGTGGCTGTGAGCGGTTTGATTGGCAGCTCAACGCGAAAGTCCGCGCGGACTCCGGAGCCCGGCGCAGCCCCGGGGGTCTGAGCACTTTTCACCGGACAGAGGCAGTTGAAGGAAGCTCGCACGTCCCCTTCTCTTCTCCTCTCCTCCTCCATCCAGGACAGAGAATGAATCCATTTCGGTTTTTCTTCCCTCGGCTCTCCTTCCGTTTGCCTACACATCCTCCAAGTCCTAGCCCTAGCTTTTAACTGCAGTCCCTGGAACAAGAGGGGGAAAAATCGTTTATGGCTTAAAAAATCCAAATGGCTGATTTTGTGTGTGTGTGTTATAAGAATGCACCCACAACAACAAAAAAGTCACTTCTCTGTCCCCCACCGTACAGCAGAAGAATAATAAAAAAGCTTTATATTTTTGCAGTGGGTATTCAAAGATAATTTGATGCCATTGTTTCTGCTACAGATGGTTCTTTTTAATACAATAACACCGCTCTTTGTGCATACTACACACAATAAAAATCGAAAGCGTTCTCCTGAATAACCATTTTGTTCTCGCTTGTATACAGGCCAACAAAAGCTGCCGTGAGGTAATGGGTTCTGTTTATTGAAGCCATAGAATAGAGGTTTGATAAAGATTTTTGTATATGGGGAAAAAAAAATTAAAATAAAGACCTCGCAAGGTCGAGCTGATCTCTGCGTATTTATTACCACTGAAATATTTTACCAATATATTTTTTTGAGTTGCAGCTGCAGGGATCCTTCCTCCCCTCCCCCCATCCATAATCAGCCCAAACATCTGTTTCTTTGAATTTGGGGAGATCTGTAGTCGTGGCCAGACCTAAAAATCCAGACTTTATGAGCGAGCGGGGCAAAGGGGCTCAGCGCGAAGGCAGCGGGCGATGGAGAGGCGAGGCTGAGCAGCCCCGGCTGTGCCTGTGCGCGCCTATCTTTGTGTGCCTTGCTTTGCAATCTGCTGTCCACGCACACGCACACACAAAGGCGCAAACTGGTGCTAACAGCCGCCGGGATTAGCCCACGGGATTTTTTCCCGAGCGCGGCGTGTCCCTGCGCTCCAGCACCCTCCGCGGAGCGCAGCTCCTGCGCAGCGCGGCTGCTGCGCGGGTTTTGCGCGGCTGTTGCGCGCCGCCTCCCGCAAAGTTCCCCAGAGCCTCCAGAGCTGCCCCCAAAAGGGGGCTCCGGCTGTGCCCCCGCCGGGACCGCGGGCTGTGGAGCGCAGCGGGCAGCGGGAACCGGGGAGTGCCGAGGGTGCTGCGGGCTCCAGTAGAGTTCTGGTGCGTTGCTAACTTTCTGCCAAGTAATGAATAAATTAGCACCGCTAATAAATGTTAGAGGGAAATGTTAGGGAAATAAATGTTAGAGGGAACCGCCAAGACCGGCAACGATTTTTTTTTTTTTTTCGTGGAAATTGTTTCACAGGTCAAGAAATCTGCTCCCGAAAGTCGCCCATTTACCTAGTTTGGGATCTGGTTACGACTGCAGCAACTCGAAGAGAGCCCCAAAGCAGAAGAAAGTGCTTAGACAATAGGGCTCTGCGGGAAAGTTGTTAGTCAGTGACTGTGTTTGTCTACCTTTCTATAGGAATTAATGCCACAGTTCTCTGTGCCTCTGTAGCCTGGACTGACAGTAATCCACCTCTGTGACTTCTGCCCTTTGTGTTTTCACAAAACTCGGCTCACTTGTAGCACGACAACAGCACGGAATAATGACTTTAACCTTCAAACGTTCTTTAATTAGCTTTTTCAGCAAACTAAAAGATGCTCAAATGAGCCCTTTGACAAAAACTGACCTGAGCCTTCAAATTCTACTTTCACTTTTAGGACTAAGACGTTATTGGTTCACAACTCGTCTGAAGTCATCTAATAAGGGATTATTTAGGAACTATTACCCACACGCCAATTAAAGCCTCTCCGATGAAATTCGGGAGACAAAGATAAGCATCAAAACGGAAAATTAAACTATTTGCACATGGCTTGTTTTTCAACAACCCATTTTCCATCTCAGGATAAACATCTTCGCGCCAGCTCGCTCTGCCGGAGCGGGGAGGGTGCGGGGAGCCTCTCCGGGACGGCCGCGGAGCGGCGGCCGCGGCCCCGCCGGCAGCTCCCGCAGCAGCGGCCCCGCAACCCCCGCACAGGGGGCCGCGCTGCCGGGAACAGGCTAGCTCTGCTTTCCAGGCTTAACGCCAAGAGGAGGCTCTCGGGGAGGGTGGCAGAGCTCACCTCCGGGCACAGAGTTCAACCAACCTCCCGTCATTTTGCAATAGCCTTTACATGTAAAGGAGGAGAGGGGTGGGGGGGTTGAAGTGGCATAGAAGATCCAAACGTGCCAAAGTTCAGAGAATCGTGTAAGAACTTTCCTTGGATTCGCAAAGAAAGTATCGCTTCTCCTGAAAATGGTATTTTCTCAGAGCAACGAAGGAAAGAAATTAGCAGGAAATGCGTATTTTGCTACCTACGGTAGTTCTCTGGGTTAAATGGGAACAAGGTTCTGAACAGTTTAATACTGACTTATCAGTGAAAGATGATATCTCTTTTTCTTTCCAGCCAGAATATCCCGATAATTCAGAAATCCCATGTCGTTCTTAACCGTTGTATACAAATTTTGGAGAGAGTTTGCAGGCAAATTACAGCAGCATCCTACAGCAAGCTGACAAAGAGATTCCATGAATGCCACGCATCTAGGAGGGAAATACGAATCCCTCTCTTTAGCCTGAAGCACGAAATTGGCTTAAAGCTCATTTTGCAGATAACCAGAAACGAAATCAGCAGTGCGTGGACCGGGTGACTACAACTTTCTAATGCTTTGCAGCAATAACTAATACTTTCTGGAGGGAAAGAAAAACAAACAAACAAAAGTAAAAAAGTGAACCACAGATTGGAAGGGCTGTGAAAGAAATTCGCATCTCAACATGCATTTTTCTCGCTGGTCTGCGGAGACCTGGGCTCCCACACGGGTATTGGTACCCTTAAGCCTCTGCGCCGAGACTGATCCCACGGGCTGGGAAAACGAATATCCTAGATTTGGACTTTCACAATTCATTTTAGGCTCGGAAAAATCCCCCCACTTACATCCAGGTGCAAAGACAAAATAACGGATCACCCCAATGGGCTATATATAGATATATCTCTAAGCTGTGTGTTCAAACAGAACAGAGCAGTACGGTATTGACCAAACACGGTCTCCCGTCGAAGGGCTGAGTGCCGGAGTCTGACTCATAACTATGTCCAGAAAAAGAATAATTTCAGACTTTCGGAGTTCTGACCCAGGACAAAGCACCGAAGCACTGACGCTGTTTCAAAAAAGAGGGGGCAGCCTGGATGCTGCTGATATTTTCCGCCCTTTCCAATATTCCTGCCTTTTCCATTTTCCGACACTGCTCAACCACAGCCTCTGCCGGGCTCCGCCGCGCTCGCTCGGACCGCGCTCCCTCGCTCCGGGGCTCCGAAGTTAATACTCCCCGGAGGAGTTGAGGTTAACACCGAGCAGGACAAGCCCTTCTTTCGCATTCTGGATCCCTGACAAGAGGGTTAAAGTTTAATACCAGCGGGCTGCCCCGAGTCACCGCCTGCCCACGGCGGCCGGCGGCCACGCGGGACTCGGCCCGGGTGGTCCCGGGTGGGGACGGCGGGTCCCGCCGCCCCCGCGCCCCTCGCCCCGGGCTCGGGGAAGGTTGCGGGACCCGGGTGCGGGACCCGCAGCAGCATTCGCCCACCCACCGCTAACCCCGCGTTTCCTCCGGGACTTGTTTCCCTACTAAAGGGGCTTCCTAATCCATTTCCAAAAGTTCTCACCCTCTGGTTTCACTTTAACGACGTTCCTGCTTTTCTAGCCAAAAAAACTACAGGGGAAAGCGTGGTGTGCTGTCCCGGCACCGGTGTGCTCCAGGGATAGTGGAGAATGCACTCCTCGGGAAAGATGGACACGCTTCCCACCACGCCACAGCCTTAAAACACACAACATCTCGGGACACACGGATAGCAGTTTTTTTTTGGTTGCTCCCCCCAGTCCTCCGGGATATGATGGTAGGAAATCCAGTTACTGAGAAGCAAAGAAGCTGTAGAGCAGCTCTGGAGGAGCGGCAGGTTTGAAGGATGGGGAGGCCCTTCACTGCATGGAAATCTATGGAAGAAATTGAGATGTGCCTCCTAAAATTTCAGAGTTTTCAACTGTTTAGTTTTTGTCATGATTGCTATGGGAGGCCCAAGACCTGTTCATTTATTACCTCAACATTTGCTGCAATATTTTTGCTATGGGTAGCTGTGATGCCAATATGGTTTTACTGAAAGATGACCATATGGTTCAGAATAAATTCTTCCTGGGAAGAAGAGCAGAAAGTACAGCACAGGTAATATTATGTATTTTGTCCAAGTTCATCTGGCACTTGATACCTTTATACATTCAGTTCCTTAGATGGTAACTTCTTTTGGAACTGGACATTTTTTTTTTACATACTAAAGCTGAACTTATCAAATAAGTGAAACTTGTTTGCAATAACTCTTAAATTCCTGTGTGTGCTATGTCTGCATTACCAATATATTGATTCTAAAAATGTTTTGGTAAATAAAAATAAAATAAATAGACAATGAGCATACATGTGCACACACTATACACACACACACACACAGACACACACATATATGTATATACACTGCACTCTCCATGCCCATGCAGATGGTATGCACTATACACATGGTAATATACAGATACAGTCTAGTGGCTGGTATATAATGTCGCACACTAAGAGGAGTCAGAGACTCCCTTCACTCATAATTCCACACAGGCACATGGAGTTTGCATGTGCTCTCACATCCTAAATCATGTGGGAAACATGATTCTTAATGCTATATTGTGGATATATTAAATGGGGTAAGGTGACAATTCACGACGTACAAGCAGGTCCTTTCTCAAAACTTAGTTTTTCATTACGCACTTATTTCTGCTGTTAGCAGACTGGAACTGGAAAGCAGAGCACCAGTCTTGGCAGGAGGATGCCAGTGAAGTCCAGAGAGCTCTTCACTGGCAATATTCTGACTGGCAGTTTTTTTCATCATCATTCATTTAAGATATAAGGGGTGAATCTGGGGAAATTAATTTCTTTCTCTTTGGTTTTGGTATGGTTTCAAGTAGTCCATCACCACCTCACGACAGTAACATCTGCTGATCCCCATAACTCGCAGTGACTGACTGACTTTCTGAGGTAAATTCAGTTAATTTGGACACATCCATGTTTAGTCAGACCTCCACAGTATTTGCCCCTATTGTTCTCATTTTTTTTTCAGTCTATCCATTATAGAGCTCAAGTAAATCAGGGTCCACAATGGGCCACAACACACTTCTTCCTCTGAGCAACACAGGTCTTAAGCAGGAAACCCTCTGCGTAATTTGACACTCTCCACCAGTATTACAGAGTAGCAATTCCAACGTTCCTGACAGGTCAAGACACCCAGGTTATTTGAAAGAACGTTAATAAATGAGAATATGCAGAAATGAGGGATGGTTATTTGCAGCAGGAAAAGGGCAAAAACCTCATACTGTAGCTGGCACTGAATTAAAAAGTATACAGCGGATTAGATATAAAGCACTCCTATCAAATACAAGGCCCAGGAACCTAGGGGGAGTGAAGTGTGTAAGAGCAGATGCTTAGAAGGTAAAACACCCCAATTAACCTCATTATCTGTTACAAAACTGCACTATTAATATTCTGTGTTTTTTCAAATCTCAGTTGTTGTTGTTGTTGTTGAAGAGAATCTGTTGACTGCAGCATGTGTTTTGCTCTAGTCTCCCAAATCAGCATTGCCCTTCTTAAGGTCAGGGGAATGTATCTTAAAACATTCATACATTTAAAAAATATGTATTGTTATTTTAATAAGCACTGTGGATAGTTTAATTTGTATCTGTATTAAATTAAACATATGGTGAACAGGGTATAATAGATTTTCTATAATTTAGCTGCCAATGTGGCAACAGAAGCCAGTTACTCTCACCAGCAGACTTGTCAGTGGTTTGTTTACTAGCTTATTTGAATTAAAATAAAGCTTCGCTTCTGCTGACTGCACATCATTATCTATGAGACCATAATCCTGCTAGCAAATCCTATATCTTCCAGAACTGGCTCTTTTGTTTGGGATTACTGAGAGCTTAGCCTATAACAAAGAGGAATAAGGCATCCCTCTCATCCTCGTAATTAAGTGTGGGGAGTAATTTAGAAACAAACCCAGAAAGATGTACAATTTGGAGTTCTGCTTCTATACAGGATTGGGGAACAGAAGAGGCCAAACACTGATTATGTTAGCACAATATTTAAACTATTAAACTACTGTATAACAGGAATCCAGCTTTTAAAAAGAAATGGCAACTATCAATAAAGTATTAAGATGCTTTACACTGGAGACATTTTTTTCTTATCTGAAGGTATGCTGGCAAATTTGGGTGGAGCTTGAAGACCGAACACTATTTTAAATCTCAGTTTTTCTATATCCATATCCTAACATTTAAACTTTTATAACACTTCAATTTTTTAATTAAAGAGCATAATTTAATATATGAAACTTCTTTTTTTTTTTTAAAGTACCCCTTAAATGTTTTAACTATTTCTGAATAAGAATATTTTCTAGGAACAGGAATATCTCTGGCAGCTGAATACGCTCATTTAAGTGCTCTATTTTGATACCACCAAGATTTATGTTTTCCTTTGGGAAAACAAGTAGTTAGAAGTTGTTAGCATTCTACAGCTATGACCATAGCAGTCAGGAAGAAAATAAAGAATATTTTAACATAGGTATTCTGAGGTCAGCCAACAGTATATCATCAATCTTTCGAATCATCCAAATCTGTTTCTTCTCGAAACAAGAGTTATGCCAAATACAAGTAATAAAAATTAATAACTAGGTCACAAAAATAGAAGCCTCGAGAGTGTACAGATACACAGTATCTATTAGCAGAGGGTTAATAAGGACAGGGGTTGATTTATAAAAGTCTTCGACATTAATTGTCACAGATGGGAATTCTGAGGACCTCTGTGAAACCAAATGAGGCCCTAGTGAATTATAAAGCAGGTCCTTAGACTTTAAAAACATTTAGGCAAAGTGACAGTTCAGAACATCTGTTAGCCTTCTGTCTGAGTATAAACTGGATGTCATGGAGTGCACAGCTGTAGGCATTTTCTGCCTCTTTTTTGCCAACATCTGTCACAGCATTACAGTAATATAGGTAATTATCAACACCTCATATAAACTGTTTGCTATTTTAATTTCTGAATAAGTAAAATTAGCATTATAACCTCTTGCACAAAAAAAAAAAAATTCCATCAGGGGAAGAATACACATTCCCTTTTAAAGCTGAATGACAGGTCTCATAATTTTAGGAGAGCTGAAATTCAGACAAAAATCTCTACTACAAATAAGGTCCTTAGGATAACATAAAAGACTTAGGTGAGAACAAGTTTAAATATTCTCCTTTTCTCTCTCTGTTACTTAAAAAAAGACATCTAAGTCTCATCTGTCATAAGCAAAGAAGATCAGTAGCAAGAAAAGATAGGAAACCGTTAATCATCTATGTTTTTTTTTCCATGCACAAGCAGCTGTCAAATGATGTATGTTTTACCACAGTAACAAAGCCAAGGGCTCATCATCACCAAGCAATTTTACTGTCAGCTGGTCATCCTTCTTCTCAAGTAAGAAAGTAAGAGACCACCTTGCAGCAGTGCACAGAAGCTCGACCTGATGCCGAGGGGAGTGGGGTAATAACCCACAGGACTTTCAGAAACAAGGGCATGTTCCAGGGGCCCCTTGGCAGCTAAACAGAGAGGGGTACACAGGAAGAGATGCTCTGAACAAATAGGCCTTTAAGCCAACTTTTCAGGAGCACACCCAGTTACCACATAAGAGATGAAAAAAAACACTGCCCAGTCCTGTAGATCATCTGCTTGATGTTGGACAGCACAAAGAAGATTGAAAAAGTGACCAAGTACTTTGGGTTCCTCAGTTGTGGAGGCCCAGGCGCTACACTTTGCAAGAGCATGATTTGCAGAAGGCAGTTGCTTATCATTTGTGATAATCAGGCTCCTGTGACATGTTGCTAGCTGAACACCAAAACCATCAGCCACTTTGGTAACAGTGGCCCACGTGGTGGTTGCCTTAATGAGAACAGTTTTGAGAGTGCCCTTCATGGTCTTGTAGAGCAGAGGATAAGGAATGTAGAACAATAAAGCAATGCTGTAACAACAGCAGTGGAGACATGTTGGCCCGAACATGCAAGTATGAACCTGGTGATAGAAAATAATCATGTGACAATGAGTTTTATGAAATTTCATGGAAGTGATGATCATATCCAGCCATGCTTATTTTGCTTTCACCACAGAAAGAATAGCACCTCTGCTACAAGCTAATGTTCCAACATGGAAAACCTGAAAAAGTGCCTTTAGCTCTTTTTATAAAGGAGGCATATGGGACAAAGTGGTCACCAATATGCTATTTTCAGTCCCTGAACTACAGTTCAGAAGATAATACCCAATTACTTGATATAGTGCTCTATACACTCTCTGAACAACAATAGTGGACTGACAAGCAAGAGAAAGCACCCGAATATGGTTTTGAAGTAATTCAGATTTCATGTATTTTATTTTCTTCTAAAAATAAAGGCTTTGAAAAGAGGTGCAGTGTTGTCCAGGTTGAAGGAGGGGGGACAGACAAGAGCTGAAAGGGAGATGAGAGCAGATGGAGGTTGAGACCTTGACTACAGGACAAGACAGCTAGGGCACAGATAGCCAGAAATCTAGAGAAAAGAAAGAGAAAATGCATCTGGGCTGCACAGCCAGAGAAAGGCATCCACGTAGCTATGAGCCTGTGGAGCCTGTACCTGGTAAGGAACACCACATTCAGGACAATCTATTCTTTGGGGCCAATACAGGATTTTACTAATTCTGTTGTTTCCCCTAATTTCCACACTGATGGACTGTGAATTGTGGTGGCTGAGTTGCAGATGCATGTTCTTTTTTAATAGCCTCTGACAGAAATGCAGTAATTTTACTGAGGACACAGAGGACAGCTCTGTGCCAGTACAGTTTGAGGCTGATCCAGCAATTTTGGAGGGACTTGCACAAATACCTCGTCTTGCTTTCTTATTTTCCCCTTCTCTGTTTCTTACTGCCTCTGCAGCATTTATTACACCTCCTTCTATTTTCTCATCACGCACAGTCAAAATTAGCTGAAATTATGGACCTACTCCACACAGTCTGAGGTCCACCACTCTAACAAAGACTCTTCAGTGATGAGAACTGTTTTTACTGTGGTCCTAAACCACTTGTGAGACGTTTGTAGGTTGGGACTATTTCTTTCAAGAGCTCCATCCCTCCACTGAATAATTATGGCTCTGGCTTTTCTTGCTGACTGTAACTCTGCATCCAGGTGGATGTTAGGCAGGTTTTACCAAATTACAAGCTGCAGGACAAATATTTTCCTCCTACTTTTGGTTTCCATGTTAAGATTCTTAAACATTTATTTTAACACTTGCAAATAAAACTATCTTACGTATTCCCATCACCCTACTACCTAAATGCATTGTTCAAATGCCAAAGACTATGTGAGCTATTGCAGATCACATAATAGGTGCCTACACATTCACTATTCTAGTAATATTTATTATTGAAACAGACTGTTTTGTAAAGAGCTCTGAGATACCTAGGCCATAAGAAGTGTGATATAAAACAAAATGCTATTCAGTTCAATAGATGTCTGATAAGAAAAGAACCCTAAAATTTGAACAGTTCCTCCTCCCCTTAATCAGCCCTAACAATGGTACCCCAGTCTCGGTGCTCCTGCACGCAGCAATATCTGCCTTTTAAAGAGAGGAATAGGAACGTGCAGCTAAAAGAGAGTGCTCATTGGTAGAACATTGTTAGGTGGTTTATAATTGATAGTTTTCAGCATCAGCACAAAGGTAAGGGCTTTAGCCTTGAATACTACTCACTAACAATATACCCACATTCAGAAAACTAGTGCTAAATGTATTTATTAAAATAAATGCTTTAAAATAGTCTGCTTTTCATACAAAGTAATTATCTTACACTATGTGTAAAAGGTACTTTTGTAATCAATGGTATACAACCAGCTTCAGATACAACCACACACACATCCCATTACACAGAGTGATGCTCATCAGATTGCTTGGGACTGAATCATTTCATTATGTTCTGTAGCTTAATTCTTCAATTCCTGTAGCTTCAGCTGGAATTCATCCAGATCAGCCCTGCTTTCTAAGATTCAATCAAAATACTTCAAGGCCACAACCACCAAATAGTACAATCAGCTCTAAACAGAGAATAAGGTATTTCATACTTTTTAGAGGCTCATAGTTCCTGTTCTAATAGTGCCAGGGCAACAGGAATTTTTTTCCCCTTTCTTTCTTTCTTCCTTCCTCCCCCCCTCTGCCCCCCGCCCCCACTTCTAACCTATTATTTACCAAAGGACAAGAGAAGTATTTTGTGGGATAAGTGAATTTTGTAGCAGTCAAAATAGGCAGTCAAAATAGACAGTCAAAATAGACAGTAGCAAGCAGCTGGAGAATTTTAAATGCTCTAAATTTACACAAGTCCTTCCTAAGAAGCGAATCATTAACAAGCTAATGCATTATTTTTTTTTTAATATACATTGGGTACCCCAGAACAGTCAAGAGATAAAACAAAAAATAAAAAGCAGAAAAAATGTAATAACAGGTCATGTGTTTTCTACCGAACCAGACAAAAGTAATCTCACTAATAGAATTAGGTGAGTAATCATAAGGGCTAAAAATGGTTAATTTAATTTTGTTTTCTGTAGAGTCCTACCTCTCGTAATTAATTTATTTGCAAGTATTTCGATGACCATCAATTTATTCATAAATATATTTCAGCCTTGTAGGGTATGCAAATTCTATTACTAATTAGTGTCTGGCAGTGTCTGATGATCAGACACTTGTGCTTGTAATTCTTATACCTACAAATATTTTTTCATACAATACACCAGAAGGCTTCTGTACTTGCCTAGAGTGGACAGCACTGATCTTGAGTGGCTTTTTCCCCCCAGGATCAGTGTTTCCATGGCAAGTCCTGTGGGGATCTATCTTGTCTTTTCTTCTCCGCAGTAGGCATTTAGGGATAATAAAATAGTTAGTGAAGAGGTACGTTCTGTGCTGTTTTCAATAAGCTGATGATAGTCAACATCACAATCCAGACCCACAAAGGCACTGGGAAATCAAAGAGCCTTAGGCTCCTCAATACATTTGCCCATACGAGCCCACATCTCTCAAGTATCTGATTTATCCTTTTAAATGTTCCACCTTGTGGGGACAGGGACACAGAACAGAGTTAAATGACCAAAGATCTCTGGATAAGACTGAAATGGTGCTGGCTGATCATCAAATGACAGTCATACGACTTCTCTACCTTTGATTTTATCTATCCTTTGTAGTGCACATGGACAACGTGGAGCTGTTGTTGGCCCTCACTGCTCTTGGCTGCATAGTGACAATGTCCAGGGCACTTCTTACCATCCAGAGAAGCAAAAGGGAACTGTGCTGTTAGTTCTAATTTTTAAGTAATTGAGATTCCCTTAAGAACTTGTCATAGCACTACCCAGGCAGTGACAAAAGCTGAATTAGAAAACTAGAATCCTATAGACTAATTTAGTCCTGGTATTTATAAGATCCTAGGATCCTGTCCAGCCTAATATCTATAAATAGTTCCACCAGAAAAAAATCACTTATGAACTTGAGCACACTGGTAAGTGCTGGACTGGAGCCTTGGTGAGTCAATTCCTACTGCTAGTACTGCTCCTCCAGTGCCAAATGCTTGAAATTTGTCTTTTTGTGTCCTTTTTCTACATATATTCATGCTAATAATCTAATCTTACATACTAAATATGATGATATCATTTAGGATGTTCCAATTATGGAAAAAAATAATAATCCAAGTGAAAAGTCCTTTGCAATGCACATCATCTCCTCATCCTATTGCCATTAAAATGTTCAATTTCAAAGGACCAAGCATAATTTTCTTTTCCTTACACTCTTTTTTTTTGGTCATTCATTTTTTTCCATTACAACTCTGGAAAAAGATATACTTCAGTAGATGATAACTGAGACTACATTATTTAATAGATGCAGAACCTATTCTACATTTCAGAATGACTAAATTTAGTCCTACTAAGAAAGCAGAAGTTTTACATTTCTTTTGACAGGATACTTGTTGCAGATTAACTAACTCACACTGCTTTTCTTGAAGGAAAGTAAGAAAGAGCATTTGTTTGATTTTAAGCATTCTGCCTCATTAAAAATGCAAATTATAAACACAGTGATACATGCACACATACATGGAAAAAGTCATCCACTTAAATGGTCAAATCACAGAAACCCTCAAGTGAGGTAATTTACTCTCCCTTCCCACTATAAAATAGCATAGAAATGGGAGTGCTCTATGGCAGAGAGCGAATAACAATTTTATTTCCAGGATGTATAAGCCAGCTTATCAGTTGCAGGGCTGCAACCAGACTTTTCAAGTACCTTCCATGGAATTCAGAAAAAGGCAAGAACTTCATAGCTTTAGTCTGTGTGATTGTAGATTCACATAGCACAAGACCTGATCACATGAAATCTGCAACCATAAGAATGGTGTCACCATGGCTGGGTCCAGCCCTGCATCCTCCTCCAACAGGAGAGGTCAATGGAAGTGCAAAGAAGAGCATTAGGACAGAGTGAGCATAAAGTGCTTATTCACTACCATATTCACCCCATCTCCAGCTACTTGAAGTTCAGGAACGTTCTGAGTCTAAGACAGATTTTAATAGGATTTTGATAAATTTTTCATTCCTTTACTTGCCCCCCTCCCCCTTCCTTTTTTCCCCCTAATCATGTGAGCATTACCAAAATTCCATGGCAATGAGTTTCAGAGGTGATTTATGGGCAACGTAAAATACTTCTTCTCTGTTTGTTTTTAATCCTCTGCCTAATAATTTTCTTTGCTGCCCTCATTCCTTGCTCTGGCTGTTGCTGATTCAGCTTAGGAGATTAGTGTCACCACCTTTTCTTAGCCACTTCCCATTGGAAGTTCCCATTCCAACACAATTGCACATACACTCAGTCTGTGAACAGGTTTCATCCAAATTATCTAATTTATATTTTTTTTTCCCTTTGGCTGTTTGTTTTAAATTGAATCCCATTGACAGAACACACATAGTTCTGCTAGCAAGTGTCAAGCTGCCATAAATGTTGATAGAGGAGGAAAAGAAGGGACAAGTAACTCTCTCTGCAACTTGCTGGTTGGAAAGCTTGACAAACCTGGCCACAGCCTGGCAGGAAGGTTATGGTGTGACTGTTCCTCCACAGATGATCTTTAGTAATTCCTCACAAGTAAGTGAAAACTGCTCAACTAAGTGAAAACTGCTCAACTATTCTGGCCTCTGCTTTTGCTCTTTTTGAAATAGAAGATTGTGACCTACCTTTATTTATTTATTTATTTATTTATTTATTTATTTATTTATTTATTTATTTTTTATTTTTCAGTAGGAAGATTTTATTTCTGCACACTTCACAGGGTGCAGTTACTTGCCAGTCAAAAATGTTTAAAAATAATAGTTTATTTCCCATTGGAAGGAAAGGGTTTGCCTGCCTGCAGTAAACAAGGCTATAGAAATATGCAATGGAATCCTCAATGCCTGCCTGCAGTTATGTTGCAGGTAAGCACACCATCCAGCTACCTCTTCCTTCCTGTTTTTTTTTTTTTTTTTTCTATCAAAAGTTTAAACAGAGAAACTGCAAAATTTATTTCAGCTGTTAGATAGAATAGTTTCCACTGGACTTAACAGAGAACTTAATGTTCCCATCAGTGGACTCAGCGTTCTGAACTCTGAGGATGACACTGAAAGCTCTTTGCCCACGGCACAGGGTATTGCAGGAGCTGCTGTGCAAATTGTCAGATCCTTGTTCTAAACTACTCAAAGCTCACAGAGCCTTTGGGTATATCATATTATCCATCTTTGGTTCATCATCTATTCAAACTTTTAGCAACAGAGGGGGAGAATTACTTTCATTTCTGGGTAACAGAGTGCCTGGCTTGGATTTCACTTCTATTTGTGACTGGACATTCATTTAATCACATGGGATTTGGGATGAGAAGATGTTGCAGGATTTATACTTTGTCAGTAAAAAAGTATCTTATAAAGATTGGGATAGACATCTGATGTTGAAAAAAACCCAAAAAACTTTTATCTGTTGGAATAGCAAAAGCCCTTACTGATCTAGCAACGTTTTCTCAAGCCTTTCCTCAGAAAATACCTTGTCTTTTTCCCGTTACTACTATGTTTCAGCCTGTGAGCCAGTTTTCCTCCTGCCAGCACTTGCTGGAATATAAACAATTTTAAAGCAAGATGTTCTGTCAGCTGAAAACAATAGTAGGACACTTAGTTTTACATTAATTTGAATACTGAGTTAGCTGTGTCTACTTTGAGACATTTCAACAGCATAAGTCAAATTAAGCAAAAGAGTGAACTCAAATTTAGAGCATTAGTTAAACTAAAATAAATTCCTACAAGATTACTTCTATTCAGAAGAACTGGGTTTACTTTGTCTGTATCTCTGCCCCATTCAGTTAGTTACTTTTTCCAGCAAATCTTGCTTTTTAAAAGTTTATCGTTGAGCAGATCATGTCAAAGGAGAATCTTCTTCTCTCTGAGAAGATATACTGGAGGATAAAAAAATGCGTGGAGCACACTCTCCCCTTGCTGGTCATGTGTATCTACTTTCTCTTGCACTGAACCAGTCATTTCCCATCCATTTACCAACTTTAACCAGGTAAATCCACAGGGCATCAGGGTGTATCATCTGCAGACCAGCACTACACTAACACCTCCCATGGATCAGGGCTTCCCTGACTACCTGACACAATGTTCTGACTTTTTTAACTGGAAAAACATAAGGAGCCTTCAAGAGAAAGAAGTGAAGTATAACAGTGCTTTCTTGCTATATGCTGTTTACCAATTAATTTGATTGCTTTCATTAGCTACTGTCGTTCACTTAATGAGAGTTGTGCACAAACAGTAGTGATTTAGTAGATATTCTGCTGGTAAAACCTACAGAAAGCTGGAGGAGCTGGTGCTGTGAAAATTCCCTTTCTGCACAAGGACTGCAGGGCAGTGGGGGCAGCAAACTGAAAGCTCATGTGTCCCTTTTCCAGTACCAGGAAGCAGAAATTGAAAGTGAAGGGTTGAGTAAAGCACTATACTCCAGTGACAGCCGCTTGCCAGGGAAGAAGTTTGGAGTCCTACAGCCTCACAGAGCTGAAGGGCAGCTTTACAGTCCCTGCCCTCTTTTCTCAATCCCACAGCAAGTCAGAAGCCAAACAACACTCCATCCAGCCAAGGGATCAGGTTTGGTGTTGCAGTACTTTATCTAGGCTAAGTTTTCTCAGAGCTCTATATTCAAATTTGTAAAAATGAAACTGTAAATGCCACTAATTTTTTTTTTTTTTTGTGATTCAGATGTTGTTAACATTTAATTTTATGACCAACGGTGTTGTTTGCAAGTTTATCAAAAGCAAAATGAAAAATTGTTCCTCTTCCCCATATGAAATTTGAAACAGACTTCTATTTTTGTCATGAAGCTCCCAAGTTAAAACACTGTTTCATTAAAAAGGTTTATTTTCCTTAGTTTAGAAACATAATCAGGAGTTTAATGAGAATGGAATACAGCTGTAACCTTATGTCCCATATTTATTTTTGATCTTCAATGCAAACACAATGTATATTTGGAGCATAATTGCATATAATTATAATATTTCTTCATAATGTGATTTTCCAATAATTTTAAGGCAATTTTGTTACACACAACGTATTCCAAACTTCTGTCATTTCTACTTACTTACACTATCTTTGTCATTAAAATAAATTATCATTTCATTTGAAATGGTGAGTACTATTGATTGAGATCCTTGGAAATTTTCAAATAACAATCTTATTGGGAAGATTGCCTTCTGTATGGTCTATCTTTTATCTTCTCATGACAGTTTGCATGATATGTGAGATTATTAATACCCAGCATACTTCCTGGACATTCAAAGGGATTTTCTTTTCAGTTATTCTGGGACTCAGATAATTCAAAACATGAACACAAGGACTAAGAATTTCCACCTGATTTTCTGGGATAGCCTGCATTTGGTACAGCATCCAGGGGACAGATCTAAGATTGTCAATAATCAATACTGCTGAGGGAACACTCCTGCCTGTACATGCTGTACTGCAGTACAACTGGGAAGAAATCAAGGCATACTCAAGTACTAACAGACCATTTATGTACCCAACTGAAGATGGTAGAAAGCTTTATTCACAAACACGTTTCCACTAAATAACCCCAAACTGCAGATTGTTCACCCAGTGCAGCCTAAGAGCGAAGCTACTCACTGCAGTCACCCCCCCTTCTCCATAAGAGATGGAACCTCCACCACAACACTCCTGACACAAAGCAGCACTGTAACAGCTTTCTCTGTCTAGAAGCACTACAGAATACTGAGTGCAAATCAGTGTTGAAAACCAGAGTACCTAATATTAAGAACGTTCTGCAGTCACTTCTTAGCTGCAGAGTACACCTTCCTAAAGTATAAGTCACACTGTCCTTAGGCAGAAATAATGCGGTATTGTTTTTTAATACAACACCCCAAAATATTCCCAAGAACACCTTGTGTCATGTAGACACATGCACAGTTTGCTAATGAAATAAATAAGCAATATGCATGGAATATGAATCAAAAAATTAAGTTAAATGGTGCTTGTGCCTGGAGAACTCTCAACTAAATGGATGATGTTACTTGTCCACATTACTGACCCCCTCACTTTTTCTTAGAACTTACCACTAATATACAAAACTAGCTACTTTGCCCCTGACAGAAACTGGGCACCTCAATGAAATAACTGGGGAAACTCTCCAAAACTGGAGGGCCATCAAACTGGATTTCTACCTGAAAACCACACTGCAATGCAAAGAGCCTTGTGGATAGAGTTCTGAATAAGATGGAAGGGCTGCTCCCTGAGCACACCACAAGGTTCTCCTTGGGAGTCAGTGAGCCTCTGAAGTGGGTGGCTGGTTTTCACCCAATGCAGAGAGAATTGGGAAAGCACTGGATTCACCCAGGGAAAGAGGTCAAGTATAGAGGGGTCTGTATTTATTCAGTTTCTAACTAGTGTACTGTAAAAAAGAGGACAAATAAAACATTTGCTAAGACCAGTGTTTCTGACTTCACTCTCCCATCATCCTCAAGGCATTTAAACAGAAGACAGAGGTCCCTAAGGGAGTATCTTGGTTAGCTCAGTGTAGTTGCTGTGCTAATGCAAACTACCTGCTGCTGGATCAGCTTCTGTGAGGTTGCACCCGTGTCCTCACAGAACTCCTGCAGCCTCCATATCCATGGCCATCCAAGGAGCTGACCCACTTAGAGCGGAGGGGGACGAGCAATTTGCAAAGAATTTTGCAAATCTCATCAGCCAGTTCATATCCAGCTATCTGGTTAATTGCCTCCAGCTGTAATTTCTTTCTGTTTCAGTTGGCAGCATGCACCCCTTATGAATTTATTGGGAAATACAATGCAGTTCCTTTTCTTTCTTCATCAAATCTACCCTGGTTTGAAGTTTTTGGTTATATGGCCAACTCATGTGACCATAAGCACTATACAGCCAAAGGTGAGAATAAAGTCCCCTACACAGAGACTACTCCACTTTGGGCACTTCTCTAAGTGCAAGCCAGGTGCCCAGAGGAGGGAGATGAGCACACACAAAAGGGCTTCAGTAATTTCCTGCAGTGTTCAGATTCCTCAGCTTTGAGTTACAGTCAAATCTTTCAGAATACTTTCATGTTTGCCCATATTTGGTTTAATTAGATTAAAATAATAAAGTGGCCAGTTACTAAACCACTTAATATTCACTGCAATGTGAAGCAATAAGTCAGTCTGATGAACTACAGGAATGCATGGTAATTATCAGCTAAATCTTGGAAAAATCATAAGCCCTTGACCAAGTATTGTGCCTTTCATACAGAGGTCTCAAATGATTAAAAAAATGCCACAGTTGCTACATCTTAAAATCACAACAAACTTCAGCACCAAGAGGTGCCACCTGCTCACAATGACAAAAAAAATCATGTCAAAAAGTAGGGATCTTTCAGTGGCCACAAATTTCTAGCTGGCAATTTATATCAAGACTTACACATGTCCTAAGCGTGAGCACACAACCTTCCTGCCACCTGAGCTGAGGAAGAGCCAGGGAAAGCACTGACCCTCATGGGAAACAAACTGGGCCCTGCAGGCTGCAGGCACAAGAAAATCTGCCAGATCTGGAGTCCTGCTTTTTCCTGAGCCATTTCTTTCCTCATGGCAAAGAAAAGGGACTGGCAGTGACAGGGGAATAACAGCCTCTCTGCTAGAACACATTCAACCAACACTGCCAACAAAGAGGGAAAGGTTCCTAGTTTTCTGTTTGTGATTACACTGTTTTGTCATTGCTGTCAGGATGTGCCTATGCAATATGTGCCTCTCTGATGTCTCGTGCCTGTGTGTTTCATTTTTAGCTGAGTGGGATGTACAGTAATTAGCCACTCATTCTCCTTGTCTATTCTCTGCGTTTTGTTTCGTTTCCTTCACTTACAGGATTTTGGCAAGCCTTCGGCCTTACTGGCAACTCTTTCCCTTCTCCCCCATCTGAACCTCCTCTGTCAATTTTCTTCTCACTGCTTGGGAGATGACAGTTTATATATTTGTACACAGGAGTGAACGTGCCAATATGCCCCAAATATGGACTGTGCAATCAAATTATCCTGAGTTTGACGGAATGCTGTTCTGGATTATTTCCTCCAAAAATATAACCTTCCAATTGCAAACAATTTACAGCCAACAAAGTACTGTTTGACTCAAACATATGTGGTGAAGTTGAGGGTTTTGTAATTCAAGATGGAAAATTTTTGTTCCTGGCCTTTTTTTTTCTTCCTCTTCTCCTTTTCATTATGAATTGTTGCCTTCGGGTGGATTTTTGCTTTGAGAGTGCAAGTTGCTCTCATTGACATTACCAGGACTTATATGAGAATAAAGAGTGGAAAATGAATAGCTTTCAGCGGCTTCAGGTTGATGGAACAATTTCATCCCTTCTCAGTTAATGCTTTACAACACTCCATGAGTTTTTATCTCATATCAGAAGTTTTAGAGCTGTAGGGACCAATTTGAACATCCCCTTTAGAGTTCTTTTCCTTTGCAGGAATGTTGCCAAATTAGTGAAAATAAAGGACACAGAATCAAGTCCAAAACCAGCTAAGGACAACTAGTCAAGTTTTTCTCATTGGTATTTTATTTTTTTATTTATTTGTAACTTGCTTAAATATATACATATATTTTCCTATTTAATAAATGGAGCTTTAAATTTAGCACGTGCTAAATGAAGAAATAGCTCTTTTAGTAAGGCAAGAAATTCATAATGTAACATTTCAGGGGATGTTTGAAAAATCCAGACCTGTCAATGATTTTCATTCTGTTTTTAAAGAATAATTAAAACTGAGGAGTGAAAATTAAGCAAGGGTCTTTTCCTAGAGTCCTTTTCTTACAATTATTGGTTTGGAAATACACTTTAATATCAGAACCTAATTTTTGTTTCTTTACATTCCTGTGGCTGTAAGTTCAGTTGAATTAATTCAGGTCATTCAGATCAAAACCAATTTATAAAATATATATTTGAGTATATACATATGAATATATACATTTATTTATTTTGCTCAAAACACCAAGGTGCTGAAATGCTGACTGGTGGTGGTTTGCCTGTGTCTCAAGAATAAAGAAAATATGTGTAAATTTGCAAAATACCAAACCTACATTTCTGAACTCTACTGACATAATCCTAAATTAGAATATAAAGAGGAAATGAAATATGAGGAATTTGTCTCAAAATTAAGAGTTAGAAACTGTTTCAGCCATGCTTTCCCAACTCACAAGGAAGGTGTCAGATGAGATTAATCAGTAGAAATCCTGCTACTCTTGAGAACCCCAGAGCAAGGACCCTGTCCTGTGCCTGTGCAGGTGAGATCAAATGAGCAGAACCCAACTGCAGGGAACTTATATCTGCCTGGAGAGCAGCAACAGCACAAGACACAACAGAGCTGCAAGTGTACAGACCAGCAATTACTGTCATTACAAACAAAATCCCACCAAACTGGAATGAAGATGCAAAGGGACAACACACACCTACAATAGCTAGAATTTCGTTTTATGCAGTTTAAGAAAACAGTAATTGATCTTCGTAACCTCTCTTTGTAGTAAGCCACTAGAGAGATACTACAGCTTGTCACCTCAGCTGTAGGCTCCAGGGGAGGATTAACACCTGCTAACTCACCAGAACTGCACAGTCGTACAACAGCTATATCTGTACGCCACAACATGCACATGTAGCAATCGTGCAACAGCTCATCATTCCTCTCTGGGATGTGTGTCAAGCTAACAAGAAGTACTGCATGCATCATTTTCTGTAGTTTGACATCATTTATTCTTTAAGATGCAGGAGAGGCTGTCTGGATACTCCAGCATTTTGAACTGCTGGTCCTTAGGGCCCTATGAAGCAGCTCTTACATTTTGCACTAATCTCTTTTTTCCCCTAGCACCAAAGAGATGCCATATGGCCCTTAAACAGACAAATCATATGGTGTTTGCCCTTTCTTTCTAATTCCATTGGCTTTGCCTTTCTCAAGTTGCATTCCCAGTTGATGAACAACGTCCTTAACCTCTTGAGTGGTCCCGGACTTCCACTAGACATACACCAACATGACACTTATGCTGACTTCAAATATATACTGGATGTCAACAATGCTACCATCATTCACTTCAGGGGTTGATTTGCATCTAAGCATACCATCAGGGACTCTACCGAAGCACCTAAGAGTAAACTGAAAATGCAGCACAGTACGACAGAGCATTACCTTCGCTGGCATCCAGTTCCCAGACAGACAGCAGTCGGAAGTCACGGTGTTAAATGGCTAAAACTACATAAGTAGAATCGAACTCTGAAACATAAAGTGTCCTTTCCATTGATGAAACCCTATTTGCATGGATTTTTCTTTCAAAAGGAGGTAAGTAACCACTGTTTCCTTAAGCCTTTTTTTTTTTTTTTTATTGACAGAGCCACACTGGTTTTATGAAAGTTAAAGTTCCTCTTCATATGACTAATTTCCATTTCATGGAAACCAAGGATCGGTACCACTAGGTAGTAGAGCAGATATTGCTAGAATATAGAGAGGCATTTCATTTATTGTGCATCTCACACATGACCACAGATCCTTCAGGGCCTCTTGTCACATAAGACAGAGCACAAAATTAATAGCAAAAGGAAAAGGTTGAATTCACAATCTTTTTTCCCTCTCCTTATTGTACAAAACAAGCCCATCATATATCTTGAGAATGAAAATTGTGTTACTGTCCTGTCAACTTAATACTTAGCATTGTAAAATGCCATATAAAAGCATGACACCCACTTGTGCCTGTGTATATCTATCTATAGAAACAAGACAGAAGAATATATGCACGAGCATCACTTGCATAGCAAAATAATGGTAAATGCTCATCTGTAGAAGTGACTGGATACAAAAGCAATTGCAAGTGTTTATGCAGTACAAATGTGGAGGTGAAGTTAAAACACCTTTGAAAATCTGACCCATATTATTGACAGTAATAAGTAAATCCTCCCTCTAAAGATAAAAGAGAAAGTACCCTCATTATTTAGTCAGACCTTCACACCAAGAAGACCCAAACACTGAGGGGTTATCAAAATGTCCTTAGAATAATAAAATCAAGCACTGACAGACCAAGAGGCAAAGTTTTAAAGTGGAGGCCCCCTGACAAGGCTCTGCTTTACTCCCAGAGGCTGGCTGCTCTGATTACCACATCTGACTGCTAGCAGAGATACAATGCTGGATATTCATTAGTGGAAACTGCTGTCCTAGCAAGAACACTATTGGAATTATGTCAATTAACAGCAGCTGAAGGCATGCCTTGCAATTTTTATATAAGGCAAAACCATCAGGAGATTTATAAAGTTTAAAAGTAGGATTCTGAGAGGCAGATGGCTCACGCTGGACATTGCAAGGGTGCAGGCAAGCAAGGCCTGCATGCTGCCCAGCCTCTGCCCAAAGCAGAAGACCAGCTCAAGTGTCTTGCAGTTGTAGCTCCATGTGGATCACTTGCCAGTAGGTCAGGGTAGTTGAGGAACATGGAGCAGTGACATGTGAAAAGCACTCCCCTGAATTTTAAGACCTGATTTCTCTCCTTCCTTTAAATTCAATTTCAGCATCCCTCCTCACAGCAGTGACCAGAAGTCCTTCCCTACAGGACCCCCACATGGTATGTTTTCCCTGTAACTGTGTCACAGGCAATACTGGCAAACATATGTCATGACTTTAGAAGTACAGGCAAGGTTTCAGTGACATTGGTGGTGGATGGATGTGAAACTAGAAGGTTCCCTTTTTAAAGCAATTATAACTGTGTTTCTTTATGGTTTGATTACAAATTACTCTGGAGATCAGTATTTAAAAATATGATTACTTTAAACAGATACCATTAGTGATACACTATGTTCACAAAAACAATGAAAACAATGGAAACAATGGAAATAAACTAACATTTGCAGTCTTAATTTACTTTTTAAAGTTACAAATATCTTTGCTTTCCCCTCTTTCCCCTGAGGAAATATTAGCCTCCCTCAGCCTTATTAAGGAGTGTTACCATTCCTGTCACACTAGCTTGTGACCTAAAACCTAGCAAACTGTTCACACTTGATTACCTCGTGGTTGATAACTAACATGGAGATTTTCAAAGGCAGCCAAATTTTCTGTGCTTCATATTTAGACATTTGAATTAATGTCTTTTGTTTTTATGAGAAGTTATATGAATCTGGAAATGAGACCACCTAATTCCTATGTCTAAATGTAGACTTAAGCGTTCTCCATCTGAAACTCATGGTCTTCACTGCATGCACTGAATTTAATCTAAAATAATTTGGTCGTGGTACATTAAGAGACCCCAAAGTGCTTTTTGGTACTAGAAAAGGTGTTCTGGATTTCATCTGTCATCATCTGGTATTCAGAAAATAACCAGAGTGTCTTTTAAATTTTTTTATAACTTTTCATGTTCACTTGCTCTTGGTACAAACATTACCCCCCCCCCCAAATTATCAAATTAACATTAAAATAATATTTTGAAGGTAAGCCAACAAATATTTAGTGCCAGGAGTTTTCAACTACTTAGTGCTGACTCTGCCCATACTAAATTAAAAGTGGGCCAGGAGAATCCCAGATACAGACATTCAATAGTATTTCTATATTTACACGTTCATCCCAATTTTGAGAAGCTGCACTTCTTAAGTTTTCCTTCCTTACCACAGAGTTCAGTTCAAGCTCTGTTAAATCTATAAAAATCAATATTGAGTATATGTATTATGTGACAGTTCCATCTAAAAGTATCTGGTGTAGAATATGGGCCAGATACAATAGAGCAGCCAAGCACATGTAATTTACCCAACAAATCTAAAGCACTCCCACATTGATTTTTGCAGTTTTGTAGCCCCTAGTCACAGAGAGGAGAAAAAATGGCTTACTCATAGAGTGTGATAGTACTTGAGGCTACATCATGTTTATCTTAGAGCCTCTGATTTGGGTTGTCTTTTTGTTACCTTTGTTGATGGATTTTTTAGGTCATTTGATGCGCTCTCCATTCTAAAATGTCTAGTTCTACGGCAAGAAAATAAAATGCATTTTCTAAATTGTTCTGATCTGTTGATTACTTTTCTCAGACTTACAGATGGAATATTTCAACATTTTAGCAGCTTCTAAATGCAATTATCTTAAGCGGTTTTGAATAGAAAATTGTATATAAGTAAGGGGATAAGCTTTCAACAATGTGTTAATGTACTTCTCACAATAACTAGTGTAAAGAGATTCCAAAAACATATCTGAGAATGCAGTTACATTTTAAAGGGTCATTTTTAAAATGACAGGCACACTTATTTGTGGAGTATAAAATATCTATATATATGTAAAATAATAATAAATTTAAAGTGTTTTCAAACCATAAAACGATAATATTTACACATATATTTATATATCTTCATCCTTATTGAGAAATAATAAATGCACATGTTCTCAACATAGATCAAAATAATATTCTATTCATGAATATCTGCTATATTAACCTACATAACTTTTTAAAAATATAAATTCACTCATAGATTCTATCAGCATTTGGACCTAGGTGGAAAGCTATAACATATGTCCAGATTAAAAACTTGAAACCCCAACTTAATAAAAAACCCTACAGGATTTAAGCATGTTGCATGTCTAGAGCTTTTTTTTTTTTTTTTCCTATTTTATTTACTCATAAGTATCATTAATACCAAAGATCAAAAACCTTTGGCACCATGTATGTCACTCTCTCTCTTCAAGTCTTTAGTAGTTGTATGCTTATCTATTTCAGTCAAATGTATTTCTTATCGAAAAAAAAAAAGAGTGAGCAACCTGACAATACAGTGTTATCGAATTTTTTCAGCTGAGACCCACATGTCATTCAGCATTCAGACATGCTTGTGCTTGATTGATGGATGGGTTTGTGACAAATAAAACTAGGATCAAGAGCTTTGCACCTTTTCCCCCATCAGGAACCAGAGTAAAGCATAACTCTGTAACAATGGTGGGATTAGGGATGCATTAGCTCTCCATCGACCAAAAACCACCCATTCCCATCAATACTTTGCACTTAATAACCTGAAGCTATGATAAGAAAACAAAAGAAGGAGAAAGGGACAGGAGAAAACAAATCAATAGAAGAAGGGAATGTCTGAAAGATGCACTGTCCAAATGAAGAAAAATTTTTGCTGAATTGCTAGGATAATGCCCCTTGACAAGAGAACAATGTACTGTCAAGGTTTATCAGTGAGGAGGCCTATTGGCACAGTGTTAAGCACAGGTTTGGCATTTGAGTGGTGGCACTTACTGTAGTTGTAAAATATATAATGCCAACATGCAGATAATAACCACTCACATTTGTTTTGTGTTAGCAGCTTGGGTGCCCATAAGGAACACAATAACATCTCTAAGTGTCCTGAAACAGATGCTACAAACACAAGGACTGATCCTGCCCCCCTGAAGTGCACGTGATCAGTACTGGGATGATGTTTTTGACTAAAACTTTGTGTTAAAAGGAAGATTCATTTCTACTAGCAATTACTTTTTTTCTCACTTTATTATTAATTAATATCTTACCTGCTCTTACAAATTAACCTGGAAAACCTGGTTTAAAATGTCAACAGATTCTACATAGCTTCTTTCCTCATTTGAAACTCTGAAATCTCGGACCTAGCACTGAGATTGAAAGTAAAAGAAAACCATTCCTTAGCCTCTCCTCCTCTTCAGGATTAAATTTCTCTTATGAGAAAACATATTTCTTAAAACATTTGAGGCTTAATTAGCAAGATAATGAAGTATCAATTAAGAAACAGCTTATGGAATACATCTTAATACAAAAACTGCTCTCTTTTTGGCAAGATTCAATGACTGATCTTGCTGCTGTGGTGAGCAAAACCATGAAAAAATTTTCTCTAAAGCTGTGCTTCAAGTGCTGGAGGAGGGCAGATTTAATAATTTCTTCCCTTCAAGATCCAGAAAGAAAAGTCAACCTCAGCCCACAATACCAGGTGCCCAGTGGCCCTGCTTTGGCCTAAGGCTGAACTGGATGCTGAATTCCCTAACTTGTATCTGAGCCTTGTGGAAAATATCTGTGCTTATCAAGGAAATCTTGTAACGCAGTTTTGACCTTCTTTCCTCTAATACGTCACAGTTTTATTTTATATTGTCTATTCATTCTAATTAAATACTGTTAGACAGAAATTCAACAAAGGTCAGGTGAGCAGGGCTGTTGTTGATCAATATTGCTGACATTCAGTTTTTTACTCAAACAGTTGACTCGTTTTCAGGTAAGTCTGATATGGGAAAAAGATACTAAACAATGCTACTCAAATTCTAAGTTCATGAAAAGTAACAGAAAAGATTTTTAAATGTTTCCTTCAGAAAAAGTTTTTCAAGTCTGCTGACAGTTATAAGATTCTACTCTCTCTAACAATATACAGATGTTTTAATATCTCCATATTAGCCATCTAATCACCACGGTGTGTACCAGAAACAACTGAAAACAGTCCAGCTGTAAAAACCCAGGACTATACAACAAGCAATAGGTGCTGTGCTGCTGGCTCTGCCACACTCCTCCCTTGTCACACAGGGAAAATCATGGAATCTCTGCATCCCTACTCCCTTGTATGTAAATAATGGTTATGATTTACAACTTCAGCCCAACCTATTCACTTGCTGTGGTCACAGCATGTTCTACAAAGTAGAACCAATAATGAATTAAAAGAAGTGCCAGAAGAAACAAGCATGTTCCTAGAAGTCAATACAGTCTTTACAAGTTCCTTGATGACTACATGAAGTTACTGAAAGGATATAGAATTAAGTAAAAAGAGCTGCAGTGGCTCGTGCAGAAGCTGAAATGCATTCACATGAAGTGAGATAAGAATGGCAGGCAGAGGAATATTTTCAAGACATGCTAGCGGGTACTCTGAGCAAAGAAGAGCAAGAATAACTATGAAAGGAAATAGCTAACAGTGAATTTTTCAATTCAGTATGTATGACAGAAGTGAAGTCAAATGCAGCATAGCATGTACAGAAGTAAAGGATGGAAATAAATTTATAAAACATGCAAGAACTGCAAAAAAAAGTGATAAAGTAGGAACTTTTCAGACATCAAACCCTTCCTTTTTTACTGCTTTTCTTATCATTTCAGAGTTATGTTCCACTGCCCCATGAAAAATGAAAAAGGTGTTACTGTGCTGTCTGCAGTTCCTCTCCATGGAGTAGCCACCACAAACTCTCAGTTATTTCAATTTGACAGTATTGTCACTGTCAATGCACACTATCAAAAAGCCAGTAACATACTTTGATGAACAGCCTGAATTTCAACACGTCCAGGTTTCCTGATTCTGATAACACAAGTGATGACACAGAAACACATCTCTCATTTCCTTAAAACCTTACTGAGCTTTAGAGGGTCTGTCCAAAGGGAGCTAAAACAAGCTCCCAAAACTGCAAGAATTGTTAACATGGGGGACAGATAAGCAATTCATTCATCATAGCATACACTTTATAGTGGCAAAAATTATTTCAATACCATTACATAAAACAGGATTCATTCTGATGACCTCATTAGTTATAAAATGAAGTGTTAAGGGAACCTCTTATTTAATTTCATTACAATTCTAAACTGTCTAAATGTACCATTCTTCTCATTAAATTTTCAAAAACCTGCTCACATTGTTTCTACTGAAGGGATCCAAATATCTGAAGTCTCTCACTCACACTGTCTTAAGGATAACTGCCAATAACTAAAATAAATCAAAAGATGTACTTGAAAAGTTTTCAAAACCATAACTTTCCATTCCAGAAATAAACAACATAAATTTGGCAGGCCCACATCACACAAATCACACACAATCAAGCAGTAAATATCTGTTTTAAGTACAAATCTCAAAGCTATTTCAACTACAGAGCAGCTCAAGCACTTCCACGATTAATTACTTATTTATTTCATACCAGAAATAATAATGATCTGATAGAGATATCAGCAGTTCCAATCAGCCAGTTATTTCTTAACTAATTTTGGGAAGAGAGTGAATGAGCAAGATTGAATAATAAATACCCCAATTCTGCAGAGAGCTGCATGGCATGTAAGGAGAAGTGAGAAAGCTGTGTGTGTGTGTGTTCCAGGAGGAATGCAGGGGCAAATAGACCCATTTTGGCCCAGCACGGTGACTGTACCCAGATCTTATCCCAGTGACCAGGCACAGGTGAGGAGCACATGTTGTTAGTGCTGTATTAGTTCATTTCTCTTCTTCCTATTGTCTCTCAAGTTAAAAAACCTATGGATTGGAGGATAATTCCTACAGTGGTAGCTGAAGATTTTAATCTATGGGTACTTCTAACACAGGAGTAGGACCTCCAGTTAATTTAGCAACTGCCCTTCTTGTATGATTTTAAATCTAGATCTATGGACAAATTTTCCTCCAAAATGTAATTGATTGGCTAGGCCAAGATTTCTGGTCCCCAGTGGTTCCAACATTTTTTCCCTTCCTGTTTAAATTTATCTGGATTCATACGCTATAAGGACTAGGCGGAAGTTGTTTCTAAATCTGTGCTTTTTTCCTATTTGCTTAAAATGCTCATATAGTATTCCTCAGTCTTAACATTGTTTCTCTCTAAGTCTAGATATCAGCCCAGGTTTGCAAGACACTTGACTGAGAATTGCTACAAAAGCTTTCTAATTCTAATGAACTCTGATCAAGTTGTTGAATTCTGAGAAAATGAAACACCAAAGATTTGCTTGGCTCCCATCCCTCACAATAAAGTATCAGTAACTCTTTTAAAAACCACAGTCTTGTATCAACACTGAATTGAGTGAGAGAGAACTGTGTTTTGTTGTGCCTCAAGAAATATAAGGTCAGGTTTTGAATACAGTGCTTACAATATGCATTGATGTCACTAATGTAAACATCTGACCTTGATCAGTGACCCACTAGGTACCTTCTCTATTTTATTTATGAATCTGTAGCTTCTGAATGACATGTAAGGTTCATAACCTGCAGAGTATTTATCAAAAATCAATGTTTTTTTCCAGCTATGCATCTCCCTGCATTTATCAATACAAGACATCAGCAACTCACATCTTAATTGCATAGATATGAATGGAGAATTTCCCTTTGTTCAAGTATTTCCAAACATCCCAAGAAATAATTCTAGGGACATTGGTAAGTCAATATATTTATATTGAAACATTATGTGTGCACTTTGTAAGGCTGATCACTAAAATTTGTTCCTCACCATCAAAAGACAGAATCCAAACAAACATTTGGATGGCCAGAAGAAGGTCCATCGGGTTATGAAGCATTTGCCAGTTAGATCTTCAAGTCTTCATTTTGGAATCAATTCTTTTTCTTTGGTGGAACTAAATGCATATGCTCCAGAGGGTTTGCCCAACTTCTGAAGGACATGTGCCTATAATAGGCCTTTCTCATCTCTGTCTTGTTAACAAGTATATAAATAAGAGAAGGCTTCAGTAATTGGCTCAGAGTTACTAATGAATTAATTAACTTCAGTCTATTTTACCTAACCTTTAATAATAAGAATCTTTTTTTGGTCTAGCAATAGGTCTGACAGGCTGAAAAAACAGACATGCAGCAAAGCTCTTCAAAATTAATGAGAAACGAGGAAAGAATCAATGTACATTCTGCTTGCAGAGAACTGACACAAAAAAGACACAATAAACCATGAACAAACACAGTCAGTTTAAAAAATAGGTTAGAAAAAGTGGGCAAATTCAATTATAGAAGTAATTAGAAGATATAGGGCAAGGCTGCCTTTTGGGACTGTGCCAGAAAACATGAATTAATAAGAGTGAATAGAAAGCGCTCATGTAGTAATTAAGAGGCAATCACCTATGGCAATGAATACCTGAAAACAGGCTGCAAACTATTAATTCAGTGATCAAAAATATTTTTAGATGATTAATATGGCAAATTTGTTTTAAAAGACTAATTTCTGGAAAGATATCAAGACAATAGCACATTATTTGTTCCTCTGGCATTTATATAGCTAATTAAATTTTATAATTTGCAACAACATTAAGCATTATCTGAAAAAACTAAAAGCAATATTTCCTCCAATAATTCTTTATTATAATGTCTTCAAAATCTGTAAGTTAAGACTAACTTAACTTTTTTTTAAAAGAAAATTCAAGTGCTCAGAGCTGATTGCTTCATTTATTTGAATGTTTTTTGTTGTTGTTTATTAAAAATACACCATGCATGAATTTTACATAGTAATTTTCAGCTACTTTAAAACAGGTACTGAAATAATTTAATTATAATTCAGAGAACTGTAAACAAAATTCTTTGATACTCAAATAAGCCATGACAGATGTTCATGCACGGGCAGGAGAGACTTTTCTTCATTATAACATGTTCCTCTCCTTCAGATACAAAAAATGAGCAAGCTACAGTCAAGGTGTGCAATATTAGACAGGGAGAAAAAAGATCTAAAAATCTAACATGAAGTTATTTATTCTTTAGTAAATCATGTAAGGGCTAATTTACCGTCCAATAGAAAAAACAGACTGATTTCTCTAAATCCAACATTTTTTCTCACCATTGCTGAGGACATTAAAAACCCACCCAGAAGTGTCCAAATATGACCGAGAAACAAAGACTGGTGATAAATTTCTACCCTAATACTGACTGCGAAAGGTTTTTACATTCCATTTGTATTGCTGAAGAAAGGAAGAACTGGCCTGAGTGATGTTGGCAACTAATGCATGCCTTGAAGCATAAAGATTTACATCTTTTTTTGTCTTTCTAGTGTAATTTAAAATATTGTTTATTGCTCCCAATTCAGAAATATTATCAGAACTATAAGCAATATATGAAAAGGGCATAGATACTAGAGATAGACAAAATTGCCTGCACTGAATTAAACACTCAAATTTCATGGTTCAAAAGTCTGCCCTGATCTGAAACTTCTTTCCCTGTCATTTTCTCCACAGGAAGGATTGTGGATAGTGGAGTAGCAAAAGGACTAAAGGGAAAAGGACTGTAAGACTATCAAAAATAAAATAAAATGGTGACAGGAAATGAATTGAAGCAACTAAAGGAATACAATCTTACAAAAAAAAAAAAAGGAAAATAAAAAGAAAGCAGGCAAATATTACTCAAAAATAAACTCAATTTATTTCAAAATTAAGTTGCTGACCTGCCTCAGTTTATTTGGAGATTTAGGGAGAGAGTGTTCCCTCAATATATACTAAAGGTTTCCTGTTACAGTTAGAAAAACTTGGGAAAAAAATAAGTCTCCTATGAAAAATATGCAGCTACGACTATGGGTAGAAGAAATTAGTGAACTCACACTGATTTTGTGAATGTTTCAAAATGAAACACAGCTTGAGATGTTGCTCCCACACCTTTAGCTCCAGGTAACCTCCACGGGTCTCTTAATGGTTTGTTTTCTGCCACAGTGCTCAGGCAGAAAATAAACCCAGATGTGCCATGTCTGGGGTAAGTCAGTGGTTTATAATGCTGTTGTGAGAGCAATCCCTAAAGCACGGAATGTGTGCTGAGATGCAGTGAGGCTCTTTTAAGAGACAAATTATTTACAGTCTGTATAGGAGAGAGGTAGCTGTTGGTTTGATTCCAGTGTTGATTCTGAACATCTCTGCCTGCTTTTACCATGCTGCTCTCCTGGGGCCAAAGTTTTAACTCCCAGGAGAAACGCTGCTAGACAGGATTTGGAGCTTTCTGTCCCCCACTTAAACACATTAACAGGAGTCACAACATAACAGCAGCTGCTTTCCATATTCCTATCCATAAGAATGGTACAACCACTCAGACCAACTGTGTTACCCAGCGTTAGGTACCCAGTCGCATCTCCATCACCTTTCTAATTCATGGAGACACAGAAGTTCCTTTGGAATCCTAATTTAGGTTTTCTTCATTGCCCAAATGGAAAAACTTTCATTCTCTCATTGATTGCAGAGAAATCCCAAGGGATTTAATGAGACTCAAACAGATAAAGTACCTTGTCAATACTCCAATATGCTCAGTTTCTTGGGCATCAGCACCTGGTTCATATCTCTAACTTTCTGAAGTTGTAGCTCAGCAAGACACTCATTTTAAGACTTCTGTCTCATCCCCCTTTTCATATAGGAAGTCCACCATTTCGTCAGTATCTGTTTATCTCCTAGTGTATCTGTTTCTGCCATGATGCTGTAAAACAAGCTTTTGAACTGGTCAAGGTCTAGAGCTATATCAACCTGCCCTGGCACTGGCCATCTCCTTTCCAGCTTGCTGGATCCTAGTCATACTCCTTGAACCCATTCTGTCATGGTGACCATCTTTGCCACCTGTCTTTCAACTTTTTCTGGTTTTAGTCTGTTCTTTGTAAGCTGAGGAGGCTGGTACTGCACAGAATATTCAGGATGTAGGTGTACTATGGATTTATATAGTGTCGTAATGATGGCTTTTATTTTGTTCTCTATTCTTAAAATTTTGGTTCGACTGTTCTTGACATGACAGTTTTGCAGAACTATCCATTTACTTCAAGATCTCATTTCTGAGAAGTGATGGTTAGTTCCCAACCCATCACTTTATATGTAAAGATAGAGTTATTTTTCCTGTGTGCATTTGTCTGCACTGAATTTCATGTCATTTTTTTGCCCATTACTGCCAGCACTGTAAGATCTTTCTCAGTACACCATAGCTGGTTCTTCTCTTAACTTCCCTGAGTAACTTCTTACCATCAGCAAATTGTGTTCCCTCACTGTTCACTTTTTTATTTTCAGATCACTTATGAATATGTTGAATAGCACAGATCTCCATGGGGTTTTCAGTGCTGACCTACCTCCACTGTGAACACTGTCTATTTATTTCTATACTCTGCTTTCTACTGTCAACTAGTTATTTATTGATGTGAGGATCTTCCTTTTTTTCCTCCAGCATATTTTATTTTCTTAAAGGCTTTTGGAGATGAACCTTGTTAAACCTCTTTTGAACACCCAAGCAGGTGATATCAGCTGGGTCTCCCGTGTTCTCCTACTTGTAGACACCTTCAGAGAATTTCAATATATTTTTAAGGACTTGTCTTTCAAAACTTACACCAACTCTTCACAATATGCCATAATTATGCAGATTACACTTGTTCTATTATTTGTTATAATTTGTACTCATTTTCCCAGCACAGATGTCAAGTTTACTGGAATGCAGTTTTCTGGATCTGCCTGAATCCCTTTTTAAAATATGTTGTTGTATTAGTCAGACTTCAGTCCTCTGGCTCAAAATTATTTGAGCTAAAAAACTGTACACCACAATCACCTGTTTCTCTCCTGAATTTCTTTTGAACTTCCAAGTGAATGTCTCTGCTCCTGATAGGTTTTTGTAGCCTGTTTTGTTCATTTACTCTATAAACTATTTATGGATGCTTCAATTTGAAAAAAATCCTAAAATGCTTTCAATAAATCAAGATTCTGGGATGGGATTCTCACCAAACCCCCCCATGGTAAGCACAGGTGCAAAAAAATCACAGCTTTTCTGCTCTGGCTTTATCTTTTTGGAATATTCTTTTCATGCCTTGAGCATCTTACAGATTTTCTGTCAGTAATCATGCTCCTGATGTGTTTGAAAAAAAGGGCTTATTATTACTTTTCATTCCTTTTGTAAGTTGTTTTTCAGTTTCTTTTGGAGACCGTTTCTTAAGTTACTTGTTATCTAGATTGACTCAAGACTGGCTTACCATGCAGCCCTAAAAGCAACACACCACAGGAGGTGCGATTTCATGGCAGGCTTGAACTTGGCCAGTTCTGAGTTACTACCTAGAAAAAGGCCACCTTCCCACCCCCACACCACACGTTCCCTCCAGCTGTCACATGCTGGCACCAGTGCTCAGTTATACTGGGGAGCTGATCAGGCTGAAAATCAACCCTTGCAAGAAACTTATCAATTTTCTTTAACCATGCAGTCCCATGACACCTGTGCTGTCACAGGGAGAAGGGAAGGCAGAGATAAAGCTCATGGTGTAACTGGTGCTTTTAACAGCAGTGAATATTTAGATTAACTTCATTTTGAACCTCTATCTAGGATTAGGGGAGCAAACCTGGGCCATGGGCCAGAAATGAGTGGGTGGGAGGGAGGGAGTGGTGAGGTGAGGACACCTAAGACTGCTGCCAAATCCATCTTCTCATCAAACTACATGCTGAGTGTAATGCAGAATTCTGACACTCAGGGGCTTAAGATAATCAATTACAATAATCAAATTTAAGCCTTTTCTAAAGGGGTATTTAGGAAAACTTGCAGGGTGTATTTTCCCTGCCCAGTGAAGCTATGTCTTGATTTTCAGATTTACGAGTTAATTTATTGGAAGAGTAGGAGGGAAAAAAATCAGGGACTGGGGAACCTTCAATACCACTCCTAAAATACAGAAAGCTTGGGGGGTACTTAATCCCCATCCTACATTTCTGTCATAAGCTAAACATTGTTCCCCATTGTGCACACAAGGAGAAGTGCAAAGCTGACCCAGCAGATTGAGATGAAAAGATTAGAAGCAGAAATTAAAGTCTCCTGGTGAGATTGTTCAGCTATTATATACTGATAAATTTTTCATGGATTTCCCTACATTTTTAAAAATCATATTAATCTGAACTTGGGAGCTTTAAAAACATGACTCTTATCGTCAGTATTTTCCTCTGATTGCCAACTAGGTGCACTGTGGAGGACAGATCCTTTCTTAGTTTAGCTGAAGAGGAAGATGCACTCAAAAAGAATGCAGAGCTTTCAGCATTCAAACTATTTGCCCGGGATACTTCAGCTTCAGTTTCTGACCTGTCCGTCATTTGGATATGAAAAGAAAATATGAGCTCAGGACATTAATGAATGGTATCCCAAGAACATAAAATGGTTGTATTGGGTGAGACCAAATGTCCATCCAGCCAAGCACTGTCTCAGTCAGTAGACAGAAGCAAGTACCTAGAAAAGAGAGTAGGCCTGTAATAGGACTTTCCCTGGGTACTCTTCCAGCTTCCACCAGTCTGAGTCTCAAAGACTACTCCAGCCAGATAAGGTTCACGTGTAATTTTAACCTCTTTGGATTTCCCTTTTGGGAACTTGTTCAAGCTTCCCTTGAACCCATAGAAACTTTAAACTCTAACATTACCCTGTGGCTGCTTAATCATGTTATGTCTAAAGATCTTCTTTTGCTTCCTTTCCAGCTGCCTCATCTGTCATCTGCCATCATTTCTTGTCCTGACAAAGACTGTGCACGAGAAGCGTGTAGGAACCTTCTTTGTGTACAATGCTTTAGACCAGATACCTTTATCATCTCTCCCAACAGTCTCCTTTTCTAGGCATACAAAGAGTCTACTTTGCTTAGATTCTTTTTAATGGAAATATCTCTGTTCCTGTGATCATCCTAGTTGCCCTTTTGTGAAGCTTTTGAAAAGGTAGGGGCAGGCAATATGCAAGATGTGGGTGCACCATGTATTTATATGCTGGCATAAATATTCTCTAGTTATCTTCTATCCCCTTCCTATTTATTCCTAACATTCATTGAACACCACTAACCACTAGGAAGATTCTTTCATGTACCTGTCTTTTATCATCCCAAGATCTCATTCCTTGATGGTAAGACAGCTGAAAGCCCATCATTTTTTCTGTAAAGTTTTGATTATTCCCAGATGCATCACTTTAAGGCTTATCTAAACTGAATTTCATGGGATATTTAAGGACTACTCATTGAGTTTCATGAGATCCTTCAGCCAGTCCTGCTAAGTGTCTTCATCTTTATTGTCCTGAAAAGCCTGGTATCATCAACAGACTGCCACCCAAATAGTCACTCTCCACTTTCCTCATGAATCAAAGACGGAAGTTTCCACATCTCTAGGCTAGGCATAACCTCCTCTTTCAAACCGAGATCCCAACATTTCTTTCTCCACAGTGCTGCCTCCTTCATTTCAGCTCGTCAACTCCTCACTAGAGAGACAATAGCCAGTTTTGAATCTCTACGTCTTTTAACAGCACCCAAGTATTTTTGGCTCTGATGGATGTAACACACGAGACAATAAGGTTTTCAAATCACCTCTCTCAGAAGGATGCCAGTCAGAACTCTCCAGTTTTCCTGGCATTGCACATACAGTGCAGTGCTTAGAAACTAATTCTCTTCTCGGTTCAACATCTGAGGTCAGTGACAAACACAGCTTTGAAAGAAGGGTACATTTGAATCCACTCTTCTTTTCAGATGAATAACAACTGTAAAGTGATGCATCTTTAACAAAACCCCCTAATAAAGGTTTCAAAGCATGGTGATCATGGGAATTAGCTTGAGAGAACATGCAAAGTGCAGTCCAACTTAATCTAATTAGGGCTCTAACACATAGAAGTTAACACCTTTCCTAGCACTTGTCGTACACAAATTAAATATTCTTCCAAAGATAGAAAAAGGAAATTTTGAAGTGCTTTGGAAAGTTTGGAATGGAAAAGTTTTTAGTTCTAGCACACATTTCTGAATTTTTAAAAAAAACTTCTTGAACATATTTAGCAAAAGAAAAAAAAATAGAAATGATTGTTTGAAAATGGAATTTTAATAATGAGAAACTAATAGCATTTTTGAGATTGTTTTGCCATTACAAAAAGTACAAAATTAAAAATGAAAACGCAAAAGGTGCTGTTTTACTGAAGTATCTATGTCTGCCTTTGAGGTAACTGGTAGAATAGCTACATGGATCATGATTGAAATCTCTCCTTAGTCCTCATCAGCATATTTAGTTTTACAGATACACAGAACCTCACAGAAGCCAAGGGTTGCTTTATCTTTCCTCTAGTCAGTGGCAACATAACACAGCTCAGCACCACTTTTTAGCTCTCTGTTTGATTCAGAAACTGTCATGAGAAAATTTCTAGTGAATTGGGGCTGGATAACAGCAAGGAATATTATATTGAGTAAGCTGAAGAATTAGACAATTTGGAAAGGGAAAATTCATAGGACTGAACTGAAAAGGTAATTACAGGTACAGAAAGAAACAGAAAGAAATAACATCAACCGTGCAATGAAGACACAGAGGGTAAATAGAAAATTAGAGAAATATTATAGGAAGGGCTGAAATGAGAGCAAGGAAGAGGCCACCTCTAGAATCCATGTCCTCATAACAATGCCAATGACTCACAGACAAAAGAAGATCTCTCAGAGACTTGGGTAGTCATATATTTACTGTTTCTTAGCCTGTGATCTGTGGATTAGATGAGGGTCCATGCAATATGTGAGATATCAGAAGATAACTTACAAAAAATTGCAAGTCATCCACATCCTTTTGTTAATTTATATTACTTGTGCTAGCCATCTCAGTCATGAATGTGCATCACAGCTGACTTTCTAAAGAGTAAAATATTACATATTCCAGGTATTAGGTACCCCTTCATCTTCAGCCTCATTAGTCATTGACATCACCACCTTCTGCTAACGAATAAGCCTATACCTTGGTTTCCCTACTGCTTTGAATGCTCATACAGTGCAGCTTCATGCATCTTGCTGGTCACATCTCATTTTTTGTGCCTTGATTACTTCAATTCTATCTCTGTAGGCTCATGATATTCCTTTAGGCTTGTCATTAAAAATTCGATTCCTGTAAAATTCCTTTTTGAGTCTTTGGCTAAGGCTCATGTGTTAACAAAAGATGCCTCTCAGTACAGAGCCTGTCATCCCCTGCAATGGCATAGTTTCTGCTTGTGCCTGTAGTATCTGTTCTTTGAGAATCTGCTATCACCATGTCTTTACTAGTAATTTTTTCCCTTCTCCTTTATATGAAACCAGTCACTTTATATGAAATGCCAATTGCTTAGATTTGTATAAAGTCCCATGAAATACACTGATCCAATCTCTTATTTCTTAATGCTTGTCACATCCCACTAACAGCCAATGCTCACTCATTCCATAGCCTACTGTAAGACTCAGGACAGAAGGTTCTCAATGGCATAAAGGAATTAGGTATTTTATTCCTATTGAATTTCATCTAAGTGAAAATTGAACTGAAAATCAATGGGAACTGGGAGTATAAAACCCTGTAATGTGCCTAAAAACTTTTACAGGGTGAGGTTTTTCAGCTGCTTTTCCTACCGTGAGGAACAGGATGAGTAGAAGGGCTGAGAAGAACCTGCCATGGGAAGGAAACAATTCCAGGAGCAGAAAAGTAGGTAGATCATGGCTCAGGCAGTGGGCTTGACCTCTCATTCTCTTCCATATTACAAAACCTCTGTGATTTTCTGCTAGTACATTTAGCCCAACTCATTTCCTAAATCAACAGTCCCAGCGGCCATTTGCCAGATATGTTTAATCACAGAATAAGGACAAAAGGAGTATGCACAAAGAGTGCAGGTGACAAATTAGAGACCAGCTCACTGAGAGACTCATTCTCGGAGGAGACAAGCTCCTATGCCTTAACAGAAGGCCCTCAGCCTGTCAGTACTGAGACTGGCTCCTGATTGTTACAAAAGCTGATCTGAGCCGATCTGCACCACAGCCACACACTCCTGACCTCGTGATGATGGGGGGGTCTGTCTTTTGTTTGCTTGTTTGTTTGGTTTTGGTTTTATGTTTGTGTTTTTTTCCCCCCAGGCAGAGGCCTCATTACCTCAGAAAACAGGTGCCAAGAACAGATACTCTTTCATAGGTGTGTATGGTACTTAGATGCTATTTCCATGACTTGACATATGGCGCAGAGATACCTCCCAACTGAGCTCTGCTAACATGCTGCCTGATTTTCTAGAACAGCAGTGAAACCAACAGCCTAGCCAAAGTTCTTCAATAGAGAGACAGACCATAAACCAACAGGACTCAAGAGCTACAGTGTTGTGGGGTTTGAGCATTAAGGTCTGATCATCATCCCACTGAAACCACAGAACTGCAACATCAATGATTTAAGAGTGGACCCTGCAGCTGGTTTTATTTATTTATTTTCTGGAGATGGCAGTTATTAAGAGGTGAAGGACAATCTAAATGACCATGAAATCCAGAAAGTTATAAAAGCACCTCTAGAAAAAAAAGGAGTTGCAATGCACTGAGAGGGGAGATTTTAAATAAACTCCAAACACACTTCCAAAGCAACAATCCACACCTAAATGTAAGGTTGTCACTCAGCCCTTCTCTGCCTCAGTTTTTTTCATATGAAAAAATGGCACTTTGAAACTTTAATTATAGGTAAATACTTAACAGGCATAGCAGTGTTTGGAAAACACATTTGGAAGGAGAGAGGATTAGAATGTATTCCTGGTCTTCTAGTTAGAACTAGACTTGTTCTTGGTAGAAAAGTGATGAAAGGTGGGAACGGACCTTTATCTCTTTGAAAATAACTTCACAATTAAACAATCTGACACAGTGACTCACTGTCAAAGCTCACAGCTCAACCATGTTTGTGTAAGTACTTAACCTGAAGGCTACATTATGCAACTAAGAGTTACAAACTAAGATGGGTAGTCCCTGTTCAATGTCAAATTTTCTTGGTCACTGAAGACAAAAGGAAACAAAAAAATTAAAAAATCTGACTAAAGTGCATTTGGAGTGTGTGCTGTTCGGAGCCATTACTGGGAATCTGTCAAGTGGTAAAAAATTTAAATTGCTCTTGTGTCTTTTTACGCCAACTCTTTAGGCCAAGACAAAATTAGTCATAATTTTCTTTTCCCCTGCACTTGAATGCAAGTTATTATTTTGTTTCTCTGATAAACAAACAAGAAATGGGCAGATATTAATATCTGGATAACAAGTCTACACAGTTCCTGACTAAAGCATCATCAGTGGATCCTTGGCCAATGTGTTCCTGGGTAACCAAATTAGGTTTTGACCTACACTGTGCTATCATCTTCCTGGTGTAATAAGTAACACTATCGCATCATTTTCCATATATGCTATCAGAAGATCTACAAGAGAAGCTACTAATTTGTTGTTCTATGTAGACTTTCTGTGCAAATGACCTATAATGGAATTCAAGAGCACTGCTGACATCTTTAAAGAAAGCTCTTTCTCTTTCTGGCCAAAGGAGGCTGTTGAGTGACAGCCATCAGTCAGCTGGGAACGATGAGCGATAAATACAAAAATAAGAGGTACCTGATTGAGGTGGGCAATGTGCTAATCTTGTCATCACAGCTACTGTCTCTGCTACTGTATTTCTTGCCATTAATATGGCCAAGGAGTATTTTCTGAATGGAATATCCTGCTGTCATGTGCCTAAAGCCACCTTCAGGGATTCCCATAGTACCCCTGTGCGGAGATTGACAGAGCAACGAAAAAATGACAGTATAAACTCAGAAATGTGTGTTTGTCATCTTTTACATGCACATGCGAAGATTAGATCACACATTTACTTTTTTTGCAATTACAAAAGACAACATCCCAACATCCCAAATACACAGTTACCCAAGCATAAACCAGAAACTGCTGACTCGTAGGAAAACAAAAACTCTCACAAACAAAACACTGTGGTTATGGTTGAATGCCTGATGTTCCGATTACTTTGGCAACTGCTTGCAGTGCTAATTATACTGCATTTTAGTTTTGAACAAGATCTGACTGAGTACTGTCTTCATATATTCAGCAACGATACCAGCTCTAATGGAAAAAAGTAGTCTAAAATTTTATTTGGCATAACCAGCTCTTCTTTTGAACTTCAATCCAACTCATATCAGATTTTTCCTCACTCTTAAGATAGCAGGAAATAGCGGCTACAGAGTCAGTGCTAACCCTTGAAAATGTCTGACTTCTGTGTGTTATTTTTGAATTACAATTTTTGTTTTATTAATTCTTATCTTACAATACCAAATGTTTAAAAAGTTTACATATATGTAATCATTCATTATATCTTGGTAATATCAAAAGAGATTATTTTTATGATTAATGTTTTAAGGAGCTTAACTAATTATATTTTCCTATAACATAAACAGAAATTGCGTAGCAATTTATTTTGGAAAATGCCTGATAGATAAAAACAAAGGTCAAAAGTCAGAGTGGATAATAGCTGATGGTTTTGATAATGCTAATTATATATTACCAAAGAATAAAGGCAGAAAGGGAAATATGAGCATTAAAAGAAAGATAAACATCCCAGTGCTGAATTTAAAATGAAAAAAAGAAAAAAAACTTTAAATGTCTTTGTAGCTCACTGTCATAAACCGAAGACATAATGAAGCCTGAATTAAAAATGTCAGTTTCTGTGAATGTTGATAACTTGGTTCTTTGTTGTACAAGTCAAAATGTGTCTGTTTGATGGGTTAAAATGACAGTCTGCAAATGGGAGATGCTAGAGCTAAAAAAAGAAGACCCCCCCCCCACTTCCCAAAAGACTTATAAAAAGTAGGCCCGTAATGCAGTACTTTAAGGAGAAGACCTGTAGGGTAGAAGAGCCAGTATCTTTAGAAAGTAACCAAGCAGCACTAAAAGGCAATGTCCATGGCCAATCAAAACTATTTCTCTAGCTGCTGGGGCTCTTGCATCTCTGTCTTCACACTAGACTGGAAACCCTTTGTACTAATTGCCAGACTGTACCAGATTTTCTGGTTCAGTTCCATCCCATAATTGACCGACAATGATGGGCAAGGAAGGGGAAAAATTCAGGCTCACCACTGCAAGCAGAGGGTCAGAAATGGTTTCATAGGGAGCACATCACTGCTTGGCACTAAATGCAGGGTTAAGCAAGCATCATCTGTACTTTCTTCTAATTCCTAGGTTAAAAGGGGGATGGGAAAAACATCACACTGCAGCAGGGTAAAGAGAAGATTTTGAAAGCTGGCATATCTTCTGCAAAAATCTTCCACAGAGACAAGAAAATACCTGGAGGATTTTTGGAAGTTGGTGTCTAATCACAATACCAGTACATTATTTATGTTAAAATAAGCAAAGCGCTTGTGAAATTCTGTTTCTCCATAAAAAACCATCCTCCCACATTTACAGTAAAAGTATTTGTTGACAAAGTTATTTTTCCAAGAAAATAAATGAATTCAAATATTTACAGGTTGATAAGATCAAATTATTAATATGTACGCAGAAAATAATTTGCAATTAAAAAGCTAGAAATATTTTAACATAAAATGCATATATTAAAGTTAAGCATTTAACAAACACTTTTAAGTTCACAAATAAATATTTACTGTGCATCTAATCTAGCTCACCACAGCTTATACATCTGTACATTCTTACTGTTGTAGGGTCTTTTGCTTATTGACAAAATGATTTAATAAATTAGGAAAAACTTACTTGAAGAGGCAAAACCACAAATTTTTTAGAAATTGGACTAATGACAGAATCTTTCTGATCATGAATCTTATTTACCCTGACTTGTTCTCCATCCACTTTATTTCAAGCAAACAGCACCCCCAATAGCATTTCCACAAAACATTAAGACAGTTCTAAGATCAAAGTAAAAAAAGATGGAGAAAAGGAGAGAAAGAAAAAAGAAAAAACAATTCAGTGCTCATGGCAAAGCAGTTCCAAACCACACAATTCTCTGTGCTACCCATGTCCTGGAAATACCATGCCCACAGGTCAAACACTTTCCCTTGTACTCTTCCCCTATCTTTGAAGGATACTTATTTGCAGGATACCTGCCCTCAAAACACCTCACTGTCCAGGTAATATTGTCCTTATTTTCAGTCGTTAGTTACAATTCAGTTTCTGTAAGAGGAAAGGCAGATTTCATTCAAATCCATACCCCCTCTAACCCCACCACTTCTCTCTCCAACAATGGTTATTTCCCCTGTTAAGCTGAAACCTGCTCCCCTCTACAAAAGCTCCGAATGAGTGATAAGCTGCAAAGTTTCAGAACTAGGCCAATAAAGTTAGCATCCTAAAGCACAGACAGCAGAGCACTTCGGCAAAAGCTTACCTTTCAAACCCTGAACAGAGCTGTCTTTTATGAGGCCTATACAGCTGACAAGTCCTGGGACTTTCTCAAACACAGGACCCATACAGGTGAAATTCTAATAGGTGGTAAACACCTGAGAACTGGACAAGAAGACTACAGGAAAAAAAAGAAATCAAATGAGTAAAATGTCTTCCCAGAGCCACAGTCAGCTCTTGTGCATGGGGAGTTACGAATGCACTGGCTATAGACTTTTGTCCAAAGCTGTAGGTTTTTTTTTTTTTTTTTTTTTAGTGAAGCTAGATTAGTTCATACAAAACTCAACAATACAGCACTGAAACCCATTGTTGATATTCAACATTTTTCACATAGCGGAACAGAATAGACAATACGGTATCTAGGAAACCATGGGCTGGATTACAAACTGATGATATCTCATCCTTCTGGAGGGCCTGTAATCCTTTTTATTACCTACCACAGAAGGGGGGAAGAAAATCCAAAACAAAACACCACAGCATAAACCACCCTGTATCGATAATGTCTGAACTCTTTTCATAAATAAATGAATTTAATCTTTTTCCTACTTCTGTCCTAAGCTTACCCACCCCTCTGCAATATGCATACATAATGAACACTTGCCTTTCACACTACTTAAATAACTGTTAAATGCACAGCGTTCATTCCAGTCTGCGCCATGAGGCTCATTTTGAAAACAACTTCCACGTTATATATGCAAAAAACAGTGCTATACATGGCCTTATAGTATTTCTTACAACACTTTGCAACCTAAATGTAATAATGCCTCTCTTATTCTGTAACAACACAAATCAGGTTTTCCTTCACACACAAGCATATAACTGCAATTACTGCTGCACATATAAGAACATTTGAAATAATTTAGCTGTCTGCTAATTTTTCACAAAAATAATTCTTCCATTTCCAAACCTCCATTTAAACAGTCCCTATACTCACACCACCTCACATCTCCAGCTCTCAACATGCTCGGTTCAAAGGTCCCTCAGTGCAAACTCCGCTTTGTCTATTTTTGCAGCACTTATGCTCCGCACAAAGGAAAATAAATATAGTATTTATAGGAGATCCATTTACCCCCGTGTCGATTATTTTTTATGTTTTAACCTCACTCCTTTTCCTCAGACTCCAGTTCCCGTATTTTCCTTAAAACCCCAAATAGTCTAGGTAGCCACAGAAGTGATTGTTCCTACCAGTTTCTTTTCATCACTTCTGCAATTGACCAATTGACAACTGATTGATGGTTATCTTTTCACTTCCACAATGAAAGAAATTACCATCACTATAGCTATGTACAGTAAATGCCTCCAGAGTAAATTACATGATTCTAAAATTCTCCTTAGCTCACTTAGTAAAACATCAACACAAAAAGTTTCTTTTTTGCCTCTCTTCCTGTACTGCAGATTTGGCCTTTCCTGTCAGCTTCAGAAAAGAACTTGACAGCTTCTTTAAAAAGAGGAGTATAAAAGAACTTGAATAAGGGATGGCACAGGGCCGGGCTAAGGCTTCCATTCTCTGCAAGTGGCTATTCTTTGCACTGAAAAAAAAATTAGGCATGTGAGCACAGATAAGCCACATAAGAATACCCCAAAGAATATTCCCAGTGACCTTGAGATTTTGCTGCAATTCCGTATCCATTCTCTGCTGGAACAGCTTCATGAATTCTGAACTTCAGAATGACTAACTTATTTCCAGAGAGTACAATTTATTCCTTGTAGGGAGAAAAACACTCCCACAAAATTAGGAGGGAAAAGTATTTGCCACTACAAAATAAAATAAATTTATCCTTGTATTGTTGCAACAGTTCAAGAGTATTAGTAAGAATTTGGCTCCATTCCCATAGCTGGTTTTACTGACATTGAGATGGAAGAGAGATGCAATTCTATCTAAAACCGAACTCCTCTTAATTTTATCAGAATTTTTATTTCCTGCATGGAAATACAGCAAAAACTTGTGATTGCTGTACAATTAAGGGCAGCTTTCAGAGCATTAAATATACCACTGTGAAAGACAGAGAATTATTAATTGGGTTTTGTTCCTTCTTGGAGAGCACTTTAAAATAAAAACAAAAATAGACTCATTATGCCTCATTATTTAACTAAATGCTATAGGAGAAATCTAACTCTGTTTTCATGGAGCCAAAGAACTTTGCAATGGTATAAAAGCCTGGTTACTTTACAGCACAGGATCCAAATGCCAGCAGATCCTCTCCAAGTTATTTCCTTTAAAAGCTTCTATTACTTCCTGCAGACTGATATTCTCTGAGTTTTTGACACTTCAGGTCACCACTATCACTACCTTTTACATATAGGCTTTCCTGTGTTCTGGTTATGAGCAAACACCAGGATCATTTAGTCTTTAAGTCCTCTTGGCTAATTTGTTCAGGAAAGGTGTTTTCTTGTGATTTATGTTATGGTGCCTTGATGGAACGCTCCTAAGAGGTGGGTCCATAGTGGAGGATGCTTTACCCTCCTCTATATCAGGCATCATTCATGCTAGATCTAAGCAGGACATTCTGTAGTAGAGTAAATGCTTCTCAAATATTCTTTTCAGTTCTTTTATCCCCTCTGAATCTACCAGCAATATTACTTCTGGGTATCTCTACCCTGTGCTGGTATCCAAAAGAGAGGGGCAAACAAGAATCAGAAGAGATGTGATCTGGAAACTTTACCCTCCAACAAAAGACTAAAGCTCAACTAAAAGAAGACTAACCATAGTCTGCAATTACCTATTACTGAAAAGACTTCTGAGAGTAAAGGACCCTTTATTATGAGGGGAAAGAAAAGTATAAGAAATTACAGAAGCTAATGCATCTCAGCTGTTTTGCAACAACTATTAGAGAACTAGCAAGGAAATCCTTATTGTTACTTTTTCAAAGAATTCTATGCCCATGCACCAATATCCAGTGAGAAATAGCTGGTATTAAAATCAGTAAATTACAGAGTTAGTGTTCTGCTGTGCTAACTACGTGAAAGGAGGACGGCTGCTAATAATATATATAAATACAATTTGAAAAGGGACAACTGTGAATAAAAAGGAAATATAGTGAAGGTCATCTTTAGTTGATTTAAAATTGCAATTTAAACAATTAATTGCAATTGTAATACAAATTTGTTCTGGAAAGAACTGTAAAAAAATTCAGATAAAAATGTATTCAAGTACACTTTCTCAGATTAATAATTCTTTCTAGGAAACATCTTCGGCCACGTATAAATTTTTTCTTAAATATGTCTAACAGGGCTATTTTCTAGACCCATTATCTTTTCAGAAACTGCAAAAGGTTCTGGTAGTCATTTATAGGACAAAACTCACAAATATTTACTTGTAATATTTGTTGAGCAATTTAAGATATGAGATTAAATGTTAATAGCTTTGAAATAACACAGCATTCTTTCTTGCCAGCAAGAAAACAATGTAATGATGACAGGAAAGATACAACTGATTCTCACAAAAGAAAACTTTAAACTAGAGGCTTTCAGACCTATTATGTGCTGTTATACACGTGTATTTAAGCTCACCTTTTCTTAGCCTGCAGGATGGTTTGAAAGTTTAAACAAGAAAAAACAGAAAAGAATTAAGTTTTAACCTCTGTATGTCTGATTTCCAATTCTTTCTGACAGAAAGACTTATTTTAAGTAATTTTTACATCACTGCATGTCAAGAGGACAGCTTTTCTGCAGTGTATGACATGGGTTACTCACTTGAAGGTGAAAGGAAATTTGAAGAGTAACCTTCAAATCCTATTATGTCATAACTACTTCCCAGGAGAGGTGAAGGAGACAGCAGGGACTACATATATAAAACCACCTCTTGTTTCATTCTCTTGTCTCTGGGTGCAGGCTTTTAAGTATTTGTATAATATAGGATCTTTGCCTTTTTGTTGCCAAGCATTCATGGTAAGTACTCCACAACATAACAAGAATTTTGAATAGAAGCCAGAAAACCATCTATCACTTCTGTTTTCTTTTAGGTTGCTTCATTGGGTTTCATGACTGATGAAACCCAAATACATGTTCTATAAAACACCTATTTGTGTACATAAACTAAAAGAAAAAAAAAAGAAGAGAAAGCTTTACTAGGCCAAAATATAGGTTGGGATTCATTTAGAAAATTTAAGGGTCTGGTTGCTTCCATGACAGCAATTACTTGTGAAGAGCAGTGCTGCAGGAATAGCAAATATTTTAACTGCATCTTTGTGGAGTAAATAAGTAAGCAGTACAATGACTGCTCCTACGGGGATACCAGCAGACTATTTCATATCAAAAGGATAACTACACAAAACCTGAGCTCTCCATAACAGATCTAAAACCAAAAGAAGCTTTGAAAAACCAAGGCATCACTCTCTGCCAAAGCTAAGGTTTTTGTTATAAACGTTATCATAAGAGATTCTATCAATCTAAATGAACCCTTGTTCTAACACTCATCAATATGATTTTTGAATGCTTTAGAGGCATCAACTCAACCAACATCATAGAGACTAATGGAAAGATTCTCAATATAATCTCCTTGAAAGCCTATAAAGTTCAGACAGTAGTCATAGCTCTTATTTTAATATGAACTAATTTTTAATCATACTGAGGTACTTGAAAATTAACATACCCTTAAACTCTCTTCTCTGTGTCACCATCTCCATCAAACCAAGTGTGTTTTTTCTGTTCCTTCTCTGTGCTGTGTTTGAGAGTTTGAACAAGGCCAGCGTGTGGCATAAGGACTTACCAGTGACAAAAGTCAACAAAGAAGAAAGGGAATGTCTTCAGGACTACAGTTTGACTGGAAATTTAACCACCTACTGGGTTTGCTGCTTTCAGGGAAGGCAGCAGTGTTGATATTTAACATGATAGTCCCTTGGGTCTCATGATTTAATACAGATTCTTAAAGAGTGACATAGTCTTTGCTACACAGATAAGGAAGTCAAGGACTGCTTAGACTGCGGGAGGATATGAGTTCAGTGTGTAATTCCAAGGCATTGCTGGGTAAGATGTTGAGAAGTGGGTTAAAGGAGGGGACAAAATTATTTACAACTGCCACACTTCAAAATTCCTCCTGAACATCAGTTCAGAATTTGCAACTACTGCCCTCCAGGAAAACAATTGTCTTTGGAACCAGCAAGTCCAAATCCTTCAGTTTTGAACACAATCTGTTATAAAAGACCTCACTACAAATGACAGAAGGATGTGAGTGCTGACACCGCACCTCACACAGCAGACCATGAGGTACCAAGCACTGAATAGCAACAATTTGAACACCAAACCTGACTTGAACACTGTGGTTTTGTTTTTGGGAGTAATCTATTAAAAGAACCCAATGACCCAGAGCAGGAGAACATGTGGTCAGAGTCTCAGAACTCACTTTTTAATGAGGAACAGAACTTCTCTGATGTACCAAAGGAGGAGGAACACAAATGTACAGAAGCAGAAAACATGACCACTTTCCCTCTAACCTCTGAAACTCAAAAGCAAGATCCTGTGAGCTTTGACTCTGAGGAGGAACATGTTGAGGAGGAGCATAACTACAGCAACACAACAAACAGAGCAAAACAATGTAGGGAACCAGAACAACCAAAAATATTGCCAGTGGAATTAACCCATGAAAGAGAGCAGCAAGGACAAAAGCTGGAGAGTTCTGAGTTGGAGGCAACATTCCACAAAGAGAGGCTGCCTGACCATTGTGTGCCACAAAGAGAAGCACAGCAACATGTGTGACCTGAATGCAACCAGCAGGTATTCCTAAGACACAGCTTTCTAAAAAGAACAAAAATGAGAACAACATCACACGAACTTTGAACTTCTCAAAAAGAAGGGTTTTGAGGAGGTGCCAAACGCTGAGAAGCATCAGCCAGTGGAACCACAGAATCACCTTGGGTAGTTAAAGAACAGAAAGAAGGTCCCATCTGTAAAAAAACCTTTGACTAACAGGAGACAGTCACTTATAGCTTTGAAAGAAGAAATAAGAAATAGTAAGAGTTCTGCTGAAATACAAATTATTTGAAAAATCACACAAGCACAATGTCGAGAGGATGGAAAATAAAATAAATTGCTATCAATAATTGCACCATATTACACCATGTGATTCTAATCTTTCTTTGAGCAGTGAGACCCATTATTAACAAATCCATATGCAGGCTTTACGTGGAAATGGGTTTCTGCTTTGGGTAATTAAAATGGCTTGTCTGAAATTACTGCATAAAAAAGTGATCTGATTTTACTGACCAACTATGAATCCCATTTCTCTCAATTGAAAGTGTATATTCAATTTAAAACCTAAAAATAGACACTTTAATCCATATTTAAGAACCAAATAAGCAGCATAGGGTCTGAGGAAAGCAAGTTTTTAAACCATTCAATATTACTTATAAACACATTCCACGGGGATGAAGAAAAGAAGTAATATGCTAATAGTGTTGGATGCTGAAATGGAGACCTGAGGCTTGATCCAGCACCTAAGAAGTTACGGGCTTGAGAAGATGATCTACTGTGCACTCCTTGCTCTTTGCTTTAGAGTGAAAAAATGGCAAAAGGACAGCAGAACACAGGTTCTTCCCCAGTTGTGACATTTGATCGAATAGATGGACCACGACCCTGTTAAGTTGTCCTACAGTGACTAAAACTGTGAGGATCTACACCGTGCTCGCTGTCCATGGGGAAGTTATACACAGCTGCACACTCCATAAAGCAAAATGATAAAAAATACTTCGCTGCGTATTTTGAAAATTAAGTTTTATACTGTTAATACCACTTAAAGTGCAAAATGATAATATTCTGATAGAACGTTAACCCAGCATCCAACAGGTAGCAAAAAAGATGTAAAGAAAAGAGGATGTGTGCTTTTATAAAAAATAAAAAGAAGTCTATCATAAAACTGCTGTAACCTTTTGTCTCCTAACCATATATATTACTAACTGAGTTATTGGATAAACTGACACACAGTTTCCTTTACACAGCTGAAGCAACTCACACAGCTTAGTTTGCAAAATAAACAAACCAACAAAAAAGAGCATAAATTTTTATTTTCACACACTTGGCATGGAATGCAAGCTCATCTGTTTTTTTTTCAGGAGTATTTTGCATTCTTGGAGTACATCAGCAGTGGCTATAATGTGTGATGTAAGTGTATCATAGAATGTGTTTATTATAGCCATTTCTCTGTAGCTGCTACAGAGGAACCCCTTTGAGGCTAGATAAAAGTTTGCCAAAAATAATATTCAAATATCCTTTTAATCAAAACAAGATAAAGAGGAGATTAGTGCCACCAGTGTCAACACCACCACTTCCAAAACATATGCTCAAATAAAACATGAAAGCTTTAGGGGATTGGTTTTGCAAGCTTCAGTAGCTTACACTTCCTCTCTCTTCCAACTCTATGTATTATTAAAATGCATCAGCTGATGATGTGTGTTAATGACAAGCTCCATCCTCAAAGGGTTCTAATTCATTAAAGGGGACTATCAGACTGCAATTCTCAGAATTGAAAACAAAATACTTATTTAAATTATGAATTCTGAATTTTATTTCAATATGGAAGCCTAGATTCTTTTACCGCCATTTAAAATAAAAGAAATAAATAAGTATATCTCAAGAAAAAAAAAAACACATAAATGTCTAGAAATTTTTATTCCCAACTAAATGTAACAGCATGAGGGATTTTTCTCCATAAAATATCAATTTTTCATTACTATTGTACCTGATAAAAACTGAATATTTCCTTTAAATTTTGCTGTTCTTCCTCCCTCCCCCCTATTGAATAACAATTACAAACTTTTTTTCTTTTACTCACTATGTGTTTAACTTTCAGATTCTTGAAGAGAGTGTAGGACATTCATCTGTCATCAAAATTATGCCCAATGAATTTTTAATTAAAATATAGAAATTTCCATTCCTCCTCTGCCTTGGCAAAATTTAATCTGTACAAAACCTAAGGATTGGGCCTAAAAATTTCTAATTAAAAAAAGCACAGTTTCTGATATAATGTGGGAAAGCAAACTGACAAGAATAAGAGACATTAATTCAACTCAGTGCTTGGTGAAGTTACTGGCAGTGGATTTACACAGAGTACCTTGACAGTCTATTGTCGCAGGAATGTTTACACAAAAATGCCAGTTCAACCCAAAATATACATCTGATGGGATGGATCTGACCACCAAAGGCTGTAGATAAAAATGAAACCAACACTTAAATACAGAGAGCATTTGGGCAGGTAAGCATCCTTAAAACTCGTAGTTCTCTGCTTAGGTCAGGAGTGATGATGTACTTTTTGTGGTCATGAAATCCTATCTATCGTGTTTTCCTTGGGGAATTCAACCAAAACCTTGGGAAGGCTCCTGTGGTGTGTTCAACATGCTCCCACACTGCTGCCCATGGCCAGGCAGCATCCAGGGGCTGCACAGAGCTATCAGATTAGAAGTAGGGGAAGAAGTTATCATTTGCATAAATCCCCAGCAAAGCAAATGAATTAATAGAAAATATGGAAGTAACTTAAGCCCAGGGATCTGTTCTGAATGTCTTCCTTGGGCAAAACTGCCATTTCCTTCCAGGTCATTCTATCCAGTGGAGCACTAATTGAGCCATCACACTGCACTCCCTGAGTCGCTGATCCACGTCTGTCACTGTCATTTTTACCCCACAGATCCATAGTGTTCCACGTGCATAACGTGACTGTGGTGGCACTAGGAGGGGCCACAGCCGGGGTCTGCTGTTTGGCTGCAGAGCCACATTTAAGGACAGTCCCTGGAAATGGGTGCCAACGACACAAAGCTGAAGCTGCGTCAGCCACATCAACTCCTCTGATGCTCTGGACAAGCACAACACTGAAACTGGCTTATTGGAAACCGCAGCCATGTGAAAAGCAAAACTAGAATATCACACAAATTTAAACCCGCTGAAGTTCTGGTTTTGTCAGCTTTGAATTCCATGAGAACACAGACTTTAGGCACTCTTGCATCATTTCATCAGATGCTTCTCTTCAGGTGTCTGTCACCTCAGCAGCATTTAAATGAACACTTCTCTTGTTTGAAATAAAGAGGTGTCTATTGGTGAAGTGAGTCATGATGGCATTTGAAGTAGAAGCGACTGCACTCTTTATAAATAGCCATTACAGACACCTTACTCTGGAAATTTAATGCATTTAAAAGAAAAGTGGTGTTTTAAACCGTGGGTAGCAAAAATAAAAACTTCAAAGAAGTTTATAGTCTCTACAGAAATCTTCACTGGATTCATGCATATTTACTGAATAAGCAGAACATTTTAAGCCACTTTATTCTTCATGTGACCATTACCAATTTGTCACTATGGGCTTCCTAGGCAATAGTACAAAATTCATAATGCCTGTATTAAATGTTCTGAAATTCTGAAAAAGTTATATTTAAGTAATGCAATATATAGGCAAAAGCACAGTATTTGAATACAGCTTGTAATTTTCACTGAATCTGCAATAAAAAAATTAACTAGGTTAGCCATATTCCTGTGTGCAAAAACAGGAGAGCAATTCCAATGGCTTTTAGTTGCATAAACAGTGTCATGGGATACAAGCCTTACTTGAAGGTTTTGAAATATGATCTTTTCACTATTTAGTAGCCATGCCCATAAAACTTGTTTGTATCAAAGTATGAAACCAATTCTAATGGGGCTTTCCCAGACAGGAATTATCCACCATTAAGGTAATTATGAGGGGAGAACTAAATTCATACTAAACTCCCTGAAATATTATGCCAAGAAAGTCACTGCGAAACTCTTGTTTACTTATATTCTATTCTTTTCAAGCTCATTTTTCATATCACCAACATAAGGACAAAATACAACCATTAGAAAAAGCTCAAAGCACAAAGCTGTCTTTTGAGAGCACAAAGAAAGTAAACCAGACAAACCTCCAGAACTCTGAGGGAAGGGCAAAATCAAATCAGGGTTTTATGGAGGAAGGTGGAAAAGGTACTTCACTGCAAAGTGCAGCAACAGTGAAACTGTCTATCAATGGTAACAAATTACTTAAACTCATAGGATGCTTAATTTATTTAGCACAACTTTAGTGATTTATTGTGCAACATCCCTCAGTTCTAGTTCATCTTCCCACAGCTAAATAACAATTTCCTTCCTACAGTGAATACTTAAAACTCATAGTTACTTGTTTGTAGGATAAGGTTACATATCTCCAAAATGGCAGTAAATCATTCATTACTTAAATAGCTGTGAAAATGCCTCTATAATCTGGTAAGTCTGGCTAAGTAGCAGAAGAGCCTAAAAACCACATTATATCAGGCAAACATATCAGTGTATACATAAATAGTTTCCACATGATGTGCTAGGGGTTTGGGGTTTGGGGCTGAGTTAATGTTTATTGTTTGCACCGGACAAACAATCTCATCCTCCCTGTGTGGTGTTTCCAAGAGAAGATGGAAGAGTCCTTATTCTCCTCTCAAGTGCTGAGGAACCAGAGGGACCAGGCCAGTAACTTTCACCATCGATCTGAGATTCTGATTTAACCATTCTACTGATCCATCTTAGAGTTTGAGCATGTATTTGTGAAGCAAAGCAAATATAGATGACTTTTAAGCTCTTCAGTAAGGTTAAGTTATCAACCTGTCCAGGAAAAGTAAAATTTTGCCCTCATGGTGGCAGAGAGAAACTAGAAAATATAATCCACTGGACTCCAACTTTCAGAGTTGAAAAGGCAAAGATAAATGTTGTGCAAAATTTGTATTATTATGAAGTGGAATTACAATTTTTGAGAAGCATAAGCAACTTTTCCAAGTTTTTTCACATTGTGTTGGCTGTACCACCAAGTATTATAAACAAAAGACATATACACAGTGTGATCATTTAAGCAGGTATCCAGCTATTCCCCCTCACCCCACCCAGTGTATAAGTAAGATTAGAAAGGAATTACTGTGACATAAATTTTCCTGGAGAAAGTTATTTGCTTGAAAACAATGCTTTTAACCTAAATACAGATTTTCTTTTGGAAGAAATACAATATTTATTGTGAAAAAAAGTTTAGAAGAATATTTTCATATCCTAATTGGAGTTAAACAATCTTAACTAGAATTTATTTCTATAGCCAGCCTTACCTTCCTTGCTGAGATCATGTAAAGCTCAAACAAAGCATTTATTTTTCAGTACTTTCAGTACTTTCACTGCTTGCGATTTTTAATCACAAAATTGGTAGAAGATCTTTCACCAATTACTTCACAGCAGATGTACAATAAATTTAATTCATAAAAATGACTACTTGGCTAAGTAGCATGTCTAAGTAGTGTATCAGGGGTTTTGAATTTTTATTAGTTATCCATGAGCTAAATAATGTTATGCTGGTGTGCACTACTTGAATTAGAACTGCATAGATACATAACAGACTTGAGAAACCATGAAAACAATCCCTTGCTTATATCTTACTTTATAAACTTCTTTAGTCTTCAAGATAATAAAAAAATGGGCTTTTCTATTTATAATTATGCTGTTATTAAGTGTCAAGAATAATAAAATTTTTCTTAATTTAGAAGAAATATTAAAAAGAAAAATGAAAAATATGCTTTGTTATTTTAACATTAAACCCAAAACCGATTTTCTAAAAGTTACAGAGTTTTGTTACTCTACTACAATATTCATCATTGGCAAAATCATTATAAATCCAATACTAAAATTATGGCTATTACAGTTGTACACATCTCTCAAACATCTCACGTAGCTGTTTCAAAGAACTTTTCAAAAAATATCTGTAACACAACACTGGTTATAGGAAAGTTTAATTTTAATAACCTCAAAATGAGGCAAAAGTTTGTCCCATGTTGAAAAAGAATAGGGAAGAGAATCCAGAATCTTGACTCTCCATATTTTCCTTTCATTTATGAATCTACATTATTACTTTACTGGGAAACATACTTTAAAAAAAAGTCTGTCTTACAGTTCTGGTATTAATACTGCAAAGTTCAAGAGGTAATATATGGCCCTAAATTATATGTACCATCTCCAAAACCTCCATGATTCCCAAACTTAAGTCTTGCCCAAACTCAGGATAGTGCAGGCTGAAAGGGAGGTGCAATCTTTTATATCCCTGCGGCCAAAATAAAGAGATTTACCCATGGAAAGAACTGTTACAGCTACTTGGACAAGATCTCTCATGTCGTATTTACTCTGTTTTCAGAAATCAGAAGTATTTGCTTGTCAGCAGGAGCCCTTGAAACTGCTCTGAAGAAATGGAAGAACCCAAACATTTCCTTCATGTCAAAGCAACGAGAGAGCTGCTACCCTTAGCAATTAAAAAATGGACGCACGTGTTCCAATATGAGCTTTAATTACTCTATGGGGGCAACTGACCTTTTCCCAGACAGTTGAGGGGCAACTGTATGAAGGACCCATTTCCCATGAAACCAGCCTCCAAAGATTTCATCAGGCAAAATGATAATGAGCTATTGCAGTTGAAATGAGCTGATTAGTTTTTCCCCCCAGCTGCTGTTCAATTAATGAACCACTTTTAAAAATTTTGAAATGAAGTTCATGAATCATCTATTTTTATTTTCTTAAATTGAAAACTGATAAATGAATTCAGCCTCTTGGTGACACAAACAAAAATAGTTTGAATTTCAGATCTTGAAGAAGTGTTAGCAATTTGGAAAAAAAAAATTAAATGCCGTGTGAATATTTAGCAGCAAATATTCCTAAAGAACTGTTAAAATACAGATGATTGAAGGAGCAGCCAAAAAAGGGATGCAAATGGCTCTTAAATGAAAGGTTATAGAGCACGAGAGGTGTTTAATCCAAATAACAAACTGTTGTTGTCAATGAAAGATCTGATACAAACCGATTTAGATAATGCAGAAAAATGAACACACAATTTGACAGCTACCCTGGATTTACAGAATCATGGGATTAAATGCTTTCCACTTATTCAAAGAGGATTAGTCAGGATGCATTTATTTATTTAAAGCAGATCTTTTACAGAACTAAAGAGTTTACAAATGATACGGAGTGATGGAAAATAGAAAATCCATATCAGCTTTAGCTTCTATCATTCAGCCACAGATGTGAAACTGCTTACTACCAAATACACAAGACAGTGCATTAGCAAAATAATAATAAAATTAATAAATTTTGTGTAGCTTTAAACTATTCAGTCCAGGAAAGAGAATATCAGAATACTTGCACAGGCCACTTGCAGAGAAGGCCAGTAAAATGTGGACATTCTAATGAAATATCCACAATTAGAGCTGATCCTGAAAAAAACAGGTGCAAGACAGGGATAATGCTGGTGGAAATGCTATAGCTCCAGTCAGTATGAGAAGGAAGATATTAACCGGATGAGATTGGAAAGCAGGATTCCTTCATGCATGTCCAAGAGCTGCTGAAGACCCACTACTGGACACTGATTAAGTTACTGCACTTTTTAGTTCCCATCTATGTTAAGTAGAGAAGATTTCAACATGAAAAGCACTAAAGCTTTAATTAAATGCCTGATAAGTGATTTAGTCTTTTAGTAAAAGCTTCTCCTCATGAGCAAAATAATAACAGCAATATTGTTAGAAAGTTTCTGCCTGTGCCAGAAACATGTCAAGAGCCTAATTTTCATTTCTGCTGAAGGATATTTATCAGCCCTGGCAGTGCTTTGCACTGGCTCTGGGATTCTTTTTTATCCCCAAGGTGGTGAAAGTCAGATATGATGATGCAAAAAGCCAAAATCTCATCTTTATTTTTTTTTGGTAAGAAAATCTATGTATTAGAGGCCAAGCAAGTGAGAAATGCCTCTAAATATGAAAATAAATGGAAAATAAACAATTCAGCATAACTGGGGCATGGAAGTGTTTGCAGATTCACAGTTGAAATTTGCACAGTAATTGTCAGTTTCTGAATTCAATATATTTAACATCACCCTACTGTCATCCCTCTATTGCTGTGCTTCTAGCACTCCTGGTCCTTCCTGCACCTCAGTTCCAGGTATAAGTGCTTATAAGTTGCACAATTGCAGCTCCTAACAATATTTGGCTAGCCAGGTAACCTTTTTTCCCTTCAGAATATCCATGATCAACATGCCCTTTTTGCCTATCAAACCCCAAGTGTACAAGAACTGTCTAAAGAATCCAGATGGGCCAAGAGAAAGTAGCCACCACACCTCCTGCCTGCTCTTTGCACATGGCTGGTACCTAGGACACCACCTTGAAGGGAGCAGTATGAGCTTTTGGAACTAAAATTAAAACTGATCAACAGGAAAGCCTTCACTAAATGAATTATATTCAGTATTAGCTGCTGTGATGTACCTGATTTAATTTGCATCACATGAAACGATCCAGATAATGACAGTGACCCTTGTGCCTGTTCATTTCATTTCCCCAAACTGCTGGGCCTATCATTATCCAAGGCAAGATAAGATAACAGATGGCTGTGAATTAATCCTATCTTCAAATATCAAATGCAAAAAAGTGTCTCAATTAAGACAAATTAATTTAGATTCAGCATTCTAGAAATAAGTTAAAATAGATTTTGTGTCCACTTCAGGGTGTAATAATGAGTTCATAAATGAACTCAGCAACACTTTCTCACTGATGGGGATGTTGATAAGGCAAATACTGCAAAACTCCCCAGATGTGTTACTTCAATCATATTGCCCAGATTTGAAAAAGCAGATGAGAGTGAACACATGGATTCATTTAAATTTTGATCCTAATTTCCTGATTAGTTGTAAACAAACAAGACCAGACAATGTGGCCACTGTTTTAGGGAAATCATCACCTCATTAAGGTCACTCTGAATTTTCTATCACTCAATCCAACCTTGAGGACTCCTGTAATAAATACTAATTTTTTTTTTAATATACATATCTAGGGGACTTATATATCAATTTATACAACATACATATGTACATACATTGGTTTCTCATTGGGCAGGGGCACTGACAGCAACAGTAGGAAACAAAGACCAGAATGGAGAGGAAGTTGTGAGCTTTGACATGCCTAGACCTGTGCCTTATTGTTTCATAGCTCAACTCTTGCTGAAACTATGAATTCAAGTCCTTCGAGCTGCCTCTGGTAGACAATGCTTCATCGTGGAGATAAGTGCCTCCAGGTCACCAGCGAAACACCAAACACAGAAAAGCAGCAGTGAAGTACCTCAAAAAAGAACAGGTAGATACATACACTCACAAAGCTCCTCTCGTGAAGATGCATCCTATGCCAGCAAACAAATGCTGCTTCTTTTCTTCTTTCTAAAGCTCAGAACACTCACAAAGTGTGAAATATTCTAAATGATACACGTCCAAGATGCGTGAATCCTACTTAGGCTCTTCTTGACTGGTAAAAGTGTTATAAGGAATCATCAGCACTTATGACTAAGTGGTCAAGTACCTCATTTGGTGAACAGCACTCCCGTTTCTCCTCCAAATATTCCTAAGTGCCACCAATACTGCAGATATCGTGGCTGCATAGATTGTAAGTGAGAATCCTCCCTCTCATTCCAGAGCCACTCAGAATATAGCAAGCCACTGTCACCAGTTGAATATAAGCATATCTAATCCAGCCAATGAACTACAAATTACACAATCTCAGAACTGTTCCTTATGACACAATGGCAAAACACAGAAACTCCGTTTCATTTTCTGGTTAAACTGCTGCTGCCATTGCAGGCATCATTCCCTGGACTTCTTTGGAGACTCTGATTCTTTTGGATATGAGATACTGCTGCCAATTTGAAAGAGGTATAAAGGGACCTCTGAAGTTTCTGTCCCTGTCTCCATAATACATGGAAGCAATGAAGGCAAAGTAACAAGAACACTGGGTGAAATTCCAGGAAGAGGGCTGTGACAGACGGGCACATTTTTCTGCCCCAGTCAGAATTCCAGATTTTGCCTGGGATTTTTATTCTTACTACTTCCAACACAGCTGTTATTCACTGAAGCCATTCTAATCTGTTGTTTCGTTCTCCTTACTACTTTTTGTTTCCCCTGCCTCAGTTTTATTGACTACTTTTGGCTTATCCTGAATTCCCCTGTGTTTTTACAATTCACCACTTCTCTCTACCCTTTCTTTTTACCCTGATGATTCAAGTCTTCACATTTTTATGACTAATTCCTTTAGATGTTACTTAAAGAATTCTGCAGGCAGTTATGAGAAAACATTGATTTCAGCTGGACTCAATATCTGTGTTCTTATCAATATCTATCTTGTTTAGCACAAGATCGATTTTCCACCTCAAGGGAAAAACAGATCTAAATGTTCACCTGACCTTCAAATATTTTATGTATTTGATTAGAACTACCTGGAAGCCTCGTCTCATTATGGCAATGGATGTTATGGACTTAAATTATAAAAGCAATCAGAGTAAAATAATCAATATGCAAAGAGGATGTGAGCTAACAGCATAAGAAATAAACTGTCACCCATAACTAGATGAGGATTCTCCACTTTTCCACGAGGTGCATGTTAGAGTTTTTCCAGATGGATGTTATGTGAAAGCCCAGCGAGCAAGTTGTATTTGTTATCAGCAATTATCTGGTCACAACTGACACACAAGATATAGTCTTGAAACTGAAGAGCCCAGTACACAGAGGCACAAAAAGCAGTATTAAGTTGGCTAATCAACTGATTTCTCTCTTCCCACACCAAAAAGATATAAAAATACCTCTTTACATATTCTCTGGTGAAAGTAAAGAAAACCCTCCAAACTTTTTCAAAACGAAGACATCTTCAAATCTTTAACACAATGGAGCAGCTGCTACTGAGTTTCCTTGATGGGTATATTCTGTCATTAGGGAAATCAGAGGCCCTGCTAAATACCTTTTTTGTTTGGTTGTTTGTCAGTTCAAATACTGATTAGGTTCTCTGACAACCACATTGTTTGTTTGCAAAAATACAGAGGGAAAAACCTTCAGTTGCAACTTGCATTCTGCAGAAGCAATGGATACACTCAGAGAGATTTTGTTAAACTCATTTTCAGTAGGAGATTTCACCATTATTTAAAAAGGCAATGTAGAAAAGCCCAACTTAGATGATTCTTTCAGTATCACTGTGCAAAAATGATACAAAATCTATTATATGATCTAAAATATCTAAAGCAGATAGTAAGCTTGCAATTTTTACTCAGGAAATACTAACTGTGCAATTAAAGTATATTTTAAGGAAAACAATACTGGGTTCTGAAACTAAGCATAGTATTGAAAAAGATGAGTCAGAGCATGAGCTATTTGACAAAAGAAACTTCAACAAAGACGAGTTGGTGACAGAAGGGTAAGGGCCCTTTTTTATCTTACCATAGCCTTGGATATAAATCAGAGCTGACCGGAACAATAGTATTTACATGGCAAGCTGTGAAAGCCTAAAGAGAGATTTCTCTACCTTCATCTGGAAAAACCCACATCCAAACACGCCATCTGCCATGGCCTGCCCAAAGCCAGTGTATCGTTGAGTGCTGTGGACATCCACAGGCACCACCAGCATGCAATTATCCCGTACCTTGCTCTCCTGAAATTCAGTCAGTGTAGAGTGGGATGAGAGAGGAGGCACATTCTGCATGATTGCACACAGCCACATCCTAAACCACTGTTTTTAGATGGCAATCCCAATAAAAAACTGGCTTCAGCTTATGCAAGACATAAATTTTACTGATAGTTAAAATAGAAAATACGTAAAATTATCTGGGCAACATTGTTTTTATTTATAATTTAACTAAGAATACATTCTGCATAACATTATAATTACTAAATATGCTGTGAATGAAATTTTAAAATGTCTAATGGCAGAACTCTGACACAGTGTCTGCAGCTTGTTAAAATTTTTGTCAATATATTAAAATTTGCCTCTGCAAAGGACAGAATATCAATTTAATGCTGAAAAAAATTCCTCTTATTTACTCAATTTATGCATTATTCTGTGTCAGCCAGTGATCATAAATATATGTCTATACAGCCAGTCCCTCAGCAGGGGAGAGAGTGAATAACAGTGTTGCCATTATGACTTCTTGTGAAAGAAATATGTGGTTTACAAACTTCATTATAAAAAGCATTGAAGAATGTTTCCAAAGAGGGACTCTGAAGTCCCGAAGAAAGAAAGTAGGATATGACACCTGCTCAAAGTTCCATAGAACAAAGTTCTGCACACAGAAGGAGATATGTTTGTCATTTTACCTGCAACATAGAAAATGGAGATAGAGAAATGGAAAGAAAAGTGCTGCAAGAAGAGCTTGGCTGTTCAGAACCTTGAAACCAAAGACACTGACAGAAAGGAAATGGAAGATGGCAAACAGGGTTGACGGCCGTGTGGACATCAGTGATACTGAGAAAAGAGCAAAAGAACACAATGGCGGGTGAAGGAAGAATCAGAAACAGAAAAAAACAGGTGAGGAATCTCCACAGCTTGCTCAAATGAGCTGTGTAATTTCACAATTAGTATGGGAACGGTTTCCAGTGTGTGTCCTCCTGACTGTACTGATCAGTTCTGTTACACTGTAGGCTTCCTCTGAGTCCCCCCACCACATCAACCCCTTCTGTTCCTCTTGGAGATAACGGTGAGATCTCTGCACTGATTTACTGCATCACAGGCGCAGCATGTATCCGGGTTTTGGAGCCAAAACATGAATGCTTAACCAGTTTTTGCCATTTCTCCTCCCAAACCTACAGCTGTGAACATATTATTCATATTTTCTTTTCAGCATTTCCGAGAAGTGCCATAATTACGTTACCAAGAAAACCGCATCTTGAATTTACCCACAGCAATAAAATAAGAGTGGCAGCAATGCCAGCATTTTCAGATGCCTCTATCTTGACCTAAGAGTAGGATATGGTCTTTATCAGGTCAGTACTTGACCTGTCTGTGAAGGTCAGCAGGAGTCCACAGCAGTGGCCATTGAGAGGATGATTTCAGGTGCAAACACCTGTCTGGTTTACACTAATACAGTGTATTTCACAGTGAGGAAAGGGTGATTTTTTGGGAAGTCAGAACAATAAGGTACAAAGTGAGGTGCAAAATTTTTTAGGAGTTCTGTTTTTCTGATTTCATTTAGCAGACAACAACATACACGTTGTGTGGAGAGTCTGACAAATTACAAACCAGATTTATCTGCGCTCCATACACTACCTCTGTTTGAAGAATTACATTCAGTAAAAGTGTTGAAAAGCAGCTAAAGATGTCAAAAAACATTTACAGGCTAAACAGATCCCAGCTCAGATAACTCCATTTCAAATAATCTAAATTCACCCCCATTATCACTTAAGTGAGCATTGCGGCTGTTAGCAAACCCTACACAAATATTCAGATTTTTGTTTTTCCTGTCATGCTGAAGGTTATCTCCCCAGTTGCTCTGAAAAATCAGGTGACAACCATTTCCCATGATGCTTTAAGGGCTGTCAAACTGTCCATCAAACTGTCACCTGACCAATCGTTCCCATGGTTCTTTTAGACTTCTAGTATGATAAATTGAAAGGCACTATTATCTGCCTGTTGTGAAGAGGAACTGCTTAGGCTTTGATAAGATATCACTAGTCCCAGGTGAGAGGAGGCTGACAGCACATCAAGACAAGAAAACACATGGAAACAGTGAACACAGGAGCAAAAGGTTTACAAACATCTGTTGTCATTATTTATTACCCCGCTCCTTGGTTTTAGCTCTACCCTTGTTCCATGTCAGTTTAAAAAGAAATACTTCCCTTTCTTCCCAGCCAGTCTTAACTGCTGCTATTTTTAAACCAGTTAGTTGTAGAATGAGAAATGTTTTAAATATGAAAGATATCTTTAATAAAAGGTTGCATTAGCTACCTTTTCTGATACATGTTGCTTTTACCATCATTATGTTTGAAGTTTTATATGATTCTCATGGTGCAATTATGTCACAAGAAAATGAGAACCTCTGTAAGATATGAAGACTTTTTAAGCTCCACAGTTATTCTTTCAGTGATATCTTGAGGCCAATTCACAGTTTTCTTGCTAATATTTCAGATCTGTCCTCATACAAGTATCCAAAGTTAGCTGAAGATACCCCAGAACCAAAACAATATGTTGTTATTTATCATGCATTAATAAAAAGAAGCTGGTTGCTAACATCACCACCTTGTGTACAAATATTTGTTTGCATGCAGTTTTAAATGATTTTAGGCAGTTCTGTGATTTCCTTAAACAGCACTACAGAACCTCAGTTGCACAAAAGAACATTTAAATAATTTTATCATTAAAACTAAAAATATTTGAGGCTCGTTTAATTATAATCTTATGGTCATCTGAATTAAGATTGACAGCAAGGTCTTGTACCCTGTGGACAAACCCTGTTCCCTGGAGTAAACAGTCAAAAATCCACAAACTACTAATAGAGGTAAAGTTCTTAGTTTATGTACATTCAGCTAATTTCTAAAGTCTCTTTTGAGAAATGATGGATTGTTACATTTTAAGATACTTCCAACTTCCTCACATTTTAAAAGTGGAATCTCAGTTCATCCATGGTTACAAAGCACCCCTGATCAATAAGCATGATAAGATACTCCCTTCATGAGCCAGGTGAAAAAGAAACAGATGTAGTAACCAATGAACTCCATCATATCAAGCTGATTTGAACAGGATGGTTTCTTCTATCCCTTTTCATGTAGAAAATCAGTTAGTGTCAAGTGTGGTAGCCAGAGAGGAAAAACAAGAAAGAAATAACAGGGCATTTTCCCACTCTCAGATTGAAAAATTCTGCTGAGCTAAAATATTCTCTCGGTTATTGCTGACCTGCCAGCACACACAGCAGTGCTCTCTGGGCACTTTTCAATAAGAAAAGCACATGGTCCCTTTCTCTAGGTCGTTATAATGGAAAGACTTAGGAATATTGAAAAGAAAGGGACAAAATACACTGAGTGGTTGAGGTAGTAGCTGACTGTTTGGATAATCATGTTCTATTAAACCCATATTTCTTCTGTTTTCTCTAATCTTCGAAGGAGGAAGCACAAGTGCAGAGGGGAAAGGGACTTTTCACACAGTATCAGGAAAAAAGTATTTTGTGTGTAGAGACTGGGGAGAAGAAGCTGCACTCTGCATATGAGAAACTGACGGGCAAACAAGTGGATGGGATTGGAAAACAGCAGCTGAAAAGGGCAAGGCACAGTCATGCGGGACTCAGCACATGGACAGAAAGCACCAGCGTGGTGTGGGACAAAGCTGTGAAGGGTTTCAAAGATAGGCATAACAACTGGATGATCTAAGAAGTGGGTTTCCACAGACAGCTAAGACTTCAGGTTAAGTGCTGACATGTCCAGGAAGCGCCACTGAGGAAGAAGCTAAAAATGAACACACTGCTCACTATTACATTTTGGTACTACTCTCAGTACTGCCTTTACTGCTGATCCTGAAGTAGCAGAAACTCTGTTAGAAGCAGAAAGTCTTCTGCAAATAGAACATGTTAAATTGCTTAGACAGTGTTAAAGTCAACCTTAAATTGTGGGACTGTAAAATACTGTGGCTACTGGAGTTATAGATTTTTCTTCACTGGTCATTTAGAGTTTGAAGACAGAAAGCAAACATACGGCATACACAGCTCTACAGCTTTACAATAATAAATTAATTATGTTTACAGTGAAGAGTTATTAAAGGAGATAATCCACAATTCTTTCTTAATAGCTTAGTTATACCTTGCTCACAGCTTGTTGCATTTACCTGCTGATAGGGAGTTTTGTTTGCACAGACTGTAAATGAGGGACAGGCAGGACTGTGGGAAAGCATCTGATCCTGAGCAGCTCCTTACTCATTGCCTCACCCACTCTGACAGAGTCCAGTATTCCAGTTCTGCACCTATTATAATGTACAGCCTTTGCAGCAGCCAACATATGCTTAATGAACCATGACACAAACATTATCTAACCTCTGTTCTATATTTTATTTCTACTTTACAAGTTCTGTTAATAAATATAGAAGTTTCACCAATACGATTAAAAATGAAACTGATTTACTCTTCCAATGACAATAATTGCATTTGCCAGCACTGTTGATATAGCACAGATTACTGCCTGATAGCTGCCAGAATAATGAAAAAGGAAGTTAAAATAGGAGAGAAATGAACAGAGAGAGGTAGAAGGGCAAAGAAATCACTGATTGTAATGGTTGAGTAAAGGTGGGCTCAGGTTGGCCTGAGAGACAGGAAGTGGCATAGAAGAGACACTACTTGATTATAGGAGTTGAGTCTTCTTAAGTTGTGAGAAAAGTTCATGAGAGACTCTCTTCAAAGGTCAGCCTGAGGAATTTAGGTCACACAGGAATACTCAAATCACTAAATTTCACCAGGAGTTTTCCTAGTCCTAATCTCTGTGTTGTTCTGTTGTGCTGAAGTGAGAGGATGCTTGGCAGTGGAAATACAGAGCTTTCTCATTGCATTGGTTATACTGTGGCCATCACATGTACCAAAACAGCAGACTTGGGTCACCCCCCAGTTTGGGATCCTGTTTCAATGTTGTGTCATCTAAGATAGTAGAATCTCCATGGTCAGATATCTCAAAGCAGCTGACACACCCTGGTTTGGTATTTCTACTGTTTTTTTCCAATACCTTATCATATGAACATATTTTTACTTCCACATATTCCCCTGGATTTACAAAACCTTCTGGGCTTCTGGAAGCCCACATGTACATCCTAGCTTGTGCTAACACAGTAGGGTATGATGCCAGCCATACCATGGAGGTAGGCCAAAATCTTGCAGGAGAATTGGTAACATCAGTGAAAATATATGAGAATAAGGACTGCCATCCTAAGTAACCTAAAAACCTCTATGTTACTACTTTTGAAAGACTCTCTCCTTTTGGACCTTGGCCCTGCCTATGTGTACAAGTAACTGAATGGAGACCAGTGTAATGGGACTACTCATGCATAAAGCTAGTCACATGCATTAACGCTGGCAGGAACAAGGACTTTCTTTTCATACTTACACTAGAGGATAGTAAAAGAAATGCTGCTCAAAGAAATCCATCAACTAATTCAAACTCTAAGCTAGCTACTTCAGAACCTGGTACAATGGCCACACTCAATGAGTCCATTGAAGACCTGGAGACGAAGTAAAAACAGGTTTCTTTTTCAAGAACATTACGAGATCAATACAGTGCCGTGGATATTAGGAAAAGTCACTTTAATAAAAAGGAAATTGCACATAATGTAACAAAACAATTGCTATTTGGAAGGCCCTGAAAAAATGGAACAATGTAATATGATATTTCTTAACTTCATTTCCCATCCATTGGAGAAATCATAACAATAAAGTTTTCTGCATAAGCAACTTTATGAGCTGAAAGAAGAGAATGTATAATTCCTTTCCATGGACTAAGCCAAAAGAAATGAAGAAAAAAATTGATTCTTCTCTGTTAGCCTCCTGTGTAAAATTTTTCTCCTTATCATCTCATCTAGTCATATCTTTCTGCAGTTTGAATTACCCTCTTTTCCTCAATCTGGTAAGGCAGTGAAAGGATGTTTGTTCTGCTAATTAACTTTATTACCCTGATAACTCCCTGCAGCCTTTGACGAAAACAATTACCGTTCCTCCTTTTTTTTTTCCCCACTGGCAAAAAAAAAAAAAAAAGCAAAAAAAAAAAAAAGAAAAAAAAAGTCGACTATTAATTAGAAACGAGGCCCCGGTCCCTGCCATGTTAGCCTGCCACGTTCTCAGACCCTCGAGCGGGATAGCATTACATTGTCAGTAGTAATTTAGCTCTCATCTGTCTCTGCTAATTATTGTCACATTCATCAAATTCATCAACAAAAGTGCTCTCAGAAGGATTGCATATTTGCAGTTAATACAGCATAAACTGGTATTACCCATCACCACATTTGTGATGATGAGAGGGACACAACTTATTCATCCCTAATTAGAGCAAGCTGGGTAATTAATTATACATTCCGCCTTATTACTTCTGAGTTCCCAGATATTGTTTGTCTAAAAAGGGGGAGAGAGAGGAAGAGAGAGAAGCCTGAAAATTAAAAAAAAAAAAAAAAAAAAAATGGAAAAAAAAAAAAAGAAGGGGGGAG
>JAWWES010000011.1:7263698-7335986 GCA_035583135.1 Lophotriccus pileatus | reverse complement strand
ATGGCGGGGGGCGGCGGGGGGCCGGCCGGCCGCGCCCGGCTGCTGGCCGTGCTGCTGGCGGGGCTGCTCGGCGGGGCGCGGGGCTTCGGCGACGAGGAGGAGCGGCGCTGCGACGCCATCCGCATCGCCATGTGCCAGAACCTGGGCTACAATGTCACCAAGATGCCCAACCTGGTGGGGCACGAGCTGCAGGCGGACGCGGAGCTGCAGCTCACCACCTTCACCCCCCTCATCCAGTACGGCTGCTCCAGCCAGCTCCAGGTGGGTCGGAGTTCCGAGGGGACCTGGGTGCGCGGGCGAGGTGGGGACGACACGTAGCGGGACTGTGCGGTCCCCGGGCCGGCTGCTGTCCCCCGGCATCCCCATCCTCATCCGCATCCCCTCGACTCAGTACAAACCCAACCCGAAAGTCCCGCCGCCTCGCAGTGCCGCTCCTGGCTGGCTGGGGAGAGCAGGGCTCACGTTGGGCGGGGGGACAGGGAGCCGGCGGTGTCCCGGCTGTGTCCCAGCCGCCCGCGGCAAGGAGCGCAGCGCTGTGCCCCCCACCCGCCCTCCCGCGGAGGCTGCGGCGGCTCCCGGAGCTTTCCCAGGCTCTGCCCTCCGTCCCGGCCGTGCCTCAGGTGCCGCGCCCGCTTCCATGCGGAACGAGCGGAGCTGGCTGCGGGAAGCTGTGGCGACTTGGGATCCCCCCCTGCCCCCCGGGAACTTCACCGCGGAAATTTCTTTCCCAAGCGAATAGCAGAATCGCTGCCCTCCCCACGGGCATGGATTTCATCAAACAAAACCCAGCTTGTTTCACGGGGCAGAGTCCCCGAGTCAGCACGCAATTCCTCTCACGGTGTCGCGTAGCCGAATTGCGATTATTCAAAAGTCGAGAAAACTACGGTGTTTTATTACCGTTGTAAATACATACATGAACTCATTGTAAAAGAAATAAATTCTTCTAGGAAGATCGCGAATCAAAGTAGTTCAACAAATGCCTTTTTTTTTCCTGTTTGTTTCTTAACTGGAATATCCAGACAATGCCCAGAACAAATATATATATTCGTTTAAGCCACTTTAATTTGGTTTTTCTGCTTTCTTAAATTGCACCCTTGAGGTTCACGTCTGGCTAAATCCCACTTGCTTCATTGAAACTGATGGGCTAAATTTACATAGAGCTAATCTAGGGAATAAAACGTTCAGCCTTTGGCTTCGGACCACATTTGAACTGAAGAAGACAACATTGTTATTATTTTTCTCTTTTGTTTTTATTGTTCTTGGTTTATTTGTTTTGTGCTGCTTCCTGTTTTTATAAGGCAAAGGACTAGATATTACTGCTAAAAAGTCAGAAAAAGAAAACTTGTTATATTTCAACTTTTCTAATATTCCCTGGACACACGTGATTTCTGTTTCTCTCTTCCAGTTCTTCCTGTGTTCCGTCTATGTCCCAATGTGCACAGAGAAGATTAACATCCCCATAGGTCCCTGTGGTGGCATGTGCCTCTCTGTCAAAAGAAGATGTGAACCCGTTTTAAAAGAATTTGGATTTGCCTGGCCAGACAGCCTAAACTGCAGCAAATTCCCACCCCAGAATGATCACAACCACATGTGCATGGAGGGCCCAGGAGATGAAGAGGTTCCCCTTCACAGCAAGACCTCCTTGCAGCCTGGAGAAGAGTGCCACAGCATGGGATCTAACTCGGATCAGTACATTTGGGTGAAGAGAAGCTTGAACTGTGTCCTGAAATGTGGCTACGATGCTGGTCTCTACAGCAGGTCAGCTAAAGAATTCACAGATATCTGGATGGCTGTGTGGGCCAGTCTTTGCTTCATCTCAACTGCCTTCACAGTCCTGACCTTCCTGATTGATTCATCCAGATTTTCCTACCCGGAGCGCCCAATCATATTTTTGAGCATGTGCTACAATATTTATAGCATTGCTTATATTGTGAGGCTAACTGTGGGCCGGGAAAGGATATCCTGTGATTTTGAAGAGGCAGCAGAACCTGTTCTTATCCAAGAAGGTCTTAAGAACACAGGATGTGCTATAATTTTCTTGCTGATGTACTTTTTCGGGATGGCTAGCTCCATCTGGTGGGTTATTCTGACACTGACGTGGTTTCTGGCTGCAGGACTCAAGTGGGGCCACGAAGCCATTGAAATGCACAGCTCGTATTTCCACATTGCAGCCTGGGCTATCCCGGCAGTGAAGACCATCGTCATTTTAATTATGAGACTAGTAGATGCAGACGAGCTCACCGGCCTTTGCTATGTTGGGAACCAGAATCTGGATGCACTGACGGGCTTTGTTGTCGCTCCGCTTTTTACCTACCTGGTCATTGGGACTTTATTCATTGCAGCGGGACTCGTGGCCTTATTTAAAATCAGGTCTAATCTCCAGAAAGATGGAACTAAAACTGACAAACTGGAAAGACTAATGGTCAAAATAGGTGTCTTTTCAGTGCTGTACACCGTCCCAGCAACGTGTGTCATCGCCTGCTATTTCTATGAAATCTCCAACTGGGCCATTTTCCGCTATTCAGCAGATGACTCCAATATGGCAGTGGAGATGCTCAAAATTTTCATGTCCCTTCTGGTGGGTATTACGTCAGGTATGTGGATCTGGTCAGCCAAAACTCTGCACACGTGGCAGAAGTGCTCGAACAGACTGGTGAACTCAGGGAAAGTGAAACGGGAGAAGAGAGCAGATGGTTGGGTGAAACCCGGAAAAGGGAACGAGACTGTGGTCTGAGAAAAGGATGACACCCCAATGGTCTGACTGCTCTCCTGTAAAGGACTGATGGTGTATAAGCATTGCCTTGTAAATGTTGGGAATAGAATAGGGAGACAGTTACACAACCTGTCTCTGTGGTGGTGTGAAAAAAAAAAAAAGCCTTAAAGAATAGCAAGAAGATCATGCTGCAGATACAATAGCCATAAACCATGCTGCCCAAAATAGGAGAGCCCAGGGAGGCTTTAAAAGCTGTGAAATACCCAAACATGTTATCTTCCTTTTTTTTTTTTTTTTTTTAAAGCAGGATGCAATTACTGAAGTCTTGAAGTCTTTAGAAGCTGAGGGGCTGTAGCCCACAGCTGTGGGATGATTTTGTTCTTTCATCATCTTATAGCTGATAAAGAAAAGGCAGTCTAGGGCCAAATTCTGGGCTTATTTAGAGTTCAGTTACGAGAAGATGGAGTACCCAGGACCTCAGTTAGATGTCTTCTTTCCTAGTTCAGCATCAAGAAGGAAGCACTTGATGTGGATTATATCTTTATGCCCTGGGGAATTCTATTGTTCCCATACACTGCACACAAGTCAGCCAAGGATCAGTCCTCCAACAAATAGCAAGTGGGCTTTCCAGATCTGAGCTTTAGCCATGATGAGTAGGATTTAGTGAGGTATTAGTGAGGATTATTCTTGAAGTCATCTGATGGCCTAATAATAATAATTTTGATTCATTTTTTTTACCATTTGTAACCTGGTCTGAATTGAGGGTTGATTCTGCCACGTGGGAATTTGGACCTCCCGGTGTCCCTTCACACTTGATTTATTCTGTGGTTCTATGAATATTTCTAATTTTTAAAAAGCTTTACTCAAGGCCAATGTTGGATGTAGAGGAGCCAGCAAAAAGTGAAAAACTGTGTAGGGTCTTCTGCGTCAATTATCATTATCCATCTGCCTCCATTCCTGTCTCTTCAAGTGCTCCCACTATTTCTGGCAGACTACTTTATTCTGCTGCATTTACTAACTTTAAATAAAGTCTTACAATATAGTGTTCCTTCCTCAAGGAAAGATGAAAAATGAGTTGAGGATACCTTTAAACAATGCCAGTTTTCTCCAACTAAACTTACCTGTCTCTCTCTGGAGACCCATTGCATAAAGCAATTAAGTCTTAATATATTTTGTTTGGTGTGATGGTATCTCTGCAGACGCCAGTCTGGGGAGAAGCAAAATGTTAAGTTCCTTGGCAACCTCATGTTCACACAGTTCAGTTGTATAATTATGTGTGTCAGTTGCAATTAAAAGAGCATTCTCAGCCCATGACATCGCAGTACAGCTGACTGCCTCACAATGATGCTTTAGTTGCTCACTGGTGGCTATGGAGAGGTTTTTCCTTAGTGTATATTTACACACAGAATGTGAGCAGGCATTCAGTCCTCAGGAACAACAAAGACCTTTCCAGTTTTTGTAAAGGGATCCAACTTCTTGGTGAATAATATTGCTTCAAAGCAACTGTTGAGTTTTCTTACCCTTTTATTTGAGGAGGCATCAGCTTCTGCTCATTGGGAGCTTGAACCTAGTGTCAGGGGCTTGTTTGGCTAATAAGAAAGGTGATGCAAATAGAAATATCCCAGAAACACTTAAGAGAACACCATTCTGATGTTCTATCCCTTTATCTGTGTACCCTAAACTTTTACTTTATTTTTTTGTGTGAACCTGATCTGCTGCAGAGCATTCCCCCTGGTGTCCCAACTCTCATGACCTTCAAGGGCAGCTGAGAACAGATGTTGCTTTATTAAAGTACTTGCTTTTCACACAGGTGCCCATGTGCTTCCCAAACCACAGTTCACCCCAGCTCTGGAAGTGAACACTAATATGTCCAAGCATGATTGTGTCAGTGTCAAAACATGTGCTAAAGCACTCTTTTTTTAAATATATAATTAAAAAACAGACCCCAAACAAACCCTAACAGCTGAGCTCCCTCTCCAGCAGAACAAGTGATGACACATTCTGCTCAAGACGCACAAGCATTGTCTTGGCCAACGCCACGTTCCAGCCAAGCCTTTTCATCCTCTCCATTAAGTCTCTTGCTATTAGTGTTGTGTTTGGGTCTGGTTATGCCTTTGTGGACAAGGAGTTCTGCAAGTATGAGATCTTCAGATGGCTGAGCTTCTCCGTCATGAAGTCTTTGCACTGGTGCAGCAAAGCATATAAAGTCAGAAACTCTGTGTTGGCTTTCAAGGAGGGAGGATGCAATATGTGTCTTTTTTGGTAACCTAGTATTGGGCTGTGCCAGGGTGTCATGTTCGCTCAAGTGCCCTTCACTCTGAAACACTTTGGATACTTTCCTGGCTGATATGACCCATGTTTAACCAGACTGATTCAATAAATGGAGTTTTTAACCACGTTATTTACACAGAAGTGAATGTTAAGTAATACCTTGTTATCAAATCCTTGCATCTCTGTGAACTGTGACAGAGGGATGCCCCTGGCCATGTGAGACAGTGTGAGTTGGACGAGGATGGCACTTTGTATCCCTATGAGGGACCTGGGGGAATATCCCATTAAAGCATGTGAGGGACTCAAATGCTATGGGAAGGAGGTGGGCTGGGGGGAGACATCAGCTGCCGTTCCTGAAGAAACATCTTCCCCCAGCAGCTGGGGGCACGCTGTACTGACCCAAAGTGACATTAGTTGTGGCAGCAATTAAACCATTCTATAAATGTTTTCACCCATGTGCATTTGCCTTGCTCCACTTTGTGGCTGTATGAGTGGGAAGTCACAGCAGGTAGTTGTAGGGTGGGTATCAGCAACTCTTTGGTTCTCTCATCTCAGCGTTGTTATGAATTTAAAGCCAAAACCCGTGTGACTAATCCTGTCTTGGAAACGCAGTTGCCGTGGTTATACAACTAGAAACTTTACAGGCATTTCCTTCAATTACACAGTCCCTGCTCCCATCTCCCCCCTCAGCATATGCTTTTCTCGCAGGTTCCAGAAGTGTCTGCCTGAGAGGTACAAGCTTAGCTCTTACATTAAACAGGCATGTTAGCTCCTTTTTCTCAATTTTAAGGAAATAGATACTGATTATTTTGGGGTGTACAGAAAGTATATCTACTTCAATGTATGTACTGTAAATTTCTAATTTATCACTGTAAAAAAAAAACCAAAACAACTTTGCTATTTAATTTTTATATCAAAATAAAACTTTAACCTCTGTGGATAACTAAAGAATTCCTGGCAGCCCTCACGTTTTTGGTGGGTTTGTTTCTTAAATTATCTTCAGCATTTTTTGAAAGTGCTGTTTTCCTCTGAAGGAAGAAGGGCTGAAATGCTCATGCTGGAGTGAAATGATGCTTTGAATAGGTCAATCCAGCATGATTTGTATCTAAATGTGCAGTGTGAGGAATGACAGAACAAGACATCATTGGGCAACAGGGAAGGTATGTTCATGCTTCTGCACATGGTGTGGACAGAAACCCTTTCAAAGACAGTGCACGTGTCCCAGGTTCTGGTTGGGGATGCAGCTGGAACTTTAGGCTTGTCTGAATATGTCCCTGGATCCCAGTGGGAGGGCAAGATGGAAGCATAGTCATCTGCTGCTCTAGCACTGCTGTGGTGTGGCTCTTGAGAAGAGCAGCACCTCCTGTAAGGCTCCGTTTTGTTTCAGGTATTATGGAATACGTGCGTCCAGAGACGCACTGAGCATTCAAATTCAGGGCATATGGTAGAGGAGGGCAGTGTCACCACCTGCCTGTTCAGTATATGTATTGGAAATATTAGTAACTTTTGAAAGGGGCAAATTTTAGTCGTAGTAACGTGCTTGAAATGACTTCGCTCCTGTGGGTGATTTCAGTGATTCCAGCCATTCAGAGAACAGATTCAACTGAATGTTTACATTTTCTAGCAACGGTTTCTAAAAAATAAGTTTATTAATGCTCCACTTTCCATTGCTTTTTTCCATTTCTGTTCACAGTTGGGATGTAGGGTGACAGCAAGGAGTTCATTTCTGTGTGCATCCCTCACCAGTTTCTCTGACACTGATAGGACAGTTTGCAACATTAGTCATCTAACCCACTTAATTATCTCCATCATGAAACATTCTCTGTGTGTGATAACTTAATTAGCACAATGTTATTCTAATAAGAGCCTAAATCAGACTGGAGTGAATAATAGCGAGGGTGTGCTATAAAGAAGACAGTAGGAAATATCACCTGTGCATCTGTAGCTAATCAAGTTTTGGAGAGCAGCATCTAAAACTGGTAATTATGAGTGATTTGCTCATGCCTTTGGCAGCTCATCATTGTAATGTTCTCAGGTTGGTGATTAATGAGATCTCTGAAACTTATCGTAAGGAGTCTTTAATAAAGCTACTGTTAACTGTAACAAACATAAAAGAGTTCTGGGAAAGGGAGTAGGATCCTCTTGTTTTCACAGTGCTAGAGAACCTCAAGTGTGGCATACAAGATGGTGTTGGCTGCTCCAGGTCTCTTGTGGCTGCTTGCCTTTACACGTCCTTCACAGAAGGTATCTCAGAGCATCACCTATGAAGTGATGGGGGACTTCTGGAGTGGCTTTGAATGGTGAAGAACCTTCTCAAACCACGGGGATGACAAATCAGCCCAGGTTTACCTGTTGGGAGAGTATGTACCTGCATACAAAACTCACAAAAAATGAGCCTTTTTTTGTGGTTGTTTTGCTATTTAGGCTTGGGTTTTTTGCTCAGTTGGTCTTGGATTTTTTTTGTTTTGTTTTGTTTTTTTTTAAATCTGTCTTTAAAGAAAGCAAATACTAGGGAGTTGGTAGCAAAGGAGACCAGAGTTCTGCTGCCAAAAATCAGGAGCAGCCTAAGCTCCAGTCATGTGAATATATGGTGTCATGAGACCCTGGCTTCAGTGGTGGAGTTTCCACCACACCACCTTTGTCCTCAGCCACTCATTCCCGTAATGGCACTGCATTTCAGCTCCTCCTTCACTTTGCCAGTACGACTTGTGTAGTATTGCAAAGCAGATCAGCAAGAAGATCTGGGCTAAAAATAACCACCGAAGTTTTTTTTCTTTGTTTTATGATGGAGGTTTAATTTTAACTTGGGTCAGGTCAGGGGTCTTATGGCAGACACATCTAGGGCTGCACTGGTGCAAGTGAGACATCAGGATTTGCTGGGGGAGCAGGGGTCTGGCCTACACTTCTTTGAGTCCTGCAGGCATTATCCTATGGAGCCGCTCCTCAAGCGCTCTTGCACCATCATCCCCATCAGGCCGGAGCTGTGTCTACCTGCAAGGTTGCAGAAATGGAAGAGACAGAAGTGACAACTACCTGACTGCTTCCAGCTTCCCTAGCCTTGACTAAAATAACAAAGCTTTCGATAGGGCTGTTGGTAACTCCCTAAGTGTGATTCTTTAACTGGGATGACTGAGTCCAGCTTTGAACTGCTCACCTGTAGGTGAATGGGAACACCCCCACAGCAGCCCCATAGCAGCTGTGTCACACTGATGCTCCGTAGTGCCCTTTTTGGCACACTCGGACTCATAATGTAGGCCAGAAGTTTGCAGCCGCTTTCTCAACCTAGGATGCTTCAAATATTAATGTAGCATGTGTGCAAAGCAAAGCATCTCTTCATGTTTTCAAAGCCAACACTGACTGCAACAGAAATGAGGTAGAGCACAGTCCAGGCTGGGGCTGTGTCCTGCCATCCTGCTGCACCTCTCCAAGAGGAATGGACGAGAGGATGGGTGCAGGCCAGGCAGCTCCCAGCTGATGCCAAGCTGGTACAATAGATCCTGTATCACTGCTATTTCTTGCAGCTGGGAAATGATTTCTGGCCAGAGGTTCTGCACATCCTGGCAGACTCCAGCTGTTGTAACAGCTTTTGTTGTTAGCAACCAGATGTTTTGTTTTATGCTCTATGAACAGCCTACCAAACAGTCACCACGGGGCTGGAAGAGCACAAAGGTGGCTGAGAGGGCAGTGGCAGCAAATGAGGACTCTTACACTAAAGTATCACTCAGAAACTGTTCTCTTTTCCTAGCTTTGGGGGGAACAGGGAACTTCAATGCACCACATGTTAGGTACAACACCAGAGGAAACAGTTAAACTCCAAAGGCAAGTATTATTGTACCACAAAGTTTACTGCAATTTGTAACTTTGATTTTGTTGTGTGTTTTCTTGCCAGAAGCAAAAGTGCTTATTAATTAGATCAACTTCAGAGTGCTCAGGGAAGGGAGACTTTAATTTTTTCCATTTTTAAATTAATGGTTTAAAACATAAAAAAACCCAAACCAAAACCAAACAAAAAACCCCAAACAATTACCCATGGCTTGTTGATATATGGCAATATAAATATCTTCATTTTATATTTTCATCAGCATTTAGCTAGTTTCCTGTCTGGTTCTTTCATTTCCTGAGTTTACTCTGAGGAAGGGGAAAACATCCTTCCTGCAAAATAGGTGCAATCATTCAGCAATCTGCTTCTGCTTCTACAATATTAAGTTTTAAAACATTATTATGCAGAGAAACAGCCTGACAGTAAATGTTTTAATGGATGAAGTGCTTTCTTCCGAAGCAACTCAGAGACACTCTCACTCAAGTATGTGGTAAGGGATGATAAAAGGATTGCCATGGAAAAGCAGTAATTAGGTCTTTTCAGGGATTTTTCTTGCATTTTAAGGACTTTGGCTTTGCAGCAAGGAATGGCTGACATCTAGTGGCAGCTGCACCCTGGCCCCAGCTGCTCGATGCTGCTCACAGCCCTGCTCCCCTTGCGTTCTGCCATTCCTTGACAGATTTGATTTTCCTGGCACTTCTAGCACTCCAGAGGGAGTTGCTGCCAGAGTGGGGCTCCTCACCTCTGCCTTCTCCCTGGCCCTGCCAGGCTGCACTCCAACTCCCGCTGCATTGCTCCCGGGAGGGCTGGTTGTCTCCATAGACTTTTAGAGAATCATAGAACTGTTTGGGTTGGAAGGAACCTTTAAAAGCCATTAGCTCAACACCCCTGCAATGTGCAGGGACAGCTTCAACTAGGTCAGGTTGCTCAGAACCGTGTCCAACCTGGCCTTGACTGTTTCCAGGGATGGGGCATCCACCCCCTCTCTGGACAGCCTGTGCCAATGCCTTACCACCGTGGCTTTCTTCCTGGCTCCTAATATTGAACCCCTTAGTTGGGTGTTCAGAGGCAATGGTGTACAGGAGCAGGAGGACCATCCACCCCTCCCTCCATCAAAGCTCCAAATCAGCACATGGAAAGGTGAGGGCAAAGCAGGACTGGTACCTGAGCTGCTGGTGGTGAAGGCTTTGTCCAGCAGCGCATCTACCAGCTCTGGGCTGTACAGGATGGTGTTTGTACTAAGTGCATTAGCTAAGGAAATGGCAAGCTCACCCTCTGTTTAATAAATTGAAAGAGATTAGGTTGAATATTAGGGAGAAAATCTTTACTGTGAGACACAGTAACGTGGTGAGGCACTGGAACATGTTTCTCAGAGAAGCTGTGGAAGTGCTCAAGGCCAGGTTGGATGGGGCTTTCAGAAACCTGGTCTAGTGGAAGCTGTCTCAGCCTATGGCAGGGGGAGCGGAACTAGCTCTTTAAGGTCCATTCCAACCCAAACCATTCTATGATTCTGTGATTCTATTAATCTCTCCTCTCTCAGCCCTGAGATCAAGGCTGGCATGGTTGCTGGAGGGTTGATAAGAGTGCTCATGGACCAAAAAAAAGACCTGGTAAAGTAGAAAGGCAAAAGGGTCAATGGGACATCTGTCCCCTGCTGTTGTGAGGAAAGCTGCTCTTGGCAGAAGCCAGCAGCATATATAGTCCAAAAAGGTCATTTGAAAAACTTAACAGGACCTCTGTCTTGGCCTCACACTATTTATTTTTATTTAAAAAAAAAAAAAAAGACTGGGGTGAGCACAGCAGAAAAGAAAGCCTCCAGCCTGGGATGACAGCCTTTCTTCTTCTGCTGCCATTTGGCAGTTGTGGAAAAGGCTGTCAGCCTCAGGAAGAAAGCAAAAAGCACGCGCAAGAGAACCGCAATACAACTGTAGCATCTTGAAAGACAGGGTTGTGGGAGAGGCCCAGAGATGGGGAAGAGGCTTCTTAGAGGAGGAGGTAATATGTATATATATATATATATATATATATATAACACTGAAATCAGCTTCAGAGGCCTTAGCATATGAAAGTTATGACAAACAATAATACCATTCCTCTCACAAAACAATCATGTTTCTACAGCTGTGGCCTGAGAAGAGCCAAAAGAAGTGAGGAGCCGTCCCTGTCTCCCTGGAGAATGATTTTATAACCAAAGCAGGGAAAGGGGCAGGCCTTATCCTGAGGCGCCATTAATTCACGCTGTCAACATTAGCAAAACCAGCCCTTAGTTTGTCATGGGATGAGCTGTGTTTCACTTTTGTGAGTTCTCAAGGTCCCTCGCTCTCCAAAATGCCTGAAACCAGCATCTGCTTCTGCCAGAGCCCTGCTACCTTCAGGATACAATAGGAGGCTGCACAGGGCCGTATCCCTTCCTCCCTCCTTCCTCCAGATATCAGGTGCTTTTTCTTATTTTGGCTGTGAAAAGTCAGGTCTAAGAGACATGGCCACCAGCCCAGTCCTCTTCTCTTGGGTGGCTTTTCCAGTAGCTGTGCTCTCCAGCCCCACAACTCCCTCCCACAGCCTAGACTCCTGCCAGGTGTCAAGAATTTGCAACCCTATTCTCAAATCTGCTACTGAGCTGTTGTCTTGTGTCACAAAAGAGATGACCCAACCATAGTGAACTAAGAGAGAGTAGGCAGGGTCCAGGAGCTGCCATGGCTGTTCGGACACGAGCAATGACAAGACAAGAGGAAATGGCCTTAAATTGCACCAAGAGAGGTTTAGATTGGACGTTAGAAAAGAATTCTTCATGTAAAGGATTACCAAGCAGTGAAAGAGGCTTCCCGAGGAAGTGATGGAGTCACTATCCCTGGGGATGTTTAAAAGATGTGTAGAAGAACCCAACTAACCTTCAGGCAACAGAAGAAAGACTAAGAGGTCTGAGGATCTGTAGGTCCAAAGAGGCACACAGAGTAGGGTGAGCAGAGAAGAGTGAGAGAGAAGAATCTCCATGTGAATAGTTTCCCAGCAAAAATAAGACCTGCTGTTTCACATGCCATTCCCTGCTGCACCTGTTGGCTCATCACCTTAAACTTAAGGAAGGAGAGTTGTTCCACAAGATGAGGTTAAAAATCTGCCTTATTAAAGAAAAAATACTGCAAAGACCTTTCTCCATCTAAATTCTCTAGTTCATCTAGGAATCTACACACAAGTTTGACTGAGAGGGGTTTTTTTTAACTGAAGCAGACATGCACATAGACAGCCCTTAGGAACTCCTGTCTCAGGGGTTGGAAAGCAAACTGGACTTGAGCCCTGTAGAGCAGAGGAAGGAGGCAGGAAAACACCAGAGACATGCAAACTAGAACAGCATGGAAGGAGAGCTCCAAGGTGCCCCAGAGTGTGGGCAGATGTCTGTCCCAGGCCAGCTGTAGCTGTTCAGCACTCCCACAGGGCTGCCAGCAAAGGGACAAGCACAGGACAGCTCTGGAGCAGAGTGTTTAAACTGATCTGGTAATACTGCACAAAACAGATGGAGCAGCGCCCAGATCTTGGCAGAGCTGAAGGGCCAGGAGCTGCCAGCAGGGCCAAAAACTGAAAGGTTTTCAATAAATGCAGCCATTTGCCAAGTGCATGTCTATGCACAGTTGATCAGAGAATCATAAAATCATTTGGGTTGGAAGAGATCTTTAAGATCCAACCATAAACCTAACACCCTTTATCCCTTTCTTATTTATGGCTTAATATGCTCTAATCATGTTCTCACATTAACAAGAACACTTTAAACTGGCATCTGAACCGGGCAAAATTAGCCTTTAATTTCAATCTGAGATGAATATTGACTCAGAAGTACTTGCCAGCTTTAAGCCACTATCTCAGGTTCCTCTTTGATACTTTAAACCACCTACAATCTGCTGAGGGTGAGGGAAAGTGGTTTTGGCTGTGACTAGAATGTATTAATTTAATCCTCTGAGGGCTACCTTGCTTTTGGGAGCTCTACCTGCAATTCAGCAGTGCCCTATAAATCCAGATTTCTATACTTATCACATGATGGAAAATGAAGAATTTATTTCAGTGTACAAGAAAGAAAGAAAGAAAGGGAGGGAGGAAGGGAGGGAGGAAGGAAGGAAGGAACGAAGGGAGGGAGGGAGGGAGGGAGGGAGGGAGGGAGGAAGGGAGGGAGGGAGGGAGGGAGGGAGGAAGGAAGGAAGGAAGGAAGGAAGGAAGGAAGGAAGGAAGGAAGGTAGGAAGGAAGGAAGGAGACAGTCTATTGCTGGAAAAGCCAGTAAATTATCACTGGCTCAAATCACATACATTAATACATAAATAATTTTTCCAGTTCACATATAATGATAGCTATGATCCACTCCTTTCAATCTTTTAGTTTTCTTATACAGAACCACCTGATCTTCATTTCTTATTGCTTCTTGTATTGAATCTTTCCATTCAGTTTACCACATTAAAAAACCACAACCAAACAACAAACCCAAAACCAAACTCAAAATAATCCAAAACAACAACTGAAAAAAAAAAAAAAAGAACTCCTAGAAATCTCCAGACCCTCCAGTTTATGTGAGAAAGGCAGGCCCTCCCAGGAAAAACACAGCAATACGCTTTCAAACTGGGATTGTCTTTTCTTTACAAGATTTTCCACACCTGGTGCCAGCAGATAAATTAATACCAGAAATGAATACTAATGCCAACAGTTTTGTTAGCATTTATGGTGACAGCAGGGAAAAAGATCTTGTCATATAACTATTCCATCCAATATTGACTCAAAATGGTCCATATTACATTATGTTTGGCTAACTCTCCTAGAGGGCTGCAAGTCTTCTGCATGTCTGTTCAGTCATTTCTTCCTACTACTATAAAGGACTATGTGTAAGAATCAGGAGGAACTCCTGGGATCTAACACTGTGTCTGACATGGTCAAATATACAGCCCTGACTAAATCACTTTGCTAAGGGATTCAATGTGCACTTTGCAAACTGTGAATAAAGTCATCAGTGCACTGGCAGAATTAATGCTTGAACAACTGATGAAGTCATATGGGGGTTAAGCATCTCTGAGCATTCATTCATGAGTGATTTGTAATGTTCGCAGCAGAGGCAGTTTCTGGTTTCTTCTCCTTCGAATCACTCATGTCTCAAGTTCCAGAACGGCTTCACATCTCTTTTGAAAGCAGGACACAGCTGGCAGGAAGATAATTCTTTGGGAAAAAGAGACTTGTATTGGTGGAGTGAAGTCTCACCTGCTGAGTCTTGGTTAGAGAGAAAAGACAATGAGGGAGAAGACTGAAAATATGCAACCTTATTCATCATCACCAAGTTCTGAGTTGTTAACTGACAAGTTCATACATGAAAGACTAAGTAAAAACATTTGACACTGGAAAATCAGATGGTTTTACCACGCAGAATTAGCAAAGATATGTTACAGGGGAAAAAGTTATTAGAAGCGTTGCTATATCTTATATAGAGGATAAAATTGCAAACATTAAATGAAAACTGGTAAGTTAAAATGTACTTTTCATAATCAGCCATTGTGTTATGACCACAAGCTACAGCTGAGCCGATTAGAACATTTACTGACATTAAAACAATGAAGATTAATACATAGCTGAGGAGTTATTAGTCTGGCATAACTGAACGCATTAGTCGACAATATAACCACAGTCTATTTATAGTAATTCCATTTGTATTAGAAAGATCATGTTGAAAATTATGTGTTTTAATTCACTCTTTCATCAACATTTTCATTTTAGCCAGTAAATTACTATTTCAAAGCATTTACCATCCATCTGTTTTAAATAAATCAGCAAAAAATTTGGGGTTATAATTTGTTTAAATTCTGCTACCAAAAAAATTGGGGTTATAATTTGCTTAAATTCTGTAATACTTTATAAATGCATGTGAAACTTTATTTATGTAAAACAATAACAGGAACTATATAGTCTGTAGTGCCATTTCTGTTCAACTCTGAAGATGATCTGTGATCTCTGCAACAAACAACACTTGTTTCAGTATATTTGGAGAGAAGTAACAGTTTTGCTCATGGTAAGAAATAATGAAGTATAACAAAACAGGCCCAATCCAGCAACCAGATGAGGGCCCTCACCTCCCAGTGAAGCAAATAACAGCTGCAAAAATTCAGTATCATCTTGTGGGATCCAGCCCTGGGCACTTACAAACTTGCTGTTGAAAGTCTGACTGTGGCAGAGTAAAATTAGAAAGAAAACAATTTTCTTGCACCACTGTCTTGCCTGATTCAATTATCAGTGTCTGATCTTGCAAGGCATCAAGCACCCTCCTGTGAGGTCCTCCAGCTCCTGCTGAAATCATCAAAGGGAGCTGAGGAACCTCACTGCCAGGCAGGACTGGACGCTAAGAGAGCAGAAAGCCACATGTAAGGATGGGCTGGCTCAAGCCAACCATCACTGTAAACAGTGAGACCCTGTTAGTGACACCAGAGAGATACACTGAGCTGGGACTGCAAGGAAAATGCTCCATGACTGGTGAATGTTTGTCACAGTGACAGATTCAGCTTAGATTTTTCTGTATATTTTACTGTTATCACAGCAATGGGGTTCTAGTCTTACAACTCAGGGCTCTCCTCCTTCAATGTCCAAGTCAAAAATGTCACTGGAAAAAATGAGTTTATCTGCTTCAGTCTAGCCCTTCTATCACACTATCACAGCATGAATCAGGAAAAAGTGCACAGATCATCTGTTACAACTCACAGACGCATTTCATAACCTGTTACTGCTCCTCAGTCAAATCTTGAAGCCAAAATATCAGTTAGAGTTGCCTTATTTCCATACAGGTTATGACAATAAAAGTATAGCAACTTCTCAAATGTATATGATTTATTATTTTAGTAAATAATGACATTTCACAGCACTTTACACAAGTGGAGAATATAATCATTTTACAGATGAGGAAACTGAGTCTGCAAAGAATATAAAGTATTCAGCATCGCTTTATAAATCCTTAACTTTAAAGTTGGAAAAGTAACAATCAGGTATATCATTAAGCTATCCTTCTTCCAAATTACAATTATAGCTGGCAATTTTAACAAGGAAACCAAATTATGTGTTTTTTTCCATTGATAACATTTACTTCTATTACAAAAAGTTTTGCTGGAATGAAAACATCCAAATGAAGGCTATAGCATATGATTCACATCTCGAAAAGCTTGAGAAAAATTTAGCTCTTGGTGAGAAGCCTATAGAGTTTCATGAGGGCAACATTAATTTTTCATTTATCAAAGCTTTTTCATCACTTATGGAAAAAAATGAGACAATCAGGATTTATAAGACAGAACTTTGCTTTGGAAAAACTAAGCTTTTGTATTTTTTTTTTCTTGTTATTTTGGTTTGTTTGTTTGTTTGTTTTTTCCCTACTAGACACCTTTAAGAGATTCTTTTGTGAAAAGAAAGTGAGATGTTGCCCTCAGTGAATCTCAGTGGAGACCTCTAAACTACCTTTGGATTTTATTTCTTCATTTAAGGCTTGCTTATTATGATTATTTCAAAATATATAAATCTTTAGTTTTTTGTTTTATTCATCCATAATGGTAAATAAATGGTATAATTTATTTCTGAAATTTTTTGTTCCAGCTTTGCCTGTGAAATTTTGAAACCACTGAAAGAGTATACAAGATCTCACAGAGGTTATTAATAGAAATTGTAAGTTCCTTTAATTTCCTATTGTCAACCATTAAGTGAGTCATAATATGACAATCACTATTAGAGATAGGACAGACAGAAAACTTTTTTAGCAGTAGTTCCCTAGTGTTTAAAATGTAGAGAAATGCCAATGCGAAGATTATCCAGTTAATTCAGTGAGACAGTAAAGGACTACGAAATTATCTTACACTAAGTGTACCAAGATAGGTTGCAAAATGCTGAGTATTAACACCTGCTATGAAATACAATGAAAGTTGTTTGGAAAAGCTGACAAAAGCCACTATATCCTGTATGGCACATCGTTTTTGTTTATCTGTATTCATATTGCTGACATGAAGCACATGTCATTGTACCTATACATAATTGCATAAATCATGAAAGACTACTACTAACCTTATAATCATGATATTTAAACATTACAGCTGCTTTCTCATTCCCACAATATAATGACTAACTGCCACTAACAACTGATTATTATCATGAAGACTGGGGCAGCTACAGCCACGACAGCCACGAATCCAATTTGACAGCGCCCAAAGAGGGTAAAGTCCTAGTCTTATTGAAATTATTAAAAATAATGCGTGCAAACCAATCTCTCTCAGTGGCAAGAATGGAGTTATAAGTACTAAAAGTTGCAAAGGAGGACTTCCTAAACCCCCAGTATGTATCAGAAGATGTCTGCCCAGTGACAGAGAGGGGAAAAATTTCCCTTTCCTTGAAAAAGTGAAGTGGGTCAGTGTAGTTCAGGATTCTTCTTACACTGGCAATACTAAACTCTCAGGATTATGAATAAGATCCTCAGATAGTAGAGATGAAAACTGACCACACTTTGATGGTTGTAGAGCTTAGGTTTCTCAAAAGAGCTAAACTACAAGAGATAAATTATGACAGAAATGTTCTTGAATGAAGTCTGAAATGTAATTACCCAGTTCCTGGCTAAAGTTGTTCCTCTGAAGTACCAGTCTGAGGTACAGTCTGTGCTCTCATCAATCCCATTTTAGGACCCATTTGTCTTTGCCAGAGTATAAACTGTTGCCCAAAGTTTACTCACAGCTGTTGAACACAAACATCAAATCAGTTTTAGTAGGACCCTGCCAAATGGTGGAAGCTCAGAGGATACACTACAGAAATATCCTTCTATGCTTGCCTTGCTCCTCTGTTTCTCCCTACATACTAGACACAGCATGATGAGCACAGCAGGCCCCAGGCTGGCCCAAGATGTCCTAAGGTAAATCTCTTCATTCACTGAGGAGCAATTATTTTTTTTTTCTGGCATATTTTCTCCAAACAGTCCACCAGAGAAAGTAATAGGAAACTATTTTTGAATATCAATTTTTTTTTAACACTTAAGATTCCATCTAGTTTCCTAGTATTTGTGAGCTCTGACAAAGCACAATGACTCACACAGGACAGTGGCATGAGACCTGCCATCCTTCTCAAATGTATGATCTGCACCTACACCCTTTGTCTCATGGAGTAGTGACCTATTGCAACAAGGATCTTTGCAATAAAAGCTTACTTATAAATCCATTTCTCTAAGAAAACAGGATTCTAAGCACCCTGAGTCTACATTTTATTAGTCAGCTTTACTTATTCATTTCATGGAAAATATAGCCTATTTTGGTTTAACTTTTCCTTTTTGTCTCCCTTTAGAGATACACTACATATAATGTTTATCTTTGATCAGACTTATTCAGCAGAGAGTAGCGGCTTTTGTTTTCAAAAAGTGACCAGAGAATTGGTTTGCTAAAAAGTGTGTAGTTAAGATGCCTCATACAGCTCTGTTTTTCTGTACTTCTGTCATTCTCTGCCAACTGGTACCTCAGTCTTATTGGTATCCAATAATAAGCCCGATTACAGCTAGCCCTAGGAGACATGACAAAAAGAGAGTCCTCATCTTGCATTAATTGCTCGTATTGAAACTATGCCACATCTCTCGAAGCTAGATGTTGCTTAGTATCCCTTTGATATGATAATGACATGCTTCTTAGCAGATGAATATGCAAATTAAAAGCAGTAATTTGGTGGCATGCACCTGCTGACACTGCACTACTATGCTTATGTGCTCCTCTGTAACACTGCAGCTACACAAAAGCATCACAGAGGTAAAATTAAATTCTAATGTCGTATATATTAAACAGATGCTTCCACTTTTCTTTGTATATCTACTTTTTACAGAATTTGCTATTGGAATCTCAGTTCTCCCTTCATGCAATTAGTGGACATTTATGTGCCGTACACAGAAATGTACTTGGAGCTATTTAAGGGCTCTGTTTTTAAAGAAATGGTTTACATGAACTGCACTCTCAAAGAGATTTTTCTTCCCCCCCCCCTTCCTAGCAGAGAGGCAGAGGATTTTAATCTTGATGCACAAAAGACCTTCATTCATAAAAGAAATGCATACTTGAGCACGGCAGCTTGCAACAGAAAATTTCTTCGGTAAAGATACCGCGGAGATACACTCATCCAAACTTTCTGATACTGATTATGAAAATTCTCCAATAGGTTCTGGGAACGAGCTCTGTGTGTTAATCACACAGAGCCAGCTTATGCCCTCAGGTATGTCCTTGAAGCTCGTTTATACATGAGCAAGGTGTTGAATGTGAAAGTGGAATTCGGGTCCAAATTCAAGCCACTCACAATCACTATTGAGGTGATGGTGCCACCAGGCTCAGTGCAGGATGGCCTGGATAACAATGCTGGACTTGCCCAGCTCCTGCTGACCTCACTGGCAGCTGAAAATGCTTATTCCCTGGAGATATACTAAGTGATCCATTGGAGTAACTCATAAGAAGACAAATTATCATTTCCAGATGTGATAAGATATAAATGCTCTGATGTTGTCAGGCTTGGTGAAGTCCATTTACAAACAGTTAGGCAACTGAAGGAAGTGAACTGATATTTCATAGGACTGTAAGAGATTAGAAGAAATTAAGGAAAATTCTTCTTATTTGTGAATTTGTGTAATTCAGGAAATACTTATTGTGCATTTTCCAAAAAAAGGAAAACAAACACATAACTAAGTTTCATAAGCTAGGTAACTGTGGTTTTCAGAGGTTTCTAAATTGGGTACTTCCATAGCTGAAGGTCTAAATTCCTATGCAATACTCTGTATCTGAGGCAGGTCTAAGTCTGTACCTGTTTTCAGACAATTGGGCAGCCCATATCCCAGGGCTGTCATTTACTTCACACCATGTAGTGGCCATTTGGATGTGGAAAAGAACACTCTCCCGGCCTCTTTGAAAGAGAACAGTGGGATGAGAGAAGAGATGCTCTTTCTCCTGGCTACACTTTATTGCCAAAAAAAAACCCAAACAAAAACCCCAGCATGAGTTAATGGCAAAACATATGAACTATTAAAAGTCAGTATAATTTAATTCCCTTCACCCAAGTCCAGACTGTACTGCAACCTATTTCACTACTCAGCTTGCAATCTGAGTGTTGTCAATGTAATATATTTTATAATTAAAAAAATAAATAACTTTACTTCCAGTAAAGTGAACACAAAATCTCTTTCAAGCCATCCATTGTGCACATAATACATATGTTAGTTTCTTCTGAAATAGGACTGGGAGAAATACTCTAAATATGAGGCGTTTAAACAGGAAGAAATTGAGCATCTGAAATTTATACACTGAATGACAAAGGGTTACAAAGTTAACATTTTTTATACACAGACAAACAATGGAAATATTGCTGGTCCTACTGGAGCTCTTAAGGCAGTACCAGATTAAGCTCTGGGTATGTTGGTTCCTCTCTCTACACCTCATGAGAAGGGAACCCAATGCAATTGTTTATCTGTGATGAAGACGAGAATAAGACAAACTTACTTCAAGTAGTGCAGTTCATGGAGAACTACAAAGGAGACATGAGAATAAAGGTATTTATATTAAAATAGATTAAAAATAAAGATGGGTTAAAATTATTTTAGAGAAACAGATGGGTTATGTCTCTCTTTATATTTTTGACAGTTTTTTATGAGACAGCCTTACATAAACTATGTCAAGGGGCTTTCTTCTGATGACCACTGTGTACGAGTTCTGCACTATACTACATATTTATTGCTGACCATTATGTTTCTTTGCCATCCACGCGTAATTTTCCCTGGTTTGGTTTCCAAGGTTGTCTCTCACAATGAATATTCATCAATGAATCATCTTTCTCCCTATATTTTATTTTTTTTTTCAGCAACACTTTATTCTGCTTGAGATTTATTTAGATCTACGGTATATTTATCTACTGCATTCTATTGGTTCATTCTACCTCATCATGGCAGTCCTAATTTTCTTTCACAACTGTACCGAATTTTTCCTCACCTCCAAATAATACTGAAGTACTTCTTCAAGGTCTTGAAGAAAATTCCATCTTGTTCAAACACTCTTTACTCCCTTTTCCTTAGAATAATGCCTGCTAGTAATGTTTGTCAAGCAATTTTCAAACCATATTAAATCGCCCAGATTATTAACTTCTGAAAAGAAAATTCTGTGATTAAAAGTTCCCTGCATAAAAACTTGTGTCACCCATCAAATCTGTAACTACAACTTTTAATTCCTATTACAGTAGTGTATTTTTACCAAAGTTGAATAGGTTTTGTCTCAAGGAAGGAAAAAAACCCACACTGTAAAAAAAGGGCATTTAGACAAAGCAAATCAATTCAAAAAGGAAAATGGGAAAAGTCTCTGAATATTGTGCAGTTTTCACCTTAATGTCTTTTCCAGTGATTGTTCTTTACCTTTTTCTAAAATTTACTTACCCTAATCCTTCTGTTCTGTATCACCAGAAATGCACAAAAAGTGGTTCATATACATACAAACACATATGTTTACACATCTTTCCACACTAGTTGTGTATGATTGCAGTCACACCTTCCCATGTTTTCACTATGTGTTTGGATCTATTTTGTCCAGAAGATGTTATTGCATTCTAACACAGCATTGCTTCTTACTTCCCAAATACCCACTTGTATTCTTAAAAGACTACAATTTGTATCCTTTAACATATTTATAATTCCATTTATAAAGCACATGCCATTTCCTCAGCAGCAGGGGGCATTAGAATTAACAGAAACAATAACTAAACCAAATACATCATTATGCCAAGGAAAGGCTTGAATAAAAACACTGAATTTATAGCTAACATTTCAGTATAATTAGAACACAGACACGAGGGCAGTATTCTCATCCCCAAAGCTTCAGAAATTGTTGATGAAAACAGTCCCTGGGAATATACCACTTGAAGCAGCATCTCCACTACACAGAGCTTTTAAAGATACTCTGTGAGGTTTAAGTTTGGATCTACTGGCACCCAAGGTGAAGTGATTCTCAGAATCAGGAGTTTTCATGCTGATCATTTTTCAGCAAAACAAATTTAGTAGCAGAGTGGCTTTGGCAATCTGCTCCCATGAGAAACAACGAGGAAAAACACTATTATAACAGACCTGGGACATGATCACAGAGAGTACCAGCTGCCACCTGACAGCCTAAGGTGAACAAACAACACCTTTTATTTGGAATCAAATCAGAACATTTCCTTAGGTGCGTTATTTTGAAGATGTCCCCCACAAAACTTATAATTCCCCTGGGCTCATCTAAAGGGGCAAAGTGCACTATTTCATATGCCTGGAGATAGTTAAGCAGGATAACCATGGGCTCCTTTCAACCAGTAACGGAATTTCACATTAAGCAAGAGTAACTTCAAAATATTCACATGACTGCAGTAGAAACAGCTTATGTTACTCAAGAAATCAATCTTAAGAGACTAAGAGCCTTGCAATGTAATAACACTACTTGGTTTCAGCCCCTTATCTGTAGATCTTTTTTGCGCTAAAATGAAAACAGTAAGAATGTCAGATTGCCATTATCTGTCAGGAATTTGAGCAGGAAAACAAAACAGGTTTAGTACAATGATGAACAGTTGTGACAAATCATCAGCATTTTCTCTAGATCCTCATCTCAAAGCAGTTTCATATTTCATCTTTAGACTCTGCATTCCCTCTTACATGAAGCAAAAAAATCATCCGGTATTTTACACTATGTTACATTTACACAATTTAAATACTACCTCCCCACAAGAAGTGAAAAAATTTCACCTTTTTTTGAACACCTAATTCTGACACCAAAGTCTTTAGTTCAAAGTAATTTATATTAGCAAGCATCTGTGATTTACTTTGCAGTAGTGCCCAAGGCTTCAGCCACATCAGGCTACCTTTGACCAGTAAGCTGAACAAGGACATAACAGGAGAACTCATAGGGACTGTTGTAGAGTCCAGCTGTCCAAAATCTGAGCACCAGAGGGGCCCCTTACAATTTAATGGAAGAAAGAGAAGGGGTACAGCTTGAGTTTTACCTAGTAAGAAACCAGCTTTAAATGGTTTTAAATAAATAGCCTTTTTTTTTTTTCCATACAGTTTTACTCTCCATTGACAACAAATTTCTTCAAGAGGTGCATTTACCTCTATTATTTTTTTCCATAAAAATCCAGTTTAGTGGGATCTGGCTCCACTGAATCTTTCAGTGTTTTAGCCATGAGTCTATACTGCAGTGCAAGCAATTACAAGCAACTCCCTTAAAAGCAGAAAAGTCTGTTCCTGCACTGCAGACCATTATCAGGCATCCCTTATTTCTCATAGTCTAAACAAAGTTACCTTTCAGTCAGCCCAAGAGTTTAGGGACTAGGCTTCAGAGAAAGGTTTCATAGAGAATAACTGGGATCTCTGGTCCCCCTGTCAAAGAGCTTTGGGTAAAATATGACAAAAATACCTTTTTATGTACTTACAAAGCAGAAGAAACCACTGATACTGTCTACTGCTTGACAAGGACTAGTATTGACCCTAGCAAGTGAATAATGCTGCTCAATTAGTTTCTGAGCTTCCCCTCTCAGAAACAGTAGGGAAGATAGTTTTTCTCATACTTCAGCAAACCCAATATTGTCCAAAATCTTTCCAAATGAATTAGCTCATTTATAGGTTTATCTACACCTAACCAAGTCCTGAATGCAAAACATTCTAAAATGTCCCACTGAAACTTGCATTTAACAAAACACAGAAAAATCTGCTACAGTTGTACTTTTAAATGTTGCAGCATACGTGTATCCTAGGCCTGATTTTCCTCCAGATTTTGCCCTTTTTTATGTATATTCAAGTAATAAGTATGTCTATTAATGTAAAATAAGCTTATGTGAAGGAAGAATTAAGACTTGTGCTTTTATTTTTGCAGCAGTAAAACTGAACATTCCCCCACGTCACACAGAGAGAACATGTATTTTCCATGTAAATATGTGTAAAGCCATTCTGGGTGCAGATCCCTTGATTTCGAAATATTAGTATCTTACTAAATAACCGTACTGATGGAGAGAAAGTTTATAATGGTAAAACATACTGCATTAACACCATTAAACATCAATTAATGTAAACAGCTTAATCTCAGAGCTGTCACTGAATCACTGAATGCACAATGACACAGTGTTACTAATTCACTGTCAGTACAAAGCTGTGTACAAATAATCCTCCAGGCTATTTCTTAAGAAAAAATGAGAGCAAAAAGTGTGTGACCACTCAGTTGACAGTAGAGTGTTTGTCCAACATTATGTCAGATTCTGTTATTCATCTTTCCCTTTTTTTTTTTTTTTTTTTTCGGTTTTGGCACTCTCTCCTCAAACTAATTGATGCTGGTTCCATCCACTGAAATATCATAGCCTTGTGATTTCTTCTCAGCTTTACTGACCTTTTTTTAGCTTTGGGCTTCACATTTTAAGGAGAAAAAATTAGAAAAACATACTTCACAGCTTAGCCCACCCAGACGTCCCTGAGCCAACAATTCTTCAAGTGTGTGGGTTCACCACACACGAGCTCCACCTGACTGATTTTTACCTGGTGCGTGACCTTCAATTGAGAATTCCAACAGCATGCAACTTGTCTTTGGCAAATGAATTGTAAGTACGCCAGCTGCCAGATGTCTTCATTTTAAAACACCTTCAAAACTGCTTTCTGGCATTGATCCACAGGCAAAACAAGCTAAGCTGTAGCTGTAATTTCTATTCTGCATGCAGAAAGGGGAGGAAACGTAAGATGTGTTGCTTTACATCTCTGAGAACGGTACAAGGCAGTGGGAAAAAAAACAACAACAACTCATTACCGATGCATCGCGTATTTTCGGGAAGAGTTTTTCCAGTACACAGAGCATATCCAAAATTTACATAAATATTCACCCTAATGAAATACTCGTTTGAAGTAACATAGTTCTGAACAAAGGGATTCCCTCTGTACCATGAAAATTAACGCCTGTGTCTCCAAATGTGGACTAGCCAACATATTTTGCCTAAGGTTTACAAAAACTGTTTGGCAAAGGCACTGGAAGGTAGAGATCTTAATTAAATCTGTGCACAAGACCCGGGATCACATGTTTTCGATTACTTTTGTTCTTTTCTGTTTTTCTGGCGGGTGTTTTTTTTTGTTTGTTTGTTTGTTTGTTTTTTCCATTTCAGAATCTGAAATTCATCTCCGGGGCACCAGAGGTTTCTGTGCTATGGGCAGATCTTTTGAACAAATCTGCACATATTTATTTTTTACTTGGCACTGTACAAAACTTGTTCTCCTGTCATGAAAAGTGGTAGTTTCCGATCGCTTTCCTTTGAATACCTAGATTCACTTTATTCCATGTGTTGGATCACCCACACCACTCCAGAGCCTAAAATGAGTCAGAATCACTCCTTCCAGTGCCAAAAAAGACCTCTTCCTACATGTAACACCTTCCTACATGTAACACCTTTCTGCCATCAGACTATTAACTACCTCACTTACCAGCTATGCAATCACACACACACATATATATAGGCAGTTAGCTTAGAAATTATAAGGTTCTCTACCGTACATATACAGCTATAATACCATATATTGCTACAAGCTGAAAAGCCAAGCCAAAAAGTAATTGTTTAAAGACACTGTACAAGAGTCACAATTGCAAAGTGATGCTTTTTATGGTAATGGACAGCACTAACTGCCACATCTACTGATGCATTTTTTAAGGAGCCTGAGTACAGGAGAGTGCTGGTTCCTGGCTGGCATTGTGTAGAAAACTGCTTTGATACAAATACAACAAGGATCTGCCATCTACAGCTGACAAAAGAAGAGTGAGCAGAAACACAATCAGAAGAACTGGCTTAGAAATCCCTTGTCCTGTGAAGTTACAGAGAACCTATTTACAGTAACTAGTTTGAGCCTCATAGTTCCTATACATGCACTATCATATTTCTTGAGCTCTAAGCAGAGGTCACTCTGCCTGGAAATATTAAGAAAGCAAACACTCTGTCAGTACTCAGACTTTCTACAATGGCATAAAAAGGATAGAATACATCTGTCATGCCTGAGTTTCCCTTCAGTCATGAATCTACAAATATGCCAAACTAAAAGAAAACTAAATCATACTAAAACCCCCAAACTAAATCAAAACCAAAAGGGCAGGCTATGGAATTTTTCGTGCACTACACCTTGAAACATCTCAGCTACTGCAGAAACAAAAACTGCTTTTTCATAGTTGACTGATTTATTAAATGCACATAATATATATAAGGATCCCAAAGAAACAGCTAATCCATGATTACCTTTCTACTGAACATATTATTAAAATCAGAGCTTAGAGACAGTGTCCAATACCTAAGAATAAAACACAGCATTTCAGAATGACTGCCTGAAACACGCGGCATCATGGGGAACCAGAGCCACCTTAGGTATAAAGAATCTAAAGTAAGATGTGACAAGTACTCATCTGGCTGTTCAAAGAATCAGAAAGTACAGACAGGTCAAGAAGTGGCTGAATAGGCATTTTGAGTCCAACTGTTAACTGTCATAAAAAGTATACATGCATTAAAAAGAAAAAAAAAAAAACCACCTTGTTTTTTTATTTTCCATTTGAGCTGTAGAAGCAGCTATTTTGCCATCCTTGTAATCAAAAATGCTGGTTTTTGTTGGTTTCCTACATAGAGTGTCCATAAATATTCCTGTCTAGCTGTTCCAAAGGATGAGTGGCTCTAGAATGGAAGCTGGTATCTGATATTCTGTATCAGATTGCCTAAAATTTGCTGCACCAAGGTTTTACAGGACCTGCAAATCACCCACTGGTTCCAAAATGCATTTATATTTCTTTCTCTGGACACACAAGCATTGAGCTTCCCTGTCCAGCAATAAGGCAACCATCATGACAGTTACAGGTATAGAAAAAAATAAAAGCAAAAGGCCATTTGTAGATGTATTTATACACGTTTTCCCCAAAGTAGACTGTTCTGCTATGAATATCTACAGGACTTTGAACTGGTAGCAATTTGAACTTCTACAATATCAGGTACTTCTGAGAGGCAGAAAAAGATATTTTGAAGTCCAGGGGGTCTTTTTGGCGACCACCTTTGCCATTTGGAATAGCTTCTGCATGAACAAATCGTATTTCATTAAATTCAAGGCCATGTTCTGTTCTCTTCAGAATTTGGAAAAAGATCCTTTGTGTTGATTCAGATGAGAAACCTCCTCTCACTCCAATATTAGGAAGTATAGGCCCCTCCAGAGGTTCATTTTCTATTCCCTGGGGAAATGTGAATGGTGAAATGGGAACTCCAAGACCACTGCTGCTAATTGTAAGGGGGAGCCACATCAGTGCCACGCAAGCTGGTCTGAGACTTTTGAAAGTGAAGTCCCCCATGACTTTAGGTGATACCTTGTCTGTGAAGGTGGTGACCTTCTCACAAACTTGATAACTGGTCATCCCAAACCACAAGCTTTCCGGGCAATGTGCACTTTACAGGTTTTTTTCTCTCTTAGCCTTTAGTCTATCAGATGTGATTGTTTTTATAGTTACAGCTGGAAAAAAAACAGGATCAAAGAGATGTCATGGCTTTTGGAGCTTCTTGTCATCCCATTTGAGGTGATGGCCAACATTATTTGTCTTATTGCACATCCTACAACAGTGCCCATAACTATTGTCTCTATCACCGAATAATTTTCTCCTGGAAGTAGAATAGAGAAGGTCCCCTACGGCTTATGCTGCTCCTTTGACTGATACAGACAGACAGCCCACAGAAAATCCTGGAATCCTCTGGATATTGTGGGTTACCTGAAGAAACCACTGTTTTAGTCAGGGAGAGGATGGTTGGCAGAAACCTAAAATACTAGTCTCGCCTTCACATTTTCTTCACCTGTTCACCCTCAACTCCCTCGACAAAAGCAGGATCATCTGTGCTTATGTCACTCCTGACAGATGTTTGCCTAACCTGTTAAAAAGCTTGTAATGATGGTGACTTCATAAATGCCCATGTAAACTGTGTCACTGACTTTTCATACTAACTGTTAGAAAGGCCTTTTTTCTTTCTAACCACGAAACTTTCTTCCTAACTTAAGTCTATCATTTCCTATGCTTGGTCTTTTCAGTGACAAGCAGCAAAAAACAACTGTTTCACAACTTGCTGAATATAATCCATTATATTTTCCCACTATAGCACGATATCATTCAGTTTGCAATCCAGCATACTCACCACCTCATCTTCTGAAAATAATTCTGTCTAACTTAAAAAAAAAAAAAATTTAAATCCATGCTACACAGACACCTATCTTATATCCTGGATACTGCCATGATGTCCAATGAAAAGTTGAATACTATGATTTAACAGATGAGGAAAATGGCTGATTGGGTGTGCTGAACCCACTTATTTCTGAGGCTAATAAGGAGACTGGGATGAATCAGAATAACTTTTTCCAAAGACACGATTTCTGTGCCAAAAGAAGGACAACAAATGCAATAACAATATAGGGTTATTATTTATAGACACTATATATTACAGTAATTCTGGCTCTTGCAGGATGAGTATGGTAGTGTCACAAGCCAGCATGGTGCCATCAGTTTTGAATAGTTGAAAACATGATGAATAATTCTTTTTCTCTTGGCTTACCACAGAACTTTCAGCAATCAGAGATGATTTAATCTGAATCATATACAGTAGTATAACAGTAAATTATGAATGATGATTGAACTTCAGAAAAATACAATAGTTAATTTTAAAGCCACATATAACAGACTAGCGGGGAAGTTTGCATATTTCTTCCAACTTGTTACTTACATTCAAGACATAATATCTATTTGAATACAGGATGTTTCAGTTTTAAAGTTCAGTATGATAGATGGTCCAACCTGTTGCTAGTTAAGTCACTCTGATGGGCTAATTACTCTTTATGTTAAAAACTGGTACCTCATTTCCAGACTTGGCACATCAGCATCCTTCCATTACATCCTGTTATGCCTTTTGTCTGCTGGGTTAAAGAGCTGCCTGCTATCAGAAATCTCTTCTTCAGAAAGCAACTATTAAAGCCAGATGTGCTGAAGCAGTGAGCTTTAATCAGGACCTGCACACTCAACGGCCTTTTTGTAACCACACCTCGTGTCAAAGCTACCACTATTTATATGCATGTGTAGAGTTGTGAGAGGAGTCAAACTACGCTCAGAAGTTTTATTGTGCTTGCTCCCAAAGAACTGCAAAACAAGAGTACCACACACATACTTTAGAAACTCTGAATTATGTTTTACAGTTTCTTCTCTAACTCCATATCTGAATGGCCCTGTTCTGTCTAAATCAGACTCAAAATTCTCAGCAGAAAAGTTGAGGTAATAAGCGCTACTTGCAGAGGGAAAAACACACTTGCCAGTAATTTCTCACAGTATGTACCAAGTGTAGAGCTTTTGTTTGTGTAAAGTATTACACTAAATGGCAATAAAAATTCTAAATTTTAAACCACACTGCATTATCTCCTCTATTTGAACTGTGAACCTTCCCTATGGGAAAATTTAACGATCTATTCATACTTCATACCTTTCTGAGTAGTATGGAGTGGATGCTAAGAAACCTCCAAAAGAATAATATATGGAGATTTTCAGGCATGAAATATTGACTTGCTAAAAGCAAACAACATTTTGTCTTAGTAATTATTATATTTTCAGATATACTTGTTTTTCTCACCTGTGTCTCTAGGTATTGGACCCTGGAAGTGCCTCAAACATCCAATACACTCTTTGTGTTAAAAAAAAACCCAAATCATCTTCACTCATTTTCTAAAACAGTGGGATTTTCTACACCATTCTTCCCCAGCCAAACTGATATTACAGCATATATGATAAAGAGCTACAAAAGCATAAGAAGATGTAATAAAATTAGGGATCTAATTCGCACTGGATGTAAATCAGCATAGTTTCTCAGAAGGTCATGGAGGTAGGTTTACCCTCTTAAAACACTTAAATATCACAGATCATTATGGTTTAAATGGACTGCAGTTTAAATGAATAAATGCTTTTGTAGAATACAGACAGTTGCTTCAGAAATTAAATTTTGGCTTATATTCAAATTTGACAATATTAATAGGTGTCACAAAGCCTAATTTGTATAACAAAATGCAGTAGCCTGCTCTGTCATCAGCAGCTTTACAGGAACACCTCAGCAGAGAAGCAAACTAATCTGGATGTTCTATCACCATGGTGGAGTCAAGATCTAATGTAAGTAAATCCAAGTCTAACAGGAACCAGGGACAACTTAGTCAATGGCCAACAATCCACCAAGAATATTTAATTTACTCATTTTTCCTCTGCACTTGTTTTTCCACTGCCTGTCTATTATAGGACTATACGTTTCTTACATCAGACAAATATGAAACTCATTATTCTTTACTTAAAATTTTTTTAAAAATTTTATAACAAGTAATACAACAGCTACAAAAACTATTGTTACAAAAAACACACCCTGAAACACTCCACAGTTAGATGGGTTTTTCTCCTGAGCTTTCTCTGAAATAAAAAGCTCTCAAATTTTCCTTCTCTTCATCAAATTTTGCCACGTTCATTTCACATGCCACTTCCACTCTCATTTTTCAGTCCTTTCCCTTTCATTTCTCACCCCTACTACAGATGGACCCTTGCATCCCTCCCTGCATTTTCCCTGCTGCAAGTCTGCAATCCACACCTAAGTTTTACAGTGTATTTATCTACCAGGTAAGTAGATATAAGTAATCCATTTTCCTACAGATAAATCACATTTCTAAGATACACATTTCTAAGCCAGGTTGCAGTTCAAGAAAAGAGGTCACTTGGCATACTAACTTCTCCAAGGCAACACGCTCTAACACTTCCTTAAAACTGTAAATAAAATGATAGCCCTAAAAGAAGAGCTTGGGTCTATTATTCATGTCTTTGTCTATTACTGCTTTCTCGTAGCTTGCTGGTGAAGATGGTCAACCAAAGCAAAACTTCTGTCATGATCTATTAATAGAGAATAAGGATTAATGAAGGATTATGTCATAATGAGTCTGCCCGCAGAGTTGCTTCAGTTCTTGTCCCTTACTGCCAAAATACAGTTCTCATTTCCAACAAACAAAGTCTATCTGAGAGAAAGCACAGAGCCCCTTTAGAGCTGGAAAGTCCTGTGCATAATAATGAATGACTAACTCTTCTTTTGCCAAAGAGCTTCAGCACTTTCAATGTCATAGGTCAAAGCAGTGATTCAGAGGGGCCTGATCCTTATCTAAGCTTCTGCAACAAAATTAGAATGTGCTGTATCCTTATTAAAGAAATGTTTGTTCCACCATCAGTGGAATGAAAAGAAAGAGGTTCAAGGCAGTTTTGCAAACCACAGCAATAAACCACCGGAGTTAAATGTCTTATTACAAATAATTAACCATTCTTTATGTTAAAGATCCAGCACTTGTAAAGATGAAATTAATAGTATTCTCCATAACCTACTTGGATTTGCATGTATTTGAGGGAGTATTTTAGCAAATGGATTGACACTAGTAGCCTTCGAGTTGAAAATGTTAAAAAAACGCAAGTAATTTTCACTTGCATAGAAACTACTTCAACTCCAGCAACGTAAGTGACAAAAGCAAATGGGATTTTCCCCAAAGAAATTAAATATTTCTTCATATTTACACATAAAGCTCCCCACCTCTTCTCAACAGATAATGCAAAAACAGAATTTATAAGCGTAATAAAATTGGACATACTATGGATAGCTATTGCAATAATATACACAGCTATTGCAGTAATTATCTATGTGATTAACAACTAACTTTTTGTATTAAAGTTTTAGCTGCTAAAATTTAAATGCTTGAATTTAACTATGCTGAACAAAATCTGTGCATTCAAACCACCTTTTAAAAACACTTAAAGCAATATGCTAGGCTTTTTTTTAATATACAAATGTGATTTAAATAATTAATTAGAAGTCAGGTAATGTTAAGTAAAAATGACTGAAAAAAATGAGACTATTACAGCAGAAAGACCAAATTAAAATGTAATTTGTGCTTGTTAGAATAGTTACAGCAAAACAACAACAAAAAGTAAATGAAGTTATACCTGACCTAAGTTAAATTTCAAAACTAATGCAACCAGAGTACATTAGGATTGAAAAGCAGAATATTAATCTCTAAAATTAGAAAATTGATCAACTGGGATATGCATCAGAGAGATTCATCAAAGCCTTCCAACAGCCTATCTCCATTTACTGTTTAGATACAGCTAATCTACATCATTAAATTGACCATTCAGCAACTGAAAATCTGCCATGTAGGTCCCGACTTTTCATAGGGGCTTTTAAATATGTATTCGGTAACTACAAAGTACTGAATATATTTTCAGTCTTTTTATACTAAGATTTACAACTAATGACCTTAAGCAATGTCATGCATGTAAAACAAAATTATGAGACCACCCTGGTTTGAGCAGAATTAAGGTATAGAATCATACTTCATTCTCATTCAAATTTAGTGGGATAGAACAAAAAAAAATCCATAGTAATATAGCTAAACCTATTTCATAGTTTTACTTTGTAAAACATGCCTCTTCACTTGTATTTTGCTATTACAGGCTCAATATAAGTAGACAATTATCTAAGCTTAATGCCAAGAATGATAATGCATTGAGCACATGCAAAATCCTTGTGCAACATCAACTGCAGCCCGCGGGGATAAAACATTTATCAGTTGCTCCTTAGAGCACTAGTGGCTTGAAAATTTGGCTGCCCATGCCGACATTTAGTGAAATCATAGTTTTAGGTTCATTCAGAGCCCAACACAGCAAAGCCTGATACCAGGATGACTCTTGCTGGCAATCTGCCTCCCCGTACCCACATGCACCGCGGGCTACTTTCTGTCCCACTACTTCCCATGAAAGAAGTCCTTTTACTTAACTGCAGTGGCTGGCACAGTGCCCCTTTCATGGCCCAAACTAACCGTCATCTTGGATGTAACAAATTAGTACATTCTCAGAATAATAATAAGTACGGACATGAAAACACCATTGTTTTTACTTGGAAATGAAGTAACTACATTTTAGCTGGGTGACTTTTTCAGTTCAGCACCACAGGCAAAAATAAATCTTATAAAAAGAATGGACAATTACAGGAGAGGCGAGACACGGGCTTTTTGCTGTTGGTTCAGAAGTAAAAGAGCTACTCCTCACACTGCCTGAAGAATATACTGCAAAATGAAATTTTGGATTACAACTAGTTCCTTTGAAAAAGAATTGCTGGAGGGTTTTGCTACTTGATCTACAACTGATAGAGATTTTTTTTGCCTGTAAAGTACAGAAATGCTTAAGTAAGCTCTATTAACATTACAATGAAATATTTTACAAAATACACTGAAAACATTAAACATAGAGGAATGGAAGTACTGGACTCAAGCTAAGCATGGAAGTATGACTGTATTTTCCAAAAGTGAAACAGAAACCTAGGTCATGCGAAATTTATCTTTAACTACAAATAAATATTTCTAAAGCATTGCACACCTGCCATTTTATCTGGGCACTGCAATTATAATAAAAATGCATTTTTTCCTCAAGCTCTGCACATTTCATTGTACATCAGATCTTATAAGAACAGTATCACAGAACACATTTTATAATGTAATTTTAAACTGCTGATAAAAATAAATTCTCATCATTGTTCTCAGCACAGACCTCCTAGGCCAAGTTTTCTGAAAAGTATGGATAATTAAAACTTTCCTGTATCATAGCCCAATACAGTAAGAGCTTTCTTGCCAAACTATGATAGGAAACATTAATAGGGATTTGAATAACAAGTGCATCCCTTACTGTATAACTCCTTAGCAGCAGATAAGACTAAATTAGTGTGAAGTGCTGACAAGTATGAAAGATTAAAACAAATATTTCTTGTAAATATGTTAAATGTATTTCCATTTCTGCCACGTTCAGTCTGTGAAGCAAAAAATCCAATATGTATCATATATATTTAAAAATACTAAGTTTGAGACAGCTTAAATAATTCAAGGTATTTTACGTAAAAAATGTAACAATTTTACTAAACTTTCTGGTTCAAATGAGTCCAAGAATATCTCATTATAAATGGAGACAGTCCTGAAAAAGCAATCAAGCATGACTAAAAAGATCACTCTTTTACACAAAAAAATAGCCTTCTTATTTTACCCTTTGTTGGAAAGACATTTGGCCAGCCACAGGGGAAATACATAATCTACTTTTATATTCAAATAATATATTTCAAAATTCTGTGCATACAAGGACCTTAAAACAATTCTGGGTGGAATATATAAGACATGGGTTTATGTGATCCTAATAACTGAATTGCTGACATGGGCTGACAATTACTTGGGGGGCTTTGTTTGTTTGTTTCTGGTACTCTGAAGCATGTGTACGAGTATTTTGCCTGTTAGTTATTTCTAATGTGACTTTGAAGGGAAATACCAATGGGGAGACATTGAAATAAAATATGTAGTGAGATCCTGGCTAGAAAAATAGAAGTATTACATATAAGGAGTGTGCACATTTTCCCAGGGATAATAATTACAGCTACCTTAATTCTGAAGCTTAGTTCTGATCAAAGCAGCATTCCACCACAAATGACCCCCACGAAAATTATGTCTTTTTTGTCTAAAATATACAAACCTAATTGTTGGTGCATCCCTTTATTTTTTAAATTCTTGTAACATATTCAAATAAAGAGTACTGATGGTGACTTGCTTTCAGAATCTGAAGGCCTAATGAAACAACATCTTAATTTTTAAGGACACTAATGTGTCAGTGCTTCTGGAGGAAAATTGCTTTTCAAGGCAATGCTGCCAGGGTAAGAGTCAGGGAGGAGAGATGCAATTGATGTTTTTCACTTTAAACAAGACAACTGTTATTCAGTTTCTCAATACCCAGGATTATGAAGATCAGAGTACTACACACCCCAGAAGAGGAAAAGCTTAGAGCAATTATAGTTCCCTTCTAAGTACTGTAGCACTCACTGTTGGCTTGCAACAAACAAGCAGTCTACACACATCTCTTCTGCTTCATAACTGTGTGAGGTTCCTGCTCCTAAAACTCACAAATATAAAATGAACCAGGGAATTAAATTAATAACATCACCATTTCAGCCCTGAATTTTATCACTCATGAGGAGTTAAAGTTTTCTCATATTAGCTGGGTATCCTCCCCACTGACGCCTTTGCCGAGAAACAGCGATGTTACAATATCAGGGCAAAGGACAAGGAGGGAAATGTCAGTGTGACTTGCACATTCAAGCTTCCTCTGGGCCCTTTCAGCTTATACAGCAGAGCAGGATGAATATTTGTGCTAACTGCACATTTCAGTACAAAGAGCTCAATTCAGAGGAAAAAAAAAATCTCATCCCATTTATGGAGACTGTGCACTTTACAAAGTACAATTATAAATGGTTTATTCATTCATGGGGAAGAGCCTCTACAACTGTTGTGCAAGCAACCTGCCCCTTGCAGGGTTTGATGAGCCTGATCCAAAGCCCAGTGAGGGCAATAAAGGAACTTGCATCAACTTTAGCTCTTAGGCTCCAGCCTCCTTCACGAATGTGTCACATTTAAAAACCAAGAACTGTGTGGCCAAGCTGGTGATGCTCTTAGAGTTATACAGAAAAACTGCTACTGAGGTTTAAACACCTGAGCTAAAGATGGATGTGAGAGCATTGTCTAGATTTACAGGTCAGAATAGAGCTGATTGAAAATGATTCTTGGACATTTTGCAATTAAGCAGCATTTTTAAAATAGCACCTACTGGCTTATGAAGACAACTGTGTATGGATCATACTTACACATATCTACTGTTTATTCTTTCTCTACCTTTGTATCTGACAAGCACTAAAAATTTCTCACACACGCTCCTAAACAATCAAACTGATATAACTGTGCTTCCACGACAGTTAATAGCACAAGCAGCTAATTAATTATGTACTTATGTGTGCAACCAGCTATTCATGGAAATTATACAAGCAGTTGAGCACATACTTGGTGCACACAAATACTTAATTGCCCAACGTGCTAAAAGTCTTGTCCCAAGTAAAAAATGTCATATTTTACCATTGCTTTGAGTTTATAGACCCTCAGGACCTACAGATTCGATTACAATTCTCATGTGTGAATGACGTGCCTGCAAACCATAGTCATGACAACCTAACTTTTACATTATTCCAGATACACAATACTGAGAAAACATGTTCTTATAAAAACATAGAAAAACTGATTTTTACTACAACTAAAGAAAACTCTTCTGAAATTCATGTCTTAAATGCTATTTGAAGACTAAAGATGCATAAAATGCAAAAGAAAGATGTGAGGGAAAAGAAAATGAAAATGCATTTCTCCTATTCTGTAACGCTGTGGCTCTTTCTCCTTGCCACTATTTCCTTCATACATTAGAAGTGAAATAAAAAGGTGCTGTATGAAACTCTGCATAAATTTTCTCCCATTATGCCATGAACTTCCCAAAGGGTGAAAGGGAACAGCCACTCGTTGTGCCCCCTCCTGGCTGCAACCCAAACCAAGGGCAAGGGCACAAACATCATCTGCCTGCCCTTTATGGAGCATCATTGTTTGAAGGATGGTAACCAAAATATTTTCAGGCCAAATATAAGGATCTTCAAGATTTCAAAAGAAATGTGTTACAATAAGGATAACTTGATCTTTTCGTTGAAAGGTCTACAAAAGTTAAAAAATTTAAGAGGACACTGTTTTCTCTTAAATTGTATTATTAGACTCAATGTGAGATATATTGTTAAGAATGTCCCAACTCTGCCTCCTACCTACAAAGAAAAGAAAAAAAAAATCTGTTATTATTAATAAAACCAGGGTTTGGAAGCAGGAACTAAGGTGGACTTCTAAGTGTCCCTAGGTGGTAGTATAATTCTAATAAAATATGTAATTTGAGGGTAATGGCTTAAGGCCAGCTAGAATGATAGTGTACTTTTTTGATTTTGACTTTAGTGATTGTAGGCTTGCTGTTTGAGATATCATAACTGCATATGAATGCCAACTTTACATGCATAGCCTGTGTTTCAGTCTTTATCATCTGAATAGATTAAATAAATCTAAATCAGAGACAGAATATTTTATGACCATTTGGGGCACAAATATATTGTCTCTTATCATATAGATAACAAGAACTTGAAACTTCACCAGAAAGTCAGAAACAAGGTAAACATTCCCTTAGTACTGGGAAGTGAATACCCAATATCTAGAATTTGAGACAGAAGAAAGATGCAAGATTTGAGAAAAGAAAAGAAGACAGTGTAAAATAGAATCACAAGAGGCTGTGAAAAGGAAGAGTCCTCGATACCTTGATATGAAATTTTGGAATTGTTATCTTATTTTTTTGCTGAGGTCCACAAAAGAAGATCTAGTTCAACGTGTGTTATCCAAAAAACCTGAGTTCAACCCACTGTGTTAGATCCAAATAACTTAGTTTGCAACTCTAATTTTATTGTAAGATTTATCCTAGTAATAAAGTATTGATTTAAAGGCAGAGCAATCTTACTAACTTTGCTTTTAGCAATAAAGTATGTGTGCAGAACTTCAACTTTGACATCAGATGTAATTGCTATAATATCTGAGCACTCTGTCTGCAGGGGTAGTATTAGAAAATTAATTTTGAACTTCCATGATGGCCAAAATTTGTCTTCCTATCACCTCAAGTATCAGGTGAACAAGTACTAGTCCTCCACCAAGAGCAGGAGGAAAAAGTCCCACAATTTTTTCACACAAAAGGAGAGCCTGTTCTATCTACTCCAAAGCATATCCAAAACTACATCCTTATAAATAAAGTATCAAAAAAGATTCTTGTAAAAAAAGTCTAAAATTGCTGGATTAATACATCCATTTCAAAAATACAGTTTCTGTAATGTTGTACTTGGCATATTGAAGGACAGCTACTATCTTGATCTTTCATTATTTCCAGGAACCAGATAGAAACATGAACCAGATATACAAATCAGTTGATCAAGACACAGTTTTTCTACTGCATGACAAGAAATAAGGCTGAAGAGGATCCAGTTACTTTGCTTCAAGTTATTTTAAGTTTTATAAATAATGATTTTTTTACTTTTTATGACAAAACAATTTGTTTTGACGACTTAAACTGAAAACCTTCTCCTTCACACAGTGACCTCCTGTCTCAACATCTTTCTGTATTTTCATGTTCCTTTAGACAAGGAACAGCAATAAACACACCCTTTTGACAGAAACCCTACCACACCTACTCATTCTCATGGCCTCAAGTCATTGATTTGTCCCCGCTCAACATTCTGTATTCCAGCCAGGGGTCTACCTGTGGTGATGGACTGAGGCAAGGATCATCTCTGGCCTCAGCATCCCAGCTGCTGGAATTGATCCTATTAGCCTTCAGCCTGGTATTGGGATACCTCAGCAGGTGAAAAGCTCTGGTGCTGCTCAGCAGCAGAGAGAGATCAGCCACCCAGTTGGGACCTTTACTCCAGGAAAGCACCTGAGAATTTGGCTCCCTGGATGTACCTGCAAACCACTGAGCATAGCAAGGAGACCCAACAAACCCAGCATGTGAAAGATGGGACCTGTCACACGACTGACGTGTGAACTCCCATGTACTGAGACAGGCAAAGGGTCAGATACTTCATGCAAAACTGAGATCTGAGACCCTTATTTCTCTTCTGAGATTAAAATATGTGTCAGCCAGCTAAGAGAGATATTAGAGATAACTTCTCAAAAAATAATTGAATAATAATGAAATTAAGTGATGAGGTTAAAGAAAATGAAATATATGAAGCTTGGAAAGGCACGCTTCACATGTACAAACTCAGCACCATTGCCACTGATACAAAGCTATGTTTGTGTTTCTACAGCGGCTTTATCAGGGCAATTCTTCACTAATCTGGTATCAGTGTTTTTATTTCTTACTACTATAATATTTCTTCTAGTATCAGTAACGCTGGACAGAACTGAAATAAAGATGACACACACAGCCCTAACTGTGTCTCTACTGGCAGGTCCTTGCCTCCATGCCCAGTTCCTGCAGACTCAGGGACTTTGATTTACAAGGGACTTTCCCCAGTAACTTCTTCCTTCTGTTGCTTTGAAGGCATTCCTGAATGCTGAGTGTTCCTTCCCAGCCACCTGACAGCCTCTGAGCGAACTGCTGGCTTTCAGTTCCGTAGTGGTGATCTGTGCTGTCCCCTCCTGTAACCTTTGATATCTCCTACTCCTTAAGCAGGGCCTGGAGCTCACAAAGGAAATTGTTGCCCTCCATCCCTCCCACGGGACTCAGCTCACCCCATTCTCTGAAGGCATATCAAAAAATTATGAGGAGAGGCAAAACTTTCAATGCTCACTGTCACCTTCATACAAATTTAAAGCTACTAAATGTTTAAAATATGCATTTTTTCCAATGTATTTGGTATTTCCACCTTAAGAAAATTTTATTTTAAAAAAAACCTTTCCAAACAGTATGGCTACATTTCATTCTGAAAAAGCATTAAGTATCCAAGATGACATACAACTTTTGTTACAACCACTAAGTGAAAAATAACTTATTTGCTCTGCTCACAGACTGAGTTATGAAAAAAAAAAAAAAAAGGTAAAAACCACACCAAAAATACATAAGTACTATTTTTCCTTCAATCTATTAATTGAGGATGCAATTCTAAACCAAAAATCACACACTTACCTATTGGAAAGCCACACCCCCCAAATATTTAATCTGACATTTAAAAGAAATTAAAACCAATAGAGCTTATGGGGGCAGGCAATAACCTGTGTAGAATAAAACTTAATTTTAAAAAAGCAGTTTCAGAAAGAGCAAATATCAGCACTTTGTCTTCATTTAACTGCTAACAGAACAGCTAAGGAAACTGAGGCCTTGATTCACCGATTTCCCAAACTCTGTTTGTCACAGGCATTTCTGGACACAGCTGTATGATCCCTGTTTGCAATTCCCATGGCTGGCAATGTCTGACAGCAGTTCAGTCCTTCCCTCCCCGGTACCCTGCAGTTCAGAGCAGCCTTGTGATGACTCATTATCCACATTCCCAACAAAAAAAACACCAAGCACAACCCAAACATTGCTGTTCAATTCAGGACTTGATCAAATCTCACAAAACATCTGAAGGAAGACCACAATCTTTTCCTCTAGTTACTTCTGTATATGAAATAGTACAAAGGGGGTAAATATTATGCCACTGCCACCAACTTTACGTCCTGTTAATTCCCCTCTCAAATTTCAGGTCACTCTCCAACCCCAACCATTGCATAGGGTTAAAGAAGGTCTAAGCATCTGCTTATCATCTTGCATGCCCCTTCAAGTAAAATGACCCTGCAATCAGATTTGCCTTTTGTGTTTTATGGTAGGTTATTTGGACATTATCAGCATTCTGCCTAGTTTGTAAATATAAAGACAAAATGCCCACAAAAATAGTGTCTGCTCATATGTTCTGAGGTGATGTTTGATGTGTTTCCACTCCAGAGCAGAGAAGAACTGATTTTCAAAAAGCTCATTTGTTCTGCTGAGTGGTCAGTGAAACTTCACACCAATGCAGAAATATTTACAAGGGAAATGTTTTTTATTATCACTATGCTGAAGTTTTCATAACAAAAATCTGTGGACAGATATTGTCTAGTGTAAATACATGTTATTAGCTTTTGCTCAAGGACAGTGCTGAAAAAATTAAAATGTGGAGGTTATATTATTTCCTTTTTTTCTTTTTTTTTCTTTTTTTTTTTTTTTTTTTAGAGTAAACAAACAGAGACACAGAGTATCTTAGCTGTTTGCTCTTCCACTAGGTGGATTATGGAGCCACATTTCCAGTAAAAAACCCTAAGAAAATATGAACAACACTTTTCTGGGTTTGGAATTTCAGTGATATTGCAATAAATTGACTTGGAGTGTGACTATTTTCCTTTAAGAAAAAGCAAACTCACTCACTTTGCCTGTGTTGACTCATCCAGCTGACTTGGCATATTCTCCACACCAGCTACACACCTTTTTAAAAATAAACAAAACAAAAATTAATGGGTGATCTCCTAGCCAGTGACTGGTTACATACACTGCCTTTCAGCAATAATATCTTGTACTTGTTTCATGTCTTTCATTGAAAGATCTCAAAGCAACAGATTACAATTACACCTCATCCTTCCTAAGAAGCAGAGAAATTGGAGCAGCAGATGCTCTGCAACCTTGAGGGAAAAAAAAAATCTATTTGCAGGTTACTTACAGAAAGCAGGGATAAAAACAAGGTTTGACCCTTTCTTTCCTTTTCTAACAGTATAGCTACAGAGTCTTCTGATGAAGGAATGTTCACATTTCTCACAAATTTAGGATTTCTTCAGATATTAGTGTTAGTTGGGAAAACCTTATTTCTTAACCCTTACATTATGGATAATTAATTCCTCTTTTCCTCCTCCCTAATTTTCCATCAGCACCACCCATTTAGTAACAGATAATTCTGTGCCTTTCTTCTTTTGACTACCATTGCTGCAACGCTGAAGAGAATGAGTGAGGGGAGGAGTGAAGTAAAGAGTCAGGAATGAAAAGGGAGGGTTTGCATGGGGGGAGAAAGAGATGAAGAACAAGCAGAGGTCAAAGCAAAGAAGAATGAAAACAGGGAAAGAAAAGAATAAGAAAGCAAGAAAAACAGAGAAGAGCCTTACAAACTTCTGGGAAACTTGGAAATGTTCTGGAGAGGTGCCTTCTGTATCCCTTAATCTTTCTGTTGTACATCACACCACATATCCTTCACACCACCTACCCCAGCAGGCTGAAGGAGCTTCAGGATGGGAGTATTTTGCCTCTGGGATTTTAATAAAACACATCATACAGGACCTAGCACAGCTGAGATCCAGTCACAATTTCAGACGTCTGGGTACAGTAAATTTAATATAATAAATTAATAAATATAATATTTATGCTCCTCTTTCATTACAAACATTTAATGAAAATTCCAGCAGTACATCCTGAGTGCTCTGGGTGAAAGAGGAACAGTGATATTTGTAAGAGAGGAGTGGCCAAGAGCTCTGCTCATATTCAACTCCTCCATGGAGTTTTTCAGTCCCAAATATACCCCGGGTCACTTTTTTTCCGGTAGAAGTTTCTAGGAGCATTCTCCAATGATTACATTTTTTTTTTTTAAAGATCAAATGAGATAAGGGCTCAAGCATCCTCTTATTCAAGGAAAAAAACCTGTCTTGCTGATAATAAGCTACTAAGAAATTAGAAGAGGACAAGAGGTGGATTTGTGCTCAGAGAAAACATGAGGACTAAAGGATTTCTTTTTTATTCTTGCGTTTGCCACTTCCTGACTAAAGCATTAAGGAAAATATTATGAGTGTCAAGCAATTTTCAGTCTTATTTATGCAAATTGACAAAAATCCCATCCAGTCAACAGCTGTACAGTTTACTCTAATTAAAAATCTGATCTTTACTGCCTGATTTGTTGGTCATCTTGTGAAGCTGAACATCTTTGAATATCAGGCAATGAATATCAGGCAATGAATATCCCTTATCAGGCTTGCAAGATCAATGGATATTAAAAAGCCCCTTTGTTATTCCACTCTGATAGAAGTGGAGATAACACTAGATGGTGTGAATCAAGGATTGTATGTTCATGAAATAACATGTGGTACTGATGCCTTCATTCCTGACAGCTTGAGCTACGTGTGTCTTTGCTCTGATCCAGTGCAGCCATTCTTCTGCTGGGTTTATCCTTTAGAGATTTGTCTAAAAAAAAATCCCTCTGGACAGAGACTATTTCTATAACACTGGATTGATCATTCCCTTCTGGTTTTAAAGTGGCATACAGGAATACGGGTTTTGGAACTCTTCCTCAAAGAGGTTCAAAAAGGCGTGTTAGTGACATACATTTTTATTTTGTACATGCTCTGCACCAGTCTCATTGTAAAAGGCTGCCATACATGTTGAAGGCTATTTAGGATAGAACTTGGCATGTTAAAAATCAAAGTCCCAAGCCTCTGGAGAACAGAGCTAGGCTCCCAGGAGGAGATGCTCATAGACGGCACCTTCTGTGGATCAGTGGAAGCAGTGTGAAACTCAAACTGATCAGTAACCCCTATGAGCATATAATTCTGTTTTTAGAAAAAAAGGAAATTTAAAAGCCCTCACATTTTAGATGGACCACATTCCTTCCAACCCTAACCATTCTGTGATTCTGTTCAAGGGTCAGAATGTAATGTTTTGGGTAACCAGTATGTTCAGCAGATCCATATAGATTAAAATGTTTATGTAACTGAAGAGGTAAGATGATCCTACCACTCCTCTCCAGTTTTCCATAATGCTCTATCCAGCTTCAGCCTCAAGTTCTGACCTAACAAGTTCTATTGTAGCTGTAAAGTTTTGTATTGTTCAATGTAGGGTATTTCTTGCCAGCAAGAACCAGTATATCCCTGCACTACTAAGGAAATTTATACCCTGTGGCACAATCCTGGACCTTTTTGTCTTTTGATCCCTGAACAGTCCGAACTTTTGTTTCAATATCTTTGATGAACAGCTGTTCTTACTGCTCAGGAACCAGCATCAAGCACACAATCTCCTCACTCTCTGTGACCAGGAGGAATAAATACAGGTTTAAAATTCCTGGTCAGTCTTCCTGGCTTCAGCTCAGGAGATACCATTATCTGGACAGTTTCCTGTCCACAAAACTCAACTCACACATAATTAGGTCTTTGAAAAACAGACCTGAGCTTCTAATGTATCATTCAAAGTACACTGTAAACCAAATAACAAACCCACAAAACAAATATAATGAAGCTGAAGGAATGCTTGCTTAACCACCCTTTTTTTTGATACCAAAACTCTTCTGAGTCCAAATCCATGCTTGAAATCAAAAGACTTAATTTTAAAAGCAAGTCAACAAATGGCTTTCTTTTACTGTTTCAGATACAAAGTTATCTGTAAATTAATAAATAAAATCACAGCACTTAAAAAATAGAAGTCATATGGGTTTTTTTCCTTGGGAAAGGGGAATTAAACTATTAAAGGACACCTTGTTAAGTAATTATATAGCAACATCACTGTGCAATTAAATAGCCATCAGTCCCTGCAGCTGAGAAATTTCAGGTAATTATTCAAAGATAATTTAATAGGAGAATTACTGTATTCAAGAAAGCATTAGCTAGTAATCTACCTCAATTAAAGCAGCCAATTAATTTCAGCACCTTGATAATAGTTGCCTTTTGCAAAACTATCCTCCCCTACACACACACACAAATCCTAAATTTCAAAATAATGATACAAAAAGTGAATTTGGTGCATTTTAGCTTCCAAAGATAACAATTCCCTCCCAGAGAATTTAGAATGCTTTTATACATTATGCTATCAGTGTGTGCTACTCTTACTGGCTTAGCATTCAGCTTCAGTTTTACTGTCACTACATACGTAAGATGAGTTAGAACAATGAAGGGTATGGAGGAAATTTGTAGAAGAGGAATAAATATTTGTCTGTTCATACCAAAACAGAACACAAAAAGCTGCATAATAACTGAAAACGCATCTCATTGTGATGAAACGTCTTCAGGGAATTGTGGAACTCTCGCAGTGCCTTGCTTGGTTGTGTTACTGTACATACGCTGGAGACAGAAGTCATTAATCACACACAGATGCAACCAGCATTCACAGTAACAGATTTTGTGCAGAAACAAAAACCTGCATGATCCACACAGCACTTAGTTACACAGCAAAATATTCTTTCAAGGTCAGTACACGCCCACGGTTCTTTGATACGATGGTGAATATCAACAACTTCTACATCCTGCGACTCCACACTTGTGAGTTTGGATTCCTTGAACAGAGACATCAACAAAAATGCTGGACACAAGGAGGACACATGGATGATTTTCAGAAAGACACAAATGGCAATTTGGCATCCACCACTTATTCACAGCCAGTGGCTGCTGAGGTCACAAATTCCTCACACATTTTTAAAAATCAAAATCTGTAACAATCAAGAAATAGTTCCTTTTAAAAAAATATCCTGTCATGCAGATGTTCACTGATTTAATTATAATTTTCTGCTTCAACCAGAGCTGTATTATGTTTTCCTTCATTTTCCATTTAATTTGTCTTTAAATAGAAAATAAATTATGGTTGTAAATAAAAGGGAATCTCTGTGATTCAGATTTTCACATATTTCTCATATACCCCGGGGGTTCTCTTCACTCCCCCTTAAGCCATGGCAGTGTGTTGATGGTAGACAGAGTAAGTGTCCTTTTATCTAAGCCTTGATAATATGCATAAACAAACACAGACCCCAATCCTGGCAAGCCTGAATTCTGATTCATTTAAGAAAAATACAGAGTGTTCAGTGAATTTAGCCACTCTCACAGAAGAAAACAAAATCCAGACGTAAAACCCTCCAAACCCTCACATCTGGAATGATCCGAATATCTCAGAGCGATTCATCACTACCAGAAATCTGTGACAAACATATACAGGAAAGCTCCTGTGGAAATGAGTCCACATGGTCCTTTGAGCTGTTACTTGTTAAATAGCTGAGAGTCACATAAAATCTTGGGTGACTTGGGCCTCTGCCCCAGGTCTTTTTTTTTTCTCCAGTGCTTATTTGAACATGTTTTCAATGTTTCCCTTACGGATTCGTCGGTGGTAGCAAATAAGTTCCCGTTTAATTCAAGAGTACTCAGTATTACCTGATCCCTTAGCACTATCCTGGAATTTAGAGAGATATTAAATATGCCCTTGCCCATTGTGCAATTGTTTTTAGCTCATCTTAAATCCTAATATTTTTCTATGAAATAACCATTGCAAAAAAAAATTAACTGAGCTAAACTTCAAATGTTACCAAAATTTCTTCAAACTCACAACAGATTTGAACACATTTAATATATCCCTATACTTTTACTTGTAATAATCAGGTTTCAGCTTTTTTGTTATCTCAGAGTATCTTTTCTGCTTCAGGCAAGAGAAAAAGCAAAAAAAACCAAACCACCACCAAAACCCAAACCACAAACAGATCCATTATATATAACTCTATCTCAATATCTGTGTATCATTCTCCACACCGAAATTCAACAAGGTACTTCAGAACATATCCGTCTTAAATCACATTGATTAAAATGGGATTAATCACGTATCTAAAGCCAGACTCATCCTTAAGTATCTTGCTTTATAAGAAAACAAAGATAGGTATTTCACTGACCAGTGGTTTTCTCACCTCCTCATCTAGTGACAGATAGAAGAGCCTATATTAGGCAGCGTTGGTGAAGGCTCTTAAGCCTTTGCAGGTGGTTGTGATCCCCGTGATGGAAAAATCTAATTTTTCTTCACTGTTGTAAAGAGGGATGAGAAAGAATATAGCACCACAGAGATTAGGCAAGAGCCCTAAAAGGCTCCCAGTGCAGCCTGTAGTAGTGATGAGTTGAACAGCGGGTAACCAGGGGCTCCTGCTCCCCTTTTTTTCTCTCATACAACATACAATGATATTTCGTACCAAGCTGAACAAATAAACACAAAAACTACTATATATTGATAGGATTAGAATCAGAATTTATCAGGAAGCTGCATCGTAAATTATACAACCTGAATAAGTAATTGACAATATTTACCATTGAGAGCTACAATTGTCTTGGCATCTAGAGTCAAATTATATGTGTATTAATCCCCCAGTCACAAATTTACTCCCTGAACAATATAATCCAAGTGATTAGAGAAAGTAGAGATTCATCCAAAATAACCACAAGATACCTAAAGGATTTAATTTGCTCCATCACAGTGCCACTTGCTGTTCTAATTATCATTTCATCTGGAGTTACCTGTAATTTTCTTTTAGTGCCAAAAAAATTATACATTTTGTTTTCTTAACATTTAGTGGGAGTCTGCTATTAATCAGTCATTTTTCAACATCTAGAAAATTGTTCTAGGGATTTAGTACACGTTTTATTAATGGACGATCCATAGCAGCATTATCTGCATAAAAGAGTCAGTAATTGATTAATAAAATATTAAATAATTTTAGTGTTAATAGGGCCCCCCTGAGAAGCTTCATCATCATCAGTCAACAGGCCAAATTCACAGACTCAATTAAGCACTCTGATAAATTGGAATCGCTGAGACTCTTCTTTAGGACTATATATTATTGTACTACCTGTTTTGCATGAGGAAAGAGGAAAAAATAAGCTGAACCACAGATCCACTGAGGTTTATGACTGTTTGTTCAGCAAATCTGGTTTAGCCAGGATTCAACACTTCATCAGTTTTCTGCTACCACTTTTAGAAGGCAAGAAAAAGGACACCTTCACCTTAATTTGACAGGAAGCAAAGGTGAGAATTTGAATCAAATTAGAGAGCAGCAATACCGCCCACCACTCTGGTTTTCAAGTAGAAAACAACTCAGAAGTGTAAGTTCAAAGGTTGAGACAAATCCTCTGAAACGGCCACCTTTGCCTAAAAAGGTGCCCATGAAAAGATTTCTCCTTCCTAAAAACTGGCAGTTGGAGAGATGGATGGAGGGCGCTGTAAGTGTTTCACAAGAGGACAGCACATTCCTCATGACCTGGGTCCTTCTGCACCAGTAGGAAGTTCAGCAGCAAGGACTTCACACAGAACCCTCTCTGAGCCCATGATCATTTGTGGCTCACGCAAACCACCAACATAATCTACCATTTCCCACCACCAACGAGCAAACCCCCGCACGATGCACTTATATCACAGTCAAGACTCATGGCTTGGCACAGGGGAACTAAGATCAACCACAGGACAAAGAGCCCAGAAGGCAAAGGACAACATTCTTGAGGCAAAAGGAGAAAGAAGGAAGGGCTTGAAAACCACAACAGCTCTGTGAGAGGAAAAGACAAGTATTGGATCTGATGCACATTCTCTGCTGTGAGAGAAAAAGCTTATCCGACTTTGTATCCTCTCTGAGGATACACAGCTCAGGTGTCCTGTATAAGAACAGTGTTTTGTCCCCCAAAACCTTTCAGCAATTCTCTCACCTGAGATCTCCCCACTCTCTAACAAGAAGGAGTACTCCCCACATCAGTGCCTGGGAATATGATAAAAACAACAGGCAGAGAGCATAAAGTAAACATCAAAATAGCAAAAAGGAGTTGTTCAGTGAGCACAATGTACAGGGCAGTGTGCAAGTACAGCAAACTGTAAATTACTTGCAGAAGTTATTCAGAGAATTTTTTCAATAGATTTAAGAAACTCATAGGCTGCTTGCAATTAAAGGTGCATAAAAAGGGTGACACTTTGTGAATAAACCAGCTACTGTAACCACTATCGTCTTTACTGAAAAAGCTTAAAATAGCTCTCAAACATTTTCCAAACCGTTATTTTAAGAGCTAAGTATGTTTATTATTAGAAAACAGACTTCTATAATATGTAAATAAGAGTAATAAAGCATAACCAGAAGAATAACAGTCCATAGAAAAAGGTATTTTGTCTTAAATTGCAAGCCTTCATGGCAGCATTCACCTGCATGTGATCATGAACCTTTCTGCCCTGATCACCTTTGAACATCTCCTTTAGAAAAAAAATAGAATCTAAACTTCCTTTTCATAAGTTAAGAAGTTGAGATTAAATTTCCACTGAAGCCAGGGCATGCAGGTAATATGCAAGGCTAGGACTGATGGTTCCTACTAACTCCACAGGAGACAGTGACACCCAATGAAGTTCCCAAAACCTAAATCCTACAGAGGGAAAGTACAGAGTTTAAAGCTCTTACCTGAATACTGATTCACCTCATCACGATGGAGGGATTTTATTGCAACAGCAGTTGTGAATCTAAGCACTACTGAAGACAAAACAAACATCTCTTCCTCCCTGCTGTCAGTCAGGCACACCAAAATGAGTAGAATAAACACCTTCGTTAAAGGAAACAATTTTTTGCATATTTATATTACTTTTGTATATCTGTGTTATTATAGTTACTGTCACGGTGAAAAGTTAGTCATACAATAAGAAAATCAAATCCATTACACTCAGGAACCATGGAATTATAAAATGAGTAAAATTCAACTTAACACGATAACACTACAAAAAATTATTTTCTTTTAAGATTAGTTGACAATCATCTTAATCTCTTATCAAACAAAATCTTATGGTGAAACAGAAATGGGACATCATCCATTTTACAAGCTCTTGTCTCTGTGGATCTTCGACTGCTGTTTTTAAGAAACATCGAAAGGAAACGAACAACAGAAAATGCTTTGCCAAGTTATCAAAAACACTTACACTAAAAAGCCCTATAAAATCTAATCCTGACATCAGTAGGTTACAACTTTGCATGTCTCCAGGGCACTAAAATAATACTCTTTAGAACAGCAGGTGGACTATTTTAGACTTCAGCTTTCTAGTTCTAACAAGGCTTTTTATTTTTTTTTTTCCCCCTAGGAATTAAGGATGCTAATCACAATCTCCAAATGTGGATTGCTGGGTTGTAAAAATATTAGGCCACAAACTGACATGGCAGCAGTGTATTATGCTGCTGTGAAGGAGTCCTAAATAGGAGAAAAACTCAAGATTCCAGGCTTGCCATCACAAAGGTCAAGGTAATTGGCCACATACAGCAAAATCAACCCCCATGTCTTCCCTCAGTCAAGCTGACTGCTGAGGAAGCCCTGTCTTCCTACTGGGTAAATGAAGTCTAAAGTAGGAGGAGCAGGAGGTTTGGAAATTTTAAATATAAAAATGTAAGGAACCCTAACGATGCCATCAAAATTTATCCTTAAAGGTATCTTGTGATGCGTTAATGACCATTGGTCTTAATTTTTAAGTTTGAATTATTCCCAGTACTTGATGATATTTTTCAGGACTGATGCCTAAAATTTTTAGTGCATTAGTGAGTAAAATATTTAATAATATCTCTATGCATTTCAGTAAGTACTTATTTTCCTATTTAAATATATTCTCTCTGTATTAATAATACAGAGATCAAATGTATTTAAATAATCCTTACCCTCCTATCAGGCATGAGCTCCATGTGTTGATCCCATGGAGCTTGTGTAGGGTGCTGCATATGCTGGGGCTAACTTCTTTCACACAGAAGAACCTCTCATCACACCCATATCTCAGTTTGAAATTAGCCCAGTTAAATTTAAGATCTTGTGACATCCCACCTCACTCAGGATCTTCACAGGAGAAATCAGCTTTATTTTGATGAAGAGATCATTGGTGGCAACAACATTATATTGTAATTTCAAGAAAACAGACCTCATGATCCAATGATCCTTACAATTCTGTACTGCTTAACTCTTAATTTGTCTTTCCAGTGTGGCTAGCTTTACAGGTTAGTAAAAAAAAAAGGTTTTCAAACTCTCACTGTTTATAGATTTATGTATGTATAAACCCAAAATCAAGGTAAAACACTGGATCAGCAAAAGGAAAACATAGTAAAAAATGCCTTTCCTGTCAGACCAATTTCAGGAAACCCAAAATTTGACTTAATAAATTTTCTAGGACAAAAAAAAACGAAACAAGAAAGGCATCAAGAAGAAGAGAAAGTAAAAGTCTGAAAGCTAAGAGAGGAGAACAAAAAGAATGATACTAAAAGGGACCTAAATTTTTCTGAGCAATTTCATTAGATGACCAAAAACTTGTCCAAATGAAAAATATATACTCAAATTACAGTAACCTGAAAAAAAATCCAACAACAAAATGTTCAAACACCACATAGACAAAATACCAAAACCTGCTAAAAATAGTTTGTTTGCAGAGCTAAAATCTCACCTGCCAAATAACACTATTTTACTAAAGTGGCAGCTTAAATTCCAGAAACTACAATAAGTAACAGTCCCTCAAATGTCCTATGAGTGAGGTTTACATACAGGTTGTATACACTAAGAGCAAACCATGGCACTCTGGCTTAAACTGTCTTCAAAGTGATCACTGAGTCTATTTCTGATGAAACCATGTGCATATTCTCTCAAAATACTAAGAAAATTATTTGAGAGTTATGACACAAAGAAATCTTTACAAAGATGCATAGTTTTACAGTGCTGGCTGTACTATCATGGTACATGAATTGTGAGCATTGTGTAGCTAAAAACACCGCTGTGATATCAACTCCCTGATGAACTAATTCAATGGAGGTAAGAAAGCAAGGAAAGCACTACAACCTCTATCGATGGAGGAGGCATTTTCTGACTGACTTCTGTGTTAAAATTGATTATTTTAAAATGGATTGGCCAATTAGAATGCCTGCTAGAGCAAAATGAACCAAAATTTTAATGAAGGGTATTACATGCATATATATATATATATATATATATATATATATATGTATATACACACACATATATATATAACTCCATCCTAATAGAAAAGTACATATTTTCCACAAAAGTACAGTAATCAGCCTTCTGGGAACTACTGTCAACTAACAAAGTCCAGAGCTGCATGACTATATTGTACAACATCCCCAGCCAGCTACTTGTATTACTGAATGAAACAAAAGCTTATACTGTGTATAAATTAAATGACAGCTCATTGCCTAATACACAACTGCACTAATAAAGAGATTAATTTCCATTATAAATTAATATGCTTGTGGTAATTTCAGATCTCACTTGTTTGGTTACCTAAGCACTGTACATATACTGGAAGTTTGGTGGGATCAGATATGTTAGGGTCGAGCAGGGCACCTCTAGTCCTTCAAGAATCCTTCCTGCAGAATTCCCAAGAATTGTGCTTTGCTGTAACTCTGGGACAAGGGATGCTCAGGTACAAACTATCTCCTGCTGCAAAGGAGCAGTCTCTGACCAGATTTGATAAGGGACCAAGGCACATACAACCAAAGTATGAGCCAATAGGAAAGTCAGTTCCTGGGCTGTGCTTAATGTATTCCTTCCTCACTGCCCTTCAGAATTTTTTGGCACCAGTTCATTGAAGGTAAGCATTTAGGTTATCATGAGATTGTCTCCTTTTGCTGTCAGAGTTTAACTGCAGACAGCAGCTTAGCACCACACAGCCACTCACTCACTCCCCTTCTCCTGGTGAGTTGCAGGAGAGGAATGGAAGTGTAAAAGTGAAAAAACTCATGAGTTGAGAAAAAACCAATAAGATAAAAAAGAGAAACACTACTACTACTAAGTTATTGATAACAACAATGAAAAAGGAAGGAACCAAGAGAAAGAAAAATAACCCCCCAAAAAAGACAGGTGATGGAAATGAAAACAATTATCACCACTGTCCTGGATGTGTCCCCTCAAAATCTCTTAAGCATCCCCAGCCTGCTCACTGGTTGGATTGGCTGAGGAGCAGAAAAGACCTTTGCTCTGTACAAGCACTGCTCAGCCATAACTGAAACACCCCTGTGCTATCAACACTGTTTCCAGCACAAATCCAAGACTCAGACCCATACCAGCTACTATGAGGAAAATCAACTCTATCCCAGCCAAACCCATCACACTCGCCTAGTGCAGTCCCCAAGTCAGGAATCACAGTGACAAGTTTCAAGTGAAAAACATGTAGGATCAAATGTTCACAGCATCAATTCCACTAATCTCATGATTTTTCTGTGGATTCTTCAGGAGTCTATTTAGAGTGGAGGAGGGAAACACGCAGCGACAAAACCCATAAAAAGGACAAAACACCTTTGACATAACAAACTGGAACAAAAGATTAAATAAAGACTAAGAAAGCTGCCTGTCAACTTTACCAAGGAAGAAGAACTTCTTTAGAAGAGAGGCTGGATTTGTAACTTGTCCAAAAAAGATGAATTTGATGCAAAACAGTGAAGGCTAGTCTAGGATTTTCTTTTGAGTCATCTTAGGTCACATAAGCAGATTTTGTTTAACCTAGGCCAAGATTCTTGCTGTCTGTAACTTGTCTCAATGGCAAGAATAGATCCAGCTCTAGCAGGAACCTGAATATTTGAGAAACAAATTTCTTCTTAAAACTGCTACAGCTCAGTAAATGAATCCTCTAAGAGAAATTTGCTTTTATTGGGTACAGGCAAACCCAAAAAGAAAGTTTAATCCTACTCAACATACAGGTTCAACTCAGAGATTAGACTTTGGCATGTATCAGAGACTTCTTAAAAAAAATAAAATTAAAGATTCAGTTGTACTGCAAATATTTTGACCTCACATGGACCACCAGATCCCAAGTTCATCGACACAACTCAACACCCTGAAGTCTCACATCCCATGGCTTTGAAATCAAATGCTGATTCTCTCTGCTCTGAACTTAGTAAAGGAGCAGTTAGGAAAATAATCATCCTGAAAGGGAAAATTCATGAATGATCTCTCAGAAGATGAAGGGAGAAAGACCTTGTTATACAGCTGGATATGAAGTACTGTTAATAGTAACTACAACCAAGAGTACCAGCAGCAAAGCCCTAACCCAGCTCTGCCTTAAGCAGACACATAAGGAATGAGAAAACATCCTAAGGAGCTTATTTTCTCCCACAGCCCATTCAAACACGGGCAGAGAAAGATCCCTGACAAATTAAGTCTTGCATTAATTATGAATCAGACTGGTCACTTGATGTAAGACCATGGTCACTTCCCCAGCCCTGATGGGGCAGTTCAGCTGCCAGTGGGCAAACACAGTGAGACATAAAATGCCATTTAAACAGGCAATGAGGGGCTTTCAGCATGTTGCTTCAGGCTTAACCGCAGCACTCCTGTGGGCATAAAAGCCCTGGACCAGCCGTCCGGACAAGTCCCTTTCTGCACACCTTTGGAGAGTTATGTGTTTGCAAAAACCTCACCCATGTCAAATAGGTTGAAGGAGACACGTGGCATAGAAAGCTTATGAAAAGTAGGGAGGGAGAGGAAACAAGGAAAGCAATGGAATAAAACCAAGATCCTCACACATCTTACATGCTAAAGAAATAATTTCTTTTCTAAATTATGTGCAGACTTGTTTCCATTTTCGTATTCTTTACTGGGGTTTTTTTTGGAAGCTACAGAAAATGAGCATAAGAGACAAAAAAGTACTTCTCCCTGCAGGAATACAAAAATTGTAAAAGCACAGGCAGCACTACAGAGGAGCAGTGCCATTCACTCACAAAGAATTTTGTGCATGTAGATGGCTGATTAATTGCTGGCCTGCCTAGACGAAGCTGCAACGAGCCAGATACTGTCAGCATGCCATCTGTTACCATGGAAATGCACAATGTTCCTGTTTCTGACAAACCCTTGAATACTGGATAGATTGTGCCATATGTAAATAAGGCAAATTAGTTTTCCTATATCTTCCAGACAAGGTTAGACTAAAAGAAAATATATCTGTTTATATACTGTAACCGCCAAGATGTGAACTAGGCAAACCTTCCTCCTTTTTCTCATAAAAATCTCATTCAGCTTGTTGTTAGAACTGAAACAGTGTAGACTAGCATTAAGCAGCATAAAATTAATTCCCAACCAGCAATGTTTACAAAAGCAGTACTTAAAAATATGCATATTCTGTATGCATGCTACATTCACCGTCATTTTTGGATTTTCATTTATGATTTGCTTTTTTTTTGCTCTCTCCCAATTGAGACAATGTTATTGAAACAATACATAGAAATAAACAGGCAAGTTTTTCATTCATACAGTGGTGTTTGGTTTAGTTTGGGTCGTTTAACCAGAAGGATTTTTTTTTTAAGAGATTCTATAGATTTTACACATGGAAAAATTTACTTACTAGTAACACATTGATAGCTGGGGCACATTAACTCAGCTCCACTGAAGTCAAAGGTACTGCAGTAGTTTGCATGTGCTCAAGATTTAGTGTTAAGAGTTTTACAAACTAAAGCTTAATCGATTACTCCAAAATTGTATTATTTTGTCCTGAAAATCAAGAGATTCCATAGAGATTTTGATTAATTTCTTGATTTTACAATACACTAAAAGCAGAGTTCAAAACCAGCAAGAAGCATGTTCAGCACACTCACTGGGAACACAGCACACTATTTTGGATGGCTGTGAGCACTAGAACATACTCTGTTACTTCTACAGATTCTCTTTGAACGTGACCACTTTGAGAAACACACCTGACTCACCGTGGCTTTATACTGAAACACATCTATTCCCAGCAGTATGAGGTCGGTGTAACCACAATCTCCCGGAGTATAAAGCTGATGGAATTAATTAGTACCACACATTTTCCCTCTTGCCACTTGGCAGTGTAAAGTGAGCTGAAAAAAAGGAGCATGTCCACAACATCCCCCCAGAATATTTACCCTCTGGGATAGATTGGAGCCCTTCTGAACCATGAAATAAATGCAAGTTAAAGTTGGTTTAAGATAGTGGACAAGCAGACATTGGCTGTAAGACTGGAGGAGCACCATGGTGTGCCTTCAGGCATTTTCATTCTATGGACTTACACTATCCCTCAGATTTTCTGTTTTGACTATACAGCTTTACAGGGCAATGTGACATTCTGATATACTGTAGGAGGCACTGTCTAAATTAGCACAGAGAGATGACATAGGTCCCATAATTTTTAATTTGCTGCATTTTAACCTGCATTGCTCACCCCCTCTGCCAAATTCCTTGTGTGGCTCTCAGCATGGAGACTGGTGTATGGTATAAAGATAGCTGAGCAAAATGAACAGGCAGCTGTATATCAATATTTCCCTGATGTGAGAATTAATCAGTAGCTCCAGTAACAATAAGGTTATCATGTTAATGTTAAATGCATTGTGCATTTTAATATATTCTTTATACAGTCCTTTTGTTGCTGTGCAACTTTGCAGTGCTATGAAATATTACTTCTAAGAACCAAGCAACTACCTATCAATCTTCAATATAAATTTGTTCAGAACATAATAATCAACTCAGAACAAACACACATTATTCCACACAGAGTCACAGAACCTGAGTCCCTAACTGTCCACAGCTTCACCAGAACAAAATATGTTAAATCAAAGTAGAGCCTAAAAATAATAGAAGTTACTTCTAAAGTATACTTTAGAATTTTAACAAGATCCATTTTTGCAGAATAAAATTAAGATTAATCACTCTTCACAACAGCATTTGTGGGGTCCATGCCAGCTGATTCTCTGACATTGGCTTCTTCCCATAGTAGCATGTGCCTCAATGTCTTCGAGCTCTGCCCTTTCTTTATCCGTGGGTGTTCTGAATGCAAGAACATATAGGGGACGTGATACTCATCAATTTAAATCATGCTGCCTACCCAAGTACAAGGACAAAATTAAGAACTGGAGGAAGGGAAGACTGATAGGAGTGTGAACACATAAAATCCATGTGAAAGCATTCCAGGATGGTTTCTCATCTAAGCAAATTGACAATGGCACACTACTGAATCAGCAAGCAAGTTTGCCAAGTTGAGCAGCTGAATGATGTGCTATGTGCTAGTGTTTTGTGAATGTGGGAGCAGTGCTCAAAACTTTGAGAAAATTCAATGAATCTAGATCACACCCTGTAAGTCCCCTCTGGCCTCTGAAATATGACTTGATCCTGAAACAGAAGAGAAATATTAATTTACACTTCTCCTCCATATAGTCCAACCAGCTTCACTGTGATCTTGCAAATTGTTATTTCCAAAACGCATAAGAACACTGACTTTCAAAATTCTGACATGATTTACTTAAGTAAGATTTTGCAGTACTTTTCCCATGAAAATTTACTTTGTTTAATATGAAGGAAGTCTGGAAATCATAGCCAGAACACCGATTTGTGTAAAAATCAGTTATAAATTTATACAATTATTTAGCATTTAGCACTTGGGGATTCACCATGCACCAGGAATTATCCTGACACGTTACATTTCTCCTGAATTAACAAGCTTTTCTGCTTGTTTCTATCAGATGAATTAAGTAAAGGGGCTGGATGAAGATCTGATGTTTCTGCTGAGCCAGCAATGGACAGTCAGGTTGGGAGAGTATAATCAGCACAAGTCTGGTCAGCCAGTTCTCACTCATCCTCCTTATGCTCAGTAGATCCTACTCTACCAGTTCTTTCCACAGAAGAACATTTAAGACCAAATTCTGTACAAAAACCTTATTCCCCATCAACATTCCTAGTTGCAGGAGGACTGGATCTCACCTCTGACTACAAAAGGGCTCTAATAAGACAAGAGCTTAAAATTTTCAAATCTCAGTAAGACTAAATAAGGCCATGAAACACCAAAAGCCAATTTACCCTCCTGTGAGCTTAATATTTTAGGTTTCCTCTAATAATGTCTAATAAAGATTAGCCCCTGTCAATAGAGCTCCTGCCTATGAAGTATCTGATTCACCTCCCTCATGCTATTATTGGATGCACCAGCAAAAAATTTTGGAGGACTTTTAGAAACGCTGTTGATGCCAGAGCACCACTGGAAGAGGAAGACAACTTGTATCAAAACTCAGTGTGCAACCTATGTCCTCTGGAGTTGCCTCCATCCCAGCTGTCTGACAGCTTCCTCTAACAGCAACCTTTGTGGGTTTAACATGCCCGTGCCTCCCCACTCTTCAGACAGGTCACCTGTGTCTAGAGAAGAGGCTGGTGTGAAAATCAGTGGTATCAAAAGGGAATCTAAGCAGCATTTGGATTTAATGTGGACTGGAAAAAAATTTTAACATGGTTTTTGCACAGAGTGGTAAAGTGTAAGAGAAACCATTTTCATTTCAAGGTACCACTTCATTTTTTGCCATGTATTCATACTGATCCCATGAACAGTGCTGACAAACTAAGAGTATCTTTGCAGTCTTGTTCCTGAGAGAACAGGGAACACCAGGCAAATGTTACTACCAAAAGACAGGATAAATCAATAAAGTATTTGCTTTCAAGGACTCCAGTTTTCCCCAGCTGTTTACTCCAGGATCTATTTTCTCCTTCATTTTTCTTTTTTTCTCAGTCATTGAGGGATTTTGCTTTGGAGACTACAATGCACCTTTTCATTATCTTCTAATTCTCTGTTAGGGATGAGTTCAGTTCATTATTTCTAATATTCCCATATTTATTCTCAAGTCTTTATACTCTTCTCAATGATTTCTAAATATGATTTCTAAAAATGATTTCTAGAACGTCATCTAGCAGATTTTTGTACCAGATGATGACAACTAAAATGAAGACACAATATTCACATGCACAAATATATATATATTGTTATGCATGCAGTGCTTTCTGGAAAGGACAGTGATGAGCATGTGGCAAACAGGATAGATCTGCTTGGCCAGAATATCCATCCATCAGACTTAAGACTGCTTTGTCATTCTTTGCTGTAATCAGCTAAATTCAAGGGGAAGCAGAATGACCAGCTATGAAAACGCTCATGTGAGGAATTACACACTGGGCTATAAAGATATGTACCTTTGACTCACCTTAAAAATGACTTTACTTTTGTATCTGCTGCATGATGGTACCTAAAGTGTAAAATGTAAAATCCTAAAAATGCTTCAATAAAATCTAAATGCTGATCCTCTGTTAAGTCATCATTGTAATTATAATGTTAACACAGCAAAGTCAATTCATATCTGATGAGGATTTAACACTTTAATGTACCAAGGGCAGACATAAAATCAAATAATCCAACACCCCTCAAGTTTTTAAGTTATTTTCAGTGATAGATTAACAGCCACATTAATAGAACTTCACAAGTCAGACTCTTACATTCATTCCTCTGCCTGCATTATTCCCCACTGAAGCACTGTCACAAGACTGCAGACACATTCTCCCACAAGAACATATTCCAAGCTACTTTTTATTTTATGATATTTTGTTAAAGTATTCAGGCTTTTTAATAAGTAAAGTGTCTGACAATACCTGTAAATAGCACTATTAACTGAACAGCTGTAAATATCCATAAATGTCACAAAATGCAGTTACTGCTGTTTCTATTTATTCAGAAAATTTTCATTTTAAGCCTCAGAAATAAATGTGTTCAATCAATACTAGGGGTCCAACAGAGAGAAAAAAGCAAGAAAACTTGAAGGCACAGGTTTAAATCCATCTTTGTGTCTTTCTGCCTGGAAGAGTAAATAATATTACCCCCAGCAACTGAGTGACATGCAACTTTGTCTCAACTTACTTCAGACTAAGACCCAAAAATACCAACCAGAATCCAATAAAATTATTTTTATTTCATCTGGAAATGAGAAGCAGAGAAAATAGATATAATTTAAGGGATGTAAGCAGTTAGCTCCTTAAGAAGCACCTTTAACTTTAGCCAGCAGCACTTTACATTGACAGCATTATCTGTCTGGTGTTCTTGGTAATGGTCATAGGAAGCCCTGACATATCAAGATGCACAGACAATTAAAATTATTATATTCACCTGATCAGTCAAGTAAATCCATATTGATTATGGAATAAACTTTGCACCAGGTTTTCCCATTTTATCCCAGCTCTGTTATTGAACTCCAGTATGATTTTGGCAAATGCCCTCCTCTTTTCTCCCACTCTTATTTGTCAGCCTATTGACAGGATAAATTCTTTAAGGGTGGGGACATCTGGGTTGATACAATGGTAACATAATCATGCTCCAACCACAGTTCAGACGTCAGTTCTTCTGTAATAAAAACAGCACAAGATTACAAAAAATTTCTGCAGGTCTCTCTTGACTTTTAACCCTCCCAGCACCTCTCTCTAGTTTGCAAATGTAGTGAAGTGAACCATTCACTCCAACTGATCGCTAGCCATGAATTCTCAGGATTATTGCAGTGAACAGGAAGCACACAGATCATCCCTTGACAATCGGAACTTTAATGAGACATATCCCAGCTGGGACCAAAGATCATAGTCAGGCTCCATAAAACTCTCAGGGAAGCAGCACGGAAAAAAACCAGCACCTTTTGGTAAAAGACTGAAAGAGTTGAAAACTAATTCCAAATATATGTTAAAAAAAATAGAGAAGAAAAAAATTTCCATTTTTCAAGTCTAGAAAACAATCCACAACAGTGGGAAAAATTCTTCAAGGGAGAAAAGCAACCAGTATACTCAAATGCATAATGCCTGGCTCCTGCAATTGAGGAGGAGTTGTCTGACAGAAGTGAACACGCATGGATTGTTGCTGAAAAGTATCCAATATTGAAAGAGGTTAAGACTTTTGTAAGGAACCAAGCCAACTGTTGAAGAAGCAGATCTAAACCCTGAAGCAGGGTCCACTGTAACTGCACTCCCAAGTAGAGTGGGATCTGACAATTCCTTGGCCATATATCAGCCAAGCCCCAATACTTTGGCTACATGCTGCCATAAGAGAACCCATAAACACATTGGGGGGAGAATCAATAAATTCAATAAAGCCATATTTTTGCAAATTGGTCCAAAGACAAGGATACATCTAAAAAAAATCCTAGAGTCAGACCAGTCTCAGAGCAGAAAGTCTGTTAGTTGTGGGGAGTGCCCACAGAAAAGTAATCCTTGTACCTGAAAAAAAGAAGATTCAAAATCTTCTACTCTGTCTTAATCAGTCCTTAGGCTGTCTGCTAATATTTCATGGCTGAAAAATCAACTGTTATCAGTGATAATGGTATAAGAATTAACAGTTCTGAAGACTCATCCCAAAAGATCTTGCAACTATTTTTCCTTTAGTGCCAAGCATTTTGGGAAGACCTGCCAACAATCATCTGTGAAGCCCTTCACCTGGGAGAAGAATGCTTAAAAAGCATTCTGCACGGCTTAGACTTCACATGGACATGTCCAGTAGTCTTCAGAGATCCTCTTGTCATAAGAAGTCTAAGGGAGCTAAGAGGATGGACATCTTCTCCTGTTAACTTCATGAGTGATTGAAATAAAATAGCTGGGAAAATCCAAAAGGAAAAATGGATGCAGTAATATTGGAAATGATATTTAGGAGCCAGCTCAAATGTGCTCATATTCCAAGCCGATGGAAACCCTAATGACTTTCTCCAAAAGAGACTGAAATAGAGAGAAAAGTTTACTTCTTCTGGGAACACCTTCAAAGACACTGATGAGGAATGAGCACAAAGGAGCTGCTCACAAGAAAATAAACCTCAGGTTCAGTCAAGTAACACAGGAAAACAGGATCTACATTTATGCCCATACACACACGTTTCTTGCAGGAACTGACTTTGGAGCTAGGAGCTTACCCTACAACCAATGCTAAGATAAACAAAAACCCAACAACTCTGAGCACTGAAAGACATCAGTGTCCAAACACACACAGATATTACACAGATTAGCTGGAGTTAAAAACTCTCAAAGCACTGGGTAGGAGCTGAACTAAGCCTCAAATCATTTCTTAGATAAGAGAAAAAAGCCCACAGCCAACTGACCTTCCACTAACCACAGGACAACAAAGGGCTTTTGTCAGAAAAAGCCAGTTGTTACTAAAAAAACAAGTAATAATCACATGGTATTTGAGTTATGGCCAGCAAAGCACTAATTAAGATGTTAACGAAAGGAGTGGTATCTGATTAAAATATGGATACAATATGTGGGAGGTTTATTACAGGATGAGTTCTGCTGTGTCAGTGATCTACACAGGCTCATAGGTCCAGTCTCATAAACAACAAGGAACAATTTGAGGTATGGATTACCTAAATATCAGTCAAAAGAGCACTAGGAATGCAGGAAATGAAAGAGGCAACAATAATCCTGGAAAAGGAAAAAAGCTGAGAGGTCAGGGGGTTCCATTGCATGACGAGATAAGGCAGATTGGTATAAAGTGCTCAGTAGATTCATCAAAAAGAAATGTGGCAGCAATTCACTAAATATTCTACAAATAGCTCTTCAAGTATAGGAAGAACGTGGTTTTCTATTAGAATCTGGTTTTAGAACAGAAGAAGAATTACACATCCCCTTCTTTCAGACAGTAAACATCCAGGATAAGTGCAGCCTAGTGCCCTAAACCAATAACCGTTTTGGTTATGCACATAAGTCTGAGCAGAAATGATGCAAGCGTTGATTACTCAACAATTGAGAAATTACTCAAGATTATTAGTGCTCCAGCACGGGAGCAGTATATAAGAAAGAATATTAGGCCATGGCATTAATTATTTTCAGTGCAACTAATCTGTTAGCTTTTATCATAAATTATTTCAATGAACTACAGGCATAATATTAAGGCTGAAGTTCTGAGATACAGTGAAGAGCAGTAGAAGAGAAAAGAATGTCATACTTGATTCTTAACACAATTATTCAGAATTTTATAGCTACCATTCACTCCCACCAAAATTCTATTATAAGCAGTAAAGAATTTTTTAATTCTACCCAGGAAACAAGTTTGTATCTTAGAGAGGAGATGAATGAATGATAAGCAGGCATATTTCTTTCCACACTTGATGTTACCTACCCCTTCTCTTTAGTGGAACGAATATGCAAGATGATCTTAAAAATTTCCCCACAATCTGAGATCATCAGCCTGCAGTGAATTTTGTTTGGTTTTTTCATCATCCATTTACTCAAGTGCAAGAAAGACACTGCCATAAGCACTGTCAAGTAGTGACTCTGAGTCAATAGTATTCTGCAGGCACTCTGCATGGATGGAAGCAACTCACTGTGAGGCTGCACGTCTGGGTGCTGCACCACTGGCATTGACAGAAAGTTTAGGTTAGTTAACTGTCCCATTTTTACAGTAGGGCTAACAGTGATACAATATGAGGGGCAGGTTTAAATCCAGTTTATATCAATATAAAGAAATAGGGTCCAAAAGCGTGAATGCAAATTACAAGAGCCCAAGGGACTGTTTATTAAATCAGTCAATCGTTGGGTTTCTAGATTATAAATCAAGGGGGATTTTCAACCCAGCATACCCAAATCTCCCCCCTCAATATGTCTTGATGTGGAAGTTGGGGAACAAAAGTCTGTGACTTTTTCCAAAGTCTTGATGAGGCTTCTATTATTAAAGATACCAAGGAACTTCTGTCACCACATACTGTTGCTTATCCAAAACATTTACAGAATTCCCTATCATTAGCTCTAGTGTGAAAGACTTTTAGCACATCCCAACCACACTACCTCCAGTTACAATGTATTATTGCTGCTTTGGTTTTACAGCAAAAATGACTGTGTGTCATAACTCAGCTGCTCCGCTCCAACCAGCCACCCCAAGAGGGATGGTCAGGGGCCTTTGGCTGCAGGATGGATGTTGTGGGCAAGGGCCACAAACAAACCGACGGGTGGAGAACACGTGCGGGAAAAACAAAGGGCTCAACAAAATGTAAGCTGAACAATGTCCTTCTCTACAGCTTCACTGACAAATTCACCAGTTGCTGCAAGCCATTAGTTAGATATGGAGCAGTGAAACTCTTGAATTGCACTTTTTTTTTTTTCCTATAGACTTAGGAGACAAATACTAATGATTATGTCACACACCTCACTCCTGCCCTCTGCTGAAGGAAAGCAGTGTGTTAACTGTACTGCAACATCACCTGGCCGTCCCTTCCATCATACTCTCAAATTTCAGCTAAAGCAGGCGGAAAACTCTGCTTCCTAAGCTGCCTGCCGCCTGCATTTCCCAGCCACTAAAGACCATGTCATGGTCTCCTGCACTGAAACTGGATGTTGTTAAACAAAAGGAAATTTCATTCTGCCCCATCAGTTTGGATCATTGTTTTCCTTTTCCAGTTAGGACTTTTTCCCTGTTATTTCAGTAGAGCCAACTTTCCCCTTTTGTCTCAAAATACTTAGATTCAGAGTGCAAATTAGCAACCAAGTACTCTGTACATTGACTTGTACCATCTGTGGGATAGATAAAGCAATGTCTGAGCTACAACAGCTCTCACACTTTTATAAGTTGGTGAAAAATTTTGAATCTGGGTAAATCACTAGCTTGAAAAGGGTTTATAATCTATAAAAGAAATATGATTAAATTATTTATCCTTTTCTTAATGTATTACTTTTAATTATTTGTCCACAGAAGTAGACTTGGCCTTGGACAAAAATACACTCTGACATTTATTTCACTCATGTAAATAGAAGTTAATTAATTTCTACTTTTAAACAGAATAAAATTTAAATAATTTCTTCAAAAAAGATGTTTTTTTTAAGAACATATACCTTAGCTCTACATGGGATTTCTATTCATAAATCTGCCTCCTTAGGCCAAAGATCAAAAATTAGTGATGGTCCACAACATGCAGAGCTTTAAAAAATGTCACATTCTTTCATTTTCAGCATAAGAAATGGGCAACTTGTTCAGGGCAAATACTTGTTTGAACTGAGGATTTTATTATTAATCTCTGAAGACGGCTGAATTTAGGGTCACAGTAAGGGTTGATTAGGTACAAGGTGCACAAAGCTCTCCTCTGTCAATGCTATTGAATGAAGCAAGTAATTTAGATTCAGAATTGGTCTTGGATTGAAGCTCACTCCATTACCGACCATTTTCAATTTCAGCTATACAATAAACATCAAGCTCAGCAAGGAAATTAGTACATTTGGTAATGTATTGGGAGAGATGGGTGGGTCTCTGACAAGATGACACTTATCACCAAAGCTTCAGTTAATGAAACCCTTGAGTGGTTTCTGCGTTTGACATATTTTGACATTTTTTGAAATCACATCCAGCGGGTTTTTTTACCCCACAATGTTGTTCCTTATGAGAAAAAAAAAAAAAATCTATCTATCTTTAAAATGAGTACTGAAGTACTGCAATATTATTTGAAAAAAATTAAAGAGACTGCATTGAAGGCAGGGGGGAAGAGAATCTGACTTTCCTGAAATGCAGAAAATAGAGCAGAATGCACAGTATTTAAACTGAGGAGATGCCAATGCTAACACGTTTTCAGAAGAGAGCTTAGATTTCAACAGGCATGTTTGCTATTATTCTGTTTGTTCAGAAAAAGCCATAAACTAAAACAGGAAGTCTGTCATTAGTGTGACTTAAGTAATTCACTGTTGGTTTTAACTTATCCATACAAAAATCACCATAAAGCACTATAAGAGATTTATCATTAATGAGATTCAAATAATAATTTCTATTGTAACCTGAAGCAGCAAAACAAGTTTTCCTGGGTTACTTTCACAACAGAATTGGTTTATTTTTGTTTAGTGTTTTGTTCTTAATTTTTATTTGTCTGAAATAATGAGAGCAAAGGAGAAGATAACTCGCTATAAACCTTAAGCAAACCTACTGTACAAAAAACACCAAAATATGTGCAAAACTGAAAGCAAATTGGGAGACAGAAAGGGGGAATGAACAATTGCCAGCCTAAAAGTAGCTCTCTCAAGTTGATGACCCAAAACCACCACAATAGCTCTCAGATCACTTTAAATGCTGCTTTGTGGCAATGTGGCACCTACAATGTATGACTAGAATTAAAAAGGGTCAGAAGAGACAGAAGACTTAGAGATCACTAATTCTGAGCGGTTTGATATTTACTCTTTAGCTTTGCTGAAAGCCGAGGGAAATTATTATGGATTCATATATTTCAATCTCACACAGCTCTATTATTGTTCATTTTTTCATTCAGAGCTGAGAGAACAATTAAAACAAAAAATACAAAGCAATCTAAACAGGGACATTCCTGAACTCTACTAGACCTACAAGGCAACACTTAGAGCTCCAGTTCCTAGCCGGGTGGTCCCTCCCAAAGACTTTTTTCCAACACAAGTGGGAGGTCACCTTGAAGATTTCAGGGACAGGGATTGTATTGTACAGGATACATACTCCTGAAGAGTTGCATTGTGTTGCAATGCAATTTTTATTTAAAACCTTGCCCTCCCATGACTCTGCTCTAAGCATTTCCCTTGCCTCCCTCAGTCAAAGTTTAAGGTGGCAGAGCAAGTACCATGTGTATTTCTGCCCTCTTGAAACCCTAAGGCGGGAGAAATAGAAGAAGGTATCTTCTGAACCAAAGAAATCCTGTATCACAAAAGAGTTAATGATTATTTCTCTAGCTTTAGAGGATTTGTTTTGCTGTGTTTTGCTTAAACTGGAACTGTTTCCCACAACACTATAACCAAAATCTGCCATATCCTACTGCATCTTTGGATCTTTCTGACCTTGTTTCAGCTTACATTTCAAGATGAGTTCAAGCTACTCAGGCTGCAGAATATCAGTATTTTTATTATTTAAGCCTCAGTAGCACCCAAAAGATGCTCAGAAGTGTAGTTGCTCAAATTACTCTGGGATTCCAGAAAGTTCACTCAGAAGTAGATCATGTGCTCTAACCAACAGGGTATGTGCAACTCAGGGATGCCCAAAAAGTCGTGAGGAATCCCAGTGACAATTCAAGTAGTCCAGGTCCTCATTTCAGCATTGGAGATGTTCAGATACAGATTCTACAATTTGACTCACTATTTTAATGCAAAAGAGGTAAGAAAAAAAACATGACACACATGATTGGGGTGTATTGTCTTATCTGTGTTCAAATAACCAGAACAAGAGGAATTCACAATTCTACTGGGTGCTTGGAAAAAAGGGAAATGAATAGTTCAAAAATCATCTTGAAATCTCAAAGCAGGAGCATTTAGATCCACTCATTTCATTCCAGAAAGTTTTAAAAATTAGATGTAATCTTTAAAATCACTGGATATGATCCCAGCAAACAGAAGTGTTTAACTACTGTACCACACAATGTGATGTGTAATTATTTTCTGACAGTATTTACCAGAAATCTGGGTAGTTTTCATACTTTTAACTCATAGAAAACATTTAGCCTGTTCCAATAATAAAGATACCTGTCAGTATATTACAGATAGGAACTCACATACTGAATAATCTTAACTTGTTCAGTCAAGCAAGTTTTCATAGGAGGAAAATTCTTGTACAGCCTCAGTTATAAAATGCTTTTTTGATCCTGCTAAGATTTAATGCATACTGCAGTGACTGTATCAGAAGTAAGATCAAACTAAGGAAGTTAATTCCCTGTTTTATTATATTTTTCAGCTAATACAGAGCCAAGTCTCCAAATTTTATTTAGTAAGTACTCAGTCTTAAGAACTTCCATTATCACTACCCAAGTAACAGATGGTTTGGTTTGGAAACAAGATGGTATTTACTGAATTCAAATCAGTAACAATCTGTCATGTCACCCTCTTTTCTCTGTGCATTTGCAGGCACTGGACTGGCTGAGCCTACTCTCACTGTCTCCTGGCTTACAAAACCAAAGACTCAAGGCTTGGCTGACTGGAGCTCCCAAATACCGGGAATGCCCTCTTGTCATTCCACTGCAGAAAGTGGGTAATATTTAAGGTGTTTTTTCTGTACCTTCATTTCCTCCTTTCTTTTGCAAAAGCTCATTTCTTCAGCATATCTTCATCTGTGATAGATTTCTAAAGCCATGCAAACTCTCTCTGTGCAAGGGGGACTTCCTTTTGGACCCCCTCACACATCATACCACTGGTGGCCTCTCTGCTGGAGACCTCCTGGCCTTTCACCTCTCTCAGTAACTGATTATGCATCTGACACAGGTTTCTCCCTAATTGCCTTCCACAGCATGAACTACTGTCTTATTCTGCCTCTTTCTTCAGCCCATCTTTTCCCACTATTAAAGAACATGCAACTGGAGGCAGTCCTGGATAAATTATTTTCCTCATGCTTCCAGAAAAAAAAAAAAAAAAAAAGAAAGAAAAAAGAAAAAAGTAATTTTAATTGAAAAACTGCAAAAGAAAATAGCTGGCAGCTTTTTAACAATTTCTCAACAAAGTTGATATTTTCAGCAATGTATTGCATTTTGGTGAGAGTCCTATTTTCCATTTGGGTGGGTGAGGAGAAATGAACCAGGGATTTTCACATCTATAACCTACAATAGCCATCTGTACTTTTTCCACTCTGCTATGTGGCTTTTTAAAAAAGATGGAGAAATAAAGTTTACTAGAGTATTAATTTTTTTTTTTAAAGTTTAAAACAGGTAGCCTGCTGAAGTCCCAGGCTGAACACCCAATCTATGTTCCTTTTGACCTGTCACACCAAGATTAACAAATCTGTGACCCATGAAACAAGGTTGCTTGAATCCAGATAGGGGAAAGCAATTGCAACCTCTTCTTTCAGTCCCCAGAGAAAAGGTTACGTGTGGAAGACAGCCAAAGGTCCACTGAGAAACCACATGGTTAAATGAAATTTATAACTAAATTTTTATTTTCCTTTCCTTTGTTTTCTGTTAGAAGCAGGTAAAGAAACAAACCTTCTTGTTCAAAGCACCATCAGTTAAATACAAATTTACAGAAGTGTCTAAAAACAGTAAGACTTATAAGAAGTGCTTGGGCAAAATGTTTTGTTGACTTAGGTTCTAGTCACCAACAGGAGACAATTATTAAAATACTCTGTTTTATTTTTGTGGAGGGGTTTTGTGGTGGGGTTTTTTTAATGATTTCCCCTGTCAGCCTTGTTCACTGTAAGAAACCAGCAGCATAAGAGGTCCAGGTGAAGCTTGGGTTCTCTGTGGCTTTCGAAAAGGCCAGGAAGGGCTGGGAGACAGCAAGACAAGATGGAAACAATTATGAGGACCACACAGAAGTTCATTAGAGCCTCTTGGAGATGCCTCCAGCATCCCACATGACAGACACAGTCATTTGACCACTGTCTGTCATTAAGCGACTGACGATTACCAAAGCTGCAAGACAACTGACAGTAGGACCATATTTGATAATACATGATAATTAAAAATGTAACAGTTTCCTAAAGCTTTATGAGCAAGTAGATTTCCTTTTAATATTTACATGTGTTTTCTTGATGGATGTGAATTTTATAACTCAAAAACCAATTAGGCTCTTTCCAGTCATCAGCTGACAGGCTCTATCCCTTTTCACCTGGACACCTCTTCATTACCATCAAAGGTTATAAATAACAAGGTTATAAATGATGCACTATAAGTGTCTTCCATGAATCAACATAAGAATTACAAAATGAAAATTAGGATTCACCAGCATTTGCATAAGGTATCTGTGGCATGTATAAAATTCTGAACAGAATATCTGAAAGCAGAGAAATATTTTATTTATAAATATATATTCATACTTTGCTATGACAGTGAATAAATGAAAAGTTTTATCTACTCTGAAATCTGTCTTCTCAAAAACAACTCAGCAAAGAATAATGAGCAGATGACTCCTTTGAAAGACAGTATCCTTAGTTCAACTGCATAGACTTAGTGTCCACTGAATTTCATAGTACTCAAAGGTTTACTATAAAAGCTTTTCTCAGAAATAAGTTCAAGGTTGCCTTTTTCTCCCTACTTTAAACCATTCTTTTAACTCCAACTGGTATCTCTAATATCTCTTAATGCCTCCCCTTTGACACCTCCCCAAATGCATCATTTTTCTCAATCACTCTAATGAAAGACTTTTGACACCCTCATTCTCTCTCTGTTCATGATTCTACTTTGACTATAAGTTCTTCAGGTCAGGGTCTATCTTCTTCTTCTATATTTGTACCTTATGTTATAATAAAAAGGGTCTGGACTAATAACTAGAGCTTCAGACACCGATATAATAAAAATACTAATAATTCATATAACAGGCTTCAGGTTTCTGATAATGAAGTTTTAGCTTTTAATAGCCATTGCGAGCTTTCTGATCATTTTTACAATTCTTAAAAGTGTCTCAAGAAATACATTTAGAGTACCTACAGCTTAACAGAAGCTGTTAGTAAAAGCTGGCCCTTGCATTTTCACATGGGTTAGTAAGTAGAGATTACCTTAATTGGTCTGGTAAACTACTCTATAGGTACATCTGATGACATGACAATTAGAGTGAAAGGATTAGAGAAGGAAACAAATACAGAAATACAGGCAGTCATGTTGCTGTTTACCTACTCATACACCTGGAATAAAATGTTATTGGGGGCTGGCACATTCTGCTGTATGTCTGAATTAGAAGCACAAGGGTTAAAAAATGTGAATTTCCATGGCCCTTGTGTAAAAAAATAGAGGGGATATTAATAAAGGGGAAGACAAATCATAATCAAAATAAATTCCACCACTTAAGTGGATGATGAGTTTTGACAGTCATTCCAGGTTCAAAACTTAAAATAGCCTATGTGTAAGAAAGGAAATGCTTCAGTTAGATGTAAATATCCCCTTATTTGAACTATTTTCATAAATTTTGAATGAGAAAAGTATTGTGTGAAGTTTCTTCACATAAAACCACAGCAAAGAGAGATACTCCTACACCTAAAATAACCCTGATGGGCATCTCCCCACACATCAATATATAGGAGCTGATTTTCAGCAATCAGGAAAAAAACCCAGGAGGAAGCATGGTCTTGCAAATCCATCCTAGACTGAGCATCCAACAGGATAAATTATGCTACTCAGATGATCAGAACTAAGTGGAGATGAAGGTACAGAAAACGTTATGGAACAGAAGGCCCTAAAAGCAACTAAGCCAGCATTCTCTTGGCATTTTAAACTGGTAGCTGGATCTCAAAGGTGAGTGAGACTGAATCGTGTTCAATGAAACCATTGTCTTCATCCACATACTCAGTTTGTGTAGTTTCACAAAATAATGAATATGTGTCTGTGATCAATAAGCACCAAATCAAACTCTCCTCAATAATAATGATCAGGTTTTCATCATGTTTATATCTTGCTTTTACCATACAAATATTTTAAATGAAAGTGTTTAAAACTCCCCTTGTTCCCACCAAATAAAATGTTTTTTGGAGTTTTGTACCACGTCCATGTTTTCTGAAACTTTTCTTCACATGTTCAGAAAGAAAATATCAGTGTTTCAATCATTTTTTTTTTCCACAAAATACTCTGTACACACACATTAAGGTACACACATTAAGGTATACACATATACTCAGTTTCAACCAATAAGTCAAATTTTCTTAGGAAAGACCAAATTATTCATTGTATTCCCTAAGCATAAAATTGGGAAACAGAAGGGAGAATGGTGTTAAAAAAAAAAAAAAAAATCAAAGTATCGTTCCTCTGTTTTCTAACTAAACTGTTACACAGCACACTGAATCCAAACTCCGTGTACATACATCACTGACTTAACCTCGCTGTTAGAATCTCATCCTTCACAGTTTGTAGCTTTTTATTAAAGTTAACAATATAACCATTATACAAGCGTTGTTTGCTTTTAGTAGAAAGAAAAACGTGCTTGTGTTTAATTAGGTTTGACTGTAAATGGTTGCAACTAGACTGTGAAGTGCTCATTGTAGAGAACGTGACGCGGGAACATGGCAGTCCCACTTTTGCTGCTGTTATTGTTTGTCTGGAGACACCTTTCCGCAAGACTAAATTCAACATGACAGGGTGTCTGTCTGCACTGTGACATCTGTATCACTACAGTGGCAAAAAACCTACAAATTTATTTTTAAATGAAAGCTTAAAATGTGTAGAATATCATGACCTAAGGAATATAGACATATTAAAAAACAAGTGGCCCTCGCTCTTCTGCGTGTTTCTGTGGAATTTATAATTGCACCTAAATTTTTTTTCATTGGTTCAATAATTGTCATCTACTCTACATTACTTGCATCATGAGCTGGACAAATAAATTGTTTTCCAGCTTTGTGGAAAGATATTTTTTTTCCCCACTATTTTTACATACCATGAAAAAAATATCAATATTTGATCGCATATCATAGATTTGAGATTTTTAAATTTGATTGAACACAACTTTAACAAACAACACAGTAGTTTCAAATAAAAAAGAATAAATATTTTCATATATACTTTAAAAATACTTCCATTTTTTAAATGGGCAAAAATATTAAAGTATCACTGAAACTGCTACCCTTTTTAAAATTTTAACTTATCTCTATCAGTTTGGTACTTCTTCCAGGGCAGTCTCCATACTATATTTCTTATTTCAATGCTCTAGTGCCACAGCAAACAACCAGGAGAGGTTCAAAGTATGAAGATGGAGATAATACATTTCCTTTACTCCAGTAACGTACCTCTTCCAGCCTACCTAAAATAAAGTCTCTTGCTCGCCTTTGCCAATGGCACAAGTTCAATCTAGTCCTGTAACTATCAGTATTCTATGGAAACATGAGTTACAGATCCTTCAAGAATGAAGCACAATGTAGTCAGTCGCAGTATGGTTCATTAATTTGACAGGAATTACTTTTCATAATCATAGCTCCTAGGAAAAAAAAATTAAGTGATTAAACTGAAGGACACATGGACCAAAAAATGTGTCTCTAAATAAGAAAGAGTTTAGAGTTCCACTTGAAGAGAAATTTGGTTTAACTTCCAAAGTACTTAATAAAGTTCTATAAAAATCTTAGGATATAGAAAATACTAATCCTCAAAACAAACTGTGAGACTTCAGGAAGTTATTTCCCTGAGTTAAGCTAAAGTGCCCATTTGCAGATGATTGTGCCCATGCTTCACCCTCCTCCTTCATAACCCAGCCAAAATCAATTCTTAGTATTGCAATTCTATCAATACTGGGAAAAATTCTTTGTGTCTATCATCTCCATCTACGAAAATGCTGGAGAGATTTTATTACAACTTCCAAATAAACCATAAAACATCTTAGGCTGCCAGTAGAAACCAGATGAGCAATATTTCTTAAATGGTTGAAGCTTTGCAAGCTTAAAGCAGATGAAAGCAAGGTGCTATAATGGAAACTTGCAAAACCTAAATTCTTAACTACTATTTTTAGGGTTCATTATAGTTAATAGTGAGTTTTATTCCATTGTTCTGCTAATCAATGGAATAACCTTCTATAAGCAGTAAAAGTATTTGGGGTAGGAGTAGAAATTAGTAGGAAATGTCTTCAACTGAGTTAGATAATTTTACTAATAT
>JAWWES010000011.1:7237189-7263598 GCA_035583135.1 Lophotriccus pileatus | reverse complement strand
ATTGCTAAACATGTGTGTTTATATGTAACGTAGAAATAAACAAAATTATTCTGAACAGGTGGACTTTTAAAAAAAGATTCCTAATCATTCTTATACTGTTAAAATTATTTCAATTTTGCATCTCAGCAGATACACATTTGTACATCAGAAACAGGTGTTCATCAAAAAGAGACGATAAAGAGATTCTGCAGCCTAGGCTTGAAACCTCGCCCGCATGGTGCGATGACAGATAAATTAGAAAAATCCTGCAAAACATCCCTCTGCACTTCAGGAGGAGATTACACCTTTTTAAAAAGGCAAAACATGCAGTTCAATTACTTATTGTCTTGGCATGTGGTTGTGATGAAAGAAAGAGTCTTAAACATCAATGGAGCTAAACTAACTTCCCAGATGGGCTTCAGAAGAGGGAACCCTTCTGCAATCCACCTGCACATAAAGCAACTTCTATTTGAAATAAAATACGTGTTTCCCCCACCATTCCATTCAAATGATCCCCTTATCTTACATGGCTATTTGATATGCAACTCTTTTTCTTTACACCTACCAACAGTAAAGAGGAAAATCCTGTAGAAATAAAAACTTATTGTCTGTGGGATTACTTCAATGAACGCCTCTCTGTTGCCCCATCTATTTATCCTCTAAGCCTCAGTGTAATATTCATTGTAAAGGTATTTTTCATTTCATGTAATGGATAAACCAAAAATGTTGTATCATTGAAAATAATCTGTTACAAATGCAAGAAGTAGAGTGATGGATTAATTAAATACATACACATGTTTTAATGTTTGACCAGGCTTCCTATTTACCTGCAGTAAAATTGTTCTTGGGACCCAGAAGAATCCAAATTGCTGTTCTAAGTAGTAATGTGTTCAAGAGGTGTATTCTGAGGCATGACATACACTGGGATATGTACCACAAGTGAAATGTGTGCATGGAACCAAAACAAATTACCAAAAGCTCTAAAAGCTTTGTAATTCATACCTAAGGTTTTTGAAAATTTACGCTAGAGATGATGATATGAGAGATGGAAAAACAGAAACCCTCTTCCTATTGTCCTGCAGTCTGAATCTGCTGCTCCAGCTGTTCTTATTTGAATATGGAACACTTCAAGCATTGTTCAAATCATGGTTTTATAGGTCTCAGGAGATGAATGTAGGAAAGGAAAACTACCTTATGAAAAGGGCCAGGAAGAAAATTATTTTCCTGTTTAAATGAGCATTGCTTTGTGAACTCTCAGGTTCAACACAGAAGTTCTGGAGTGGAGTTCAATATCTGCACGAGTACATTGCAATGCACGATGACCTCGGGTGATATTACTGGTACAAGTGTCCACCAAGAAGGAAAAAAGAAACCCACTAAAAGCAATGCCTAAAATTAAAACATTTTTTTCTGTTAATTTATTATTAGTTACTTGCTATATGATACTTTGTGCAGAGTTGGTCACTAGAAACCAGAGCTTTACAATTTGAAGCAGGTTCTGTAAGTGACATGACAGGTACAGGTTGGGTCAAATCAGCTTATTTTTTTTTTATACAGACACTTTCTTACTGTTGTTGACACACTAGACAGAAAGAAACCAGTGTGAATATTACATTTCAAGCTAATATGTCCTGAAATACATAAGTATAGTATGTACAAAAATCAGTGAACATGAAAACTATTGAGGGTTAAAAAAACAGTAACAGTGCTTTCCACTGCATAGATAATTATGGTAATATAAAACCCCCCAAACTCTAGTGCAGGTACCAGGAATGTTTTACTCTCCAATTTTGAGCTTATCTCCATTAGCTGCAAGCTCCACGTTAAAGAGGAGGTCGGCAGTAATCAATGAGATTCAACACTCAAGCTCTAGACAAGATGCCAACACAGCCCTCAGTTGGGCAAAATTTGGATGCCCTTGATTTAAGCTTTCTAAGCCTCTACAGTTCCAGTTCAGGAGATTAATGTAATTCCCATAGCTCACACTTCTCAGAAGATATTTTTTGTTTGACACTCGCTATATTATTAATAGAACTGTACAAAACTCAACTGTCTTGGTTCCCTCTGTTTCAGGGAATGAAATACACTTTTACACAATTCTCACCATGCAGAACTGGGAAAGTGCCAAGAATTTACTCCTGCTTAATAACTAAACTTCTAAGTGGTAACATTTCACAGGTAGTTTTCACATTTGCTTCCACCTACACCCAGAAAATGCAGTTTTCTCTCTATGCCATCAATGTAAATAGGAGCATCAAACTTCTCCCCTATTCACCTGCTCCTCATGACTGCCTGGTTAGTTTTCCTTCACTGCTGCAGAGATGTGTTACATCCCTGCTCCTTTCTTCTTCCATTCTAATATTGACACAAATACATTTTTAAGTAGCTTTCCCACAGTTTTTCAGCTTTTCACACCAGCATCCAAAGCTGTCTGGGGAAAAGTTAGTTTTTTAATCCACATGGTAGCAATTGACAGCCAACATTGACAACCAGCAACCTGAACTCTACTGGTAAGCAGATAAAAGATGGATGTTGTCAAGATTGTTGGGCTGATAATCCACACAGTCTCTGCTTGGTGGTCATTTCTGTTTCTGAGCACCAACCCCAGTCTTCAGATAAGCTGGCTCTTGGACACCATCAAGTTCGTATATTTAAAAAAAACCAACAAAATTCCCATTTAAAAAAAAAAAGTATGAGCAGTGATTTTAATCAACAGAAAGTAACTGCAATGGTGGCAATTGTGCAATAAACGTCAAATCAGTTACAGTACATTGTTACACTGCTACTCATCTGGCACATAAATCAGAAAAAAACACAAACTAACAAACAATGCCAGTGCTGTGCATTTCCAAGTGTGCATGTAATAGAATACTGGATTAATATAAACCCTTTTTTAATAGAGTTTTCTAATCTGTACATTTATGTTAATAGAAAACTGCAAACAGCTTCCAAATATCACTTGCTAATATTGTGATAAAAATAAGAGTGCGGCCTTATACTGTCCAGCAAACAGTTTCTGATTTACAAAATAACCTGGTCTTATACTGATCAATTTGAACATTAAAATATTTCCATCTCTGCTTATGACTGAGGTGATTGAGAGTCACCCATTTAAAATTAATACAAAAATAGACACCAAGTTTCCCAGCTAAGAGATGCAGCGGTTAGAAATGCTGTTCCTCTGCATTATTTTTGCTCAGTGTACACGTAACTGAAAACAAACATCAGCCAGGTTTCTTTAAAAAATCCTGGTAGGTGAATGTCTTCCACATGCTCACCTTCCTAGTTCATCATCACGTTCAGAATATTTGCTGCTTCTGTACTGAATGCTTCACACCATATGAAAGGAAAAATACTATTTAAGTATATTATTGGGTAGTTTTGAAAGTACCTTCTTGCCTTGTGCATAATGGCACAAAAGGCTGCAAACATCACAGAAATTTTTGAATAAATTTAACTGACATTTTGCTCCAGCACCTTTAAAACAATCCACTGCAAATCTTCATAGCAAGTGCTCTGCTCTCAGTCACCTGTCACTTCTTGTTTTAATCAAATGGTGTAAGCAGAATTAAAAAAAATAAGGCACTAACAATCTAATACCTGCTAATTTCACAACTGCAGCAGTTAATAAGTGGCTTGGAAAAAGTCAGCCTACAAGCAGATGCCTTACATTCACCAGATGTTTCTTTATTTGTGCAGTCTCTCACAGTCATCCTGCCTTTGGCATTCTCTTAGTTTTGTTTGTTTTCCCTTTCCAAAACTGTTTTTTCTAGGTACACTTTTAGCTATGCAGACTTCAGATTAAAAAATTCCTTCTCTTTGTGACAGCAAGAACTTCAGATTTTCCCTAAATAATTTTCATCATAACAGAGGAAAGCCTCTAGTCTGGAGTTTGTGCCTATTTCTAGTTTTTCTATGGTTTAATGTTTTGGCAGTCTCTCAAGTGGCTTGTTCCAAGCTTCATGTATTTGATAAAATCTCCCTGTTTCTTTGGATGACTGATGATCTCAAGAGCCTACTTCTGGGGTTTAAAAAAGCAGCTCAATCTCCTGCTATTTTTAGGAGCCCAGAAGTGTAGCACAAATGCTTCACACTGACAGGGACATTCCTTCTCCTCTGCCAGTTGAGGAGTTGCTCAGAAGACACTGCTGATCAGCAAAAAGAGGAAATGAGGCAACAGCCAACAGCAGGAACAACACGCCAAAAACTGAAACGGAATTGGGCTTGGAAGCCATCTGCAGCAAAGGGAAAGAGGGAAGCAAAAAAAAAGAAAAAAAAAAAAAGGGAACAGGGAAGCTTGGGAGGAACAGGCTTTAGGTTAGTGGAAAGTGATGAGTATACAAATCCACGCATTTGCTGGAGCTCCATCTTTGCAGAGTTAACCACATTAACAGGTACACAAAGCAGTTTTATTGTCCAAGTTCTGAGAGTTCCAGCCATTTCAGTGGCCTTTGGGAGCAATTTTAACTCAAAAAACAGTACCCAAACTTAACAGGTTCTTCACTTTCAGTAATTAGGCATTTTAATATCTCTAGTTTTGCAGTACTTTGTTGCTTAACGTTGCAAAAAAAATTACAGCAAAATGTAAGTATATGGGAAATAACTTTAATCTTACTTGATGAAAATCTTACTGTCCACTATCCTTCATTCTCAATAAATCTGTCCTACCCTTTCTTTTCCATACTCTGACTTTTTCTGACTGTCATGACCTGTCCTAAACTTGATCTGTTTCCCAGTATTTACCCTTGGTTCTCACTTATAGGAGAGTCTGGTTTGAGCTTAGGGTCCAGATTTCATCATCTCCTCTGTAGCCAACTAAGTGATGACTCACTGAAAATATTTTATCTTTTTTCTTTTAAGATTTCTCACTTTTAAGAAAAATGGGCTGCTGTCTATCTTCAGGACAAACATTTATACAAAGGTGCTTGCAGATCTTCAGATAGTCATCTTTAACAAAAAAAAAAAAAATAGGAGGAAAACACACCTTAGGACAGAATATATGGTTCAAAATGGAGTAAATTTGGGATTGGGTTCTTTTTGTTTGTTTTAGAAAGAAGTTACTAGTAATATCCCACTACTGAAAAAAAGGCCTTTAAGCACAAATTAGAAAGTGAACTGTGTCCTACAACAGTGTGCTGCCACTGGAAATCAGCCTGACCTGTGCTGAAGTAGTTCCACCCACCAGCCCAGTCTCCACTCCCCTTTGAAAGCCACCTCCTTCATCCCACTACACCAAAGTGGTTGACACGAGATCCTTCTCCCTGCAAGGTGTTAAATCTTTCCCTTGTTGTATTTTACTCCACTGATTCTCAAGGCAATTTTACCTATCTACATATTTTTATTACTACTTTATGATTCTCCATTTTCATTCTGCTATTTGTTACAATGTCAACTGATTTAGGAGACAACTTTTCTTAAAGAACCTGCACAACACTGAATTTTATTAATCCATAAGGGTCGGAGTGCCCTTGGAGCATTGTTAAAAGATATCACGCAGGAATGTAGAATCCTGCTCCTCAGCCAGCAGGTTGCTTAAAAAAAGTTACCATTTTTATGATAACACAGAAAAATTTATTGATGATGCAATTAACCTGTAAATTTGTGTTAAAAATAATGTATGCATTTGAAAACATTTCTATAGTTTTGATGGAGAGAACCCTTTTGCCTCATGCATTCATACTATGTGTGCTGGTTAGTTTTGATGTAGAGCTTGTGGTAATTTTGCTGCTGCTTTGAAGAAAGCTTTATTTGACAGAGCCTTAATTACACACACTTTTAACCTTATAGTGGCAAGGGTCAATTAATTTTGCCCTACAGCTTACAGGATCCATGCTTGTTAAATAAATAAAATGAAAAAAAAAAATCACTGAGTTGATTTGAAAAGGGAAATGGCAATATAGCCTCATAGGGCCAATAAAATTACAGCTAATCCTTCTGGGAACCCAAATGGCAATAAAGTGAAAGTGAGTACAGATTAACACATTGTAAATCCACTTACTACCCAGCAATGTTTACACAAGGATTTGCCATCGCCTGTTACCATTTGATCAGTGTTTAATTGCACAGTTTGCCAAGATTTTACTGAGGAGGTTACTTCTATTTCCTTCAAATATAATTCAACTCCTTAAAGACCCAAAACATGTTTTAATAAAAGGCAATAATATGTATTGACACCCTATGGATGATGGAAAATGGGTGGGCTTCTGGGGCTTCATATTGATGACTTTGAATATGAACAACTACTAAAATATCTGAGGAAATGCTTCAAGTTCAAATGATTCTACGTGTTAATATTCCTGAATTTGAAATGCAGGGGAGTGCACTTCTCTTGTGCACTTTTAAAAAGCTATTTGCTTGAGTCCAAACCAGCTTTTTCCTTACTGCTCACTTATAATACAAACTGCACTCACATGGAGGCCAACAGCCAGCAAAAACATATTTCCATTTTAACGCCTTTAGATGATCAAAGCATCAGCTTAATATAATCAGCTCAAATCCATTTACCAGTGAGCCTACCACTGTGCCCAGGGACTGTTTTCCTTTCCAGCCCTATCTATTCTGGAACAGGTGCTATAATAGTAAATTAATTAGTCTGTGGAGATGCACCTTGTTCTCCATCTCCACAGGCCTCTTGTGGGTCAGGGCCTTGAGGAAAATGCCATCTGGGCAGAGTTTCCCCCAGAGAAACAATCAAAGCCTACAGATTGCAGACTACAGAGGAGGGTTCATATGACAATTAACCTTATTAGTCTTTTTTTTTAATGGTTGATAGTGTGTCAACGTGTTGGCTCTATAAATAATCTGCTTCTCAAAATCATCATTGCAACTAATTCAAAGAAATTACTTCTATCTGAAAATCCCCTGAAGAAAATACAGATCTCCTTGCAGTGAAAATATATGGGTAAATAAGTCTTAAACAACAGCTTATGTATATAGAAAGGCATCACACAGCAGTTCTAGAGTACTTAAAACTTTAACGTACTTTGAGAGACTGATAGTTTTTACTGTGACAAATTTTATACAAACCCTGAGGGACTTCTGTTATTAATCATTTTGATTCTCTGTTTTCCACCATGGTTTTGCCAAATATCCAATTATCAACAGAATCAGAACTAAATTCAACACATTACACAAGGGAAACCGACATTCATCTTGGTGAATGTGGTGAGAGTTTAAGATTTAACTTAAAATCTAGGAGTGAATTCTAGATTTGTGGAATTGTTTTCACAAAGAACATTGTAAAATAAATGAGAATTCAGAATCTCAAATGGAATGAGATAGGAAAGCAGGATCTATCTACAGTAAAATTATTTGCATATTTTCACTGCAAGTTTGGCAGACAACAAAAATTAAGACAACATAGTCAGAAGGGTACCAAGTTAACATTTCACACCACTAAAATACAAAGTACATAAGAATTTATAAATATAAGTAGATAAAATAATATTCCTAATGGGTGACTTCACTCAGTAACTTCTTCAAACATATTTTGGATGAAAACCACTACATTTGTATCATAATCAGAAACAAAGTCAAGTGATTAATTCCTTAAATGTTTCAATGACATCTGACTCTCTTTGTGAATCTCTTTAAATCCTCATACATTTAATTTTTACCAAACTTACAAAACAATTTTTATAGAGATATTATTTCAGATATTTTTATTTTTATTCCATTTACTATGTTTACAATGTGAAAAATACACTATTTTGATGCCAGTTTGTTCTTGTTTCCTCCACGTAGAGGTTTTCAGTGTGAACATCCAATGAGTTCCCATCCAGAAATCTTTTTTTTTGAGATTTTTTTAAAATTAAATTCCATATTTTTTTAAGGAATTGTGCAAGGAAAATTTGTTAACATGAAAAACATAAAACGAAGTCAAAGCAGACATTAATTGAAATGTAGTTTAAATGTTCCCTAATCTGTAATCAGCACTATTAACAAATGCATTTTACTATACCAGACAATACTAAAACTATCTTTCTTTAAACTTTAGAACTATTAAAGCAGTTCTTTCTTTACAGTAAAAAGACAACTTTGAATGATTCCCGAAATTCCAGAATACCTTTTACTACCAGAATTATTTCAAACACTGTCTCAACTGTCTACATCCATAAAAGTAGTTACTTGACATGCTGTGCATGTAATTGCTCGTTTCATTGTATGTATTCCCATAAAAAAAAACTTTTTGAAAAGATACAAAATGTTTAGCCTCCAGTCTAAGTACTTCTAATTTTAAATTTTCCTGATTTTCCACAAGAGGTGGGGAGGGAGTGCAATTTAAGTTGAATGGGTAGGGTGCTCAACTGGGCAGTTGAAAAACAACTATGTTTGTCTTTAATAGAAAAGAAAAGAAATCATAATTAAACAAGTGCAAATATCACATATTTCACTGAAGAAGTGTCACTGATAACTATGAGAATCTCTTCCTCTGTACATTACTGAGTTGATGGGGTGGGCAGAGCAGGGTGGAAGATTAACAGCAGAGACACACTAAGGGAAGTCAGTGAAGCAGCCATAGGAGATGAAATATGATGTGTGTACTCACTGAAGCAGCTGAAAAAATGAGCTACAAAGGGACTGTATTCATTGAAGCAAGTGCAAGAGATGAGATGCACTGAAGGGACTAGTAAAAGCCCTCCAGCACTTCCTTCAGTAAAACACACAAGCCTCCCTCCCTTTTATTGTCTCTCCCCAAATAGAAAAACAACAAAATAAGTGACATTGAATTTCCTACTCGTCTTTTTTTTTTTTTTTTTTTTAATCAGGAGAAAAACATATTCAAAAGGCAGTAACAAGTCTTATTCTGACACACTTCATCCCAACATGCTGCAGCGACAACTTGCACACCACAAGGAGTGTTTAGCACATCAGTATCACTGAATTCAGGTGGTACAATCCACAAGTTCACCTGATTTTTCTCCTAGGTGTCAACACCTCCCCTATCCTGTGTCTAAGCAGATAAAAGACCTGATACATACATTCCATGTATTCCAGTAAGGATAGGACATTTTAGATTATTTTTTCTCATGAAAACAGGAAAGAAAGAACAGCAGTAATTTCTGAAATCTATGTCATGGTCATGCTAAGAAACAAAATTAAGTCTGAGAGACTTAAACCCAAAGGGAACCTGAAAGTACCTACAATAGGGCCAAGGAGGAAATCTTAGTTATTTATTTGCTTTCCAGTATCCCCCCCTTTTTTTTTGTGTGTGCTGTACTCTGGATTATCCCACAGTGCTCAGAGTTGCTAAAACAGGTTTCAAGATGCAAAATAACTATAAAGGCATTGCGGTACCCAATGGGCATTTGAAACAATTCAAATTGTAAAGTTTCTCCCTCAAGTCATCACTATATGCACTTGGATGTTTACTGAAACCTGGACCATTCACGCTCGTATCTGGAATTCTGTCTGCAGCTGCCATAGAGCTGTATCTTATGGAAAAATCTTACAGGATTTAGGGAAAATGAAGCTAAAGCAGTTTTGAAATTTTTCAAAATCTTTTCAGAACTTAAACCAGTAGCCAGTTCAGGTGGATGAAACTGTGACATTCTCAGGAAAAACCCAAATGAGAACAACTCTGTTTTCCAGTATTAAGGTCCTATAAAAATGAGAAACTACTGCCTTTGGAAGACTTGTCTATTAATCCAATACAAACCCCAGTATTAGCTGCTTTCCTGCTTAAAGTCAGAACCAGTGTCGCAAGAAGGAATTTTAGAACATCACAGTTCACCCAAGAGCTCTAAAGAAAGTCAAACATGAAATTGTTGAATTGTATTCAACTAACAGTAAAAAGGCAAATAATATCAGTAATAACTAGCAAGTGAGTTCACAACACGAAAAAACATCATTATGCTACCACATAAAACTAATATGTACCCACATCTTGGCCGCCCTTCTCACAAGATATGGGTAGCAGCACAGAGAAGAGCAGCACAGATGAAAAACCATATTAAACAGCTTCTGTCTGGAACATCTTGGCCTCACTGAGATTGGTACGGTCAAAAATCTCAGGAAGGAGGGAACTATTAGTCATTGTGCCTCACAAAACAAAAAAACAAATATGGACTCTGCTTTGACCTGCCGTCGGTCCATTTTGTAGTCATCTGGAAATGGCTCTAACACGGATGGGGCCTCTGCTCACAGGGGCTGAATCACCCCTCCCCAGCCTTGCCACATAATCCAAACACAGTCTGTGCCTCCTAATACTGCAAAGATGTTGGGAATAATTCTACAGACATCAGGGGGATGACTCACATGCTAAGAGGAGGGAGAGATTCACAAAGACCTAATGAGGCTGATCTCCCTACATGCACTCGCTGTGGGAAAAGGCAAAAGATGCGCTTGCTAGAGGTGTCCTGGAGAAGCCTCTCTGGCTCCCCCTCCCCACTGGCAGCACGAGAAGCCAAGGGACATTAGTATCACTAGACTAAACTTCATCCTTGTGAGTAGCCCTGTATGCATGATCCCTTCTCTATAAGGATTAAAATACTTTGAAAATGAAATAAAGGAAGGAGTGCAAGATTTCAGGAGATATGCAAAGCAATGTTCTGTGCCCTTAACACTCAGGGCAAAATATTAGCTTTGTCTTAATATGCTCTTAAAACTATCAGAATATTCTGTGGAAGGCTGCACACCAGCTCAGTATTGGCTAAAAATGAGACAATTTTCCCCAAAACAGTAACAACTTCTAAACTCAGAGATGCAACAGGGTTGCTAAAAGGCCTGCATGTACATTTCAGCCACTTTATCAGGAAAGGTAAAACACAGCATTCCCCACATCTCTGTAGTGAATGGTGATCAATTCTTTTAAAAAGTAGGTTTGCACGATCAAGAAAATATTTGTATTTTAAATAAAATAAACCACCGGCAGAAAGTAGGAAAATTTCTGTGTCTTATTCCTCCAATCCATAATTCTGCTTCTCTAATTTCACACATATTTAGCATCTTGTCTAGGGGGCATTAGTGTATTTGGTGATGAGATGAAGGCAGCCTAATTCAGGCCTGGCAAGAACTCCCTGTCACCAATCCTCCTGGGCCCGGAGATCAGCGTTCTTAAAATACGAGGATTTGATAGAGTTAACGCCATCCCCTCGAGCAGATGGTTCGGAACACTCTGTCAACGCTGCCACAGATTACTGCAAACAGATTCTCGTTACACTGATAGCCCCTCTGGGATCCCAGCAAAGCGCTGGCCAACCTCTGCTCCGAGGTGCAGAGCGTGCCTTTCCTGGCGCCGGGCAGGGCGGTGAGGATGCCCGTGCCCGCGCCAGACACAGTCACAGGCCTCTCCACCCCACAACTCCCTGTTGCTCCCAACGGCAACAACGGCTTTCAGTTTGTTGTGTTTCCCGCTGCTCGTCACAGCCTTGCAAACGGGGGCTGTTAAATATCTTTTCCTCTTTTTTAAGGAGTTTAATCTGTCCCACTTCCAACTTGGGAAGTGCTGTAATTCCTCGTGCAGTTTCAGCTGTCCTGCCTACCTCTTTGGTAGCAAAACACTCCGTGCGCTCACAGATTATTTTGAATATATGAAATATGACCTTATGTATTACATATTCATTAGTAACATTTTCTGCACTTCCTGAATAGATGTGAGTCAGACTGGAGTCACAGTTAACACCACAGCAAAAAGCTTCTATAAATTAGCTCCAGTTTCTTATTTAATACCTTATACGTTAGATTTGTATTACTCAAAATATTAACTTAGCTCAACTCCAATAAATAACATCTGGCTTTTATGGATTCACTTTTGCAGGCTTTTTTTCAGCATTATAAATCAGATCTAAATTTTTAACTGTCTGTTTTTCCTTTAGGAGAACTCTGGAACATCAGAGTTGCCGAAGCTGGTCTTTTGTCCTAAATTTGGTATCTAACACCACAATACCAGTAACAGAAGAAGAAGAAGAAAGTAGTCCAATTTAACTTCCCAGCTGGAAGTCTTTCTACAAAGCAATTAACTTCTTTAAGAAGGATTAATATGCATTTGGAATTAGGGATGAAGGACTGGTCTAAGAACAGAAAAACTGACACACTTTCAGTTCTGTCCCTCAGCTAGAGCTCACACTGAACAGTTGGGCAAAGCTCATCAAATGGAAAACCAAGAGGCTTCCTCACCCATGCTCTGTCTGGGTTTGGATCAGGGACAGCAGATACGTTCCCATGCAGCCACTGGCATCTCACCTTCCATCAAAAGGTCACATCTGCTTCTTTGTGCCAGTTACAAGCTCACTCCAGGCAGCACTGCTCGGTAACACACAGCTTGGAGCTTCCTTAAATACAAGATCTTTAGGAGACTTGCTTCCAAGATCTTTCAGAAGCACATCAAGTACTTGAGTGAGCCTCATGAGTAAAGAAGACTTAGATATCCATTATGACTGAGATGTCATGACAGCAAAGTCCAGGAGAAACACTGTGAAGGGGAAAGGAAAATCCTTGGCTGTATTGAAAGCACTGCATCCAGGAAACACCCCAGGCTCTGACTCCAGCCTCCTACACAACGGAGGAAAAGGTTTCTTTTTGTCCCTAACCAACTATATATTTTTCCTGTGTCTTCTTCGTGGTCTGCACCAACATAAATGCAAGTAAGTCAAAACCAAACATTAACAAAACAGATACTGGCATAAACCCCCTCATATCATGCAGAGTCCCAGAAACAACACTACAGTTTGTTTGGTTTATATACCAAGCACTTAGAACTTCAACCAATAACCAAGAAATTATCATCCTCTGGTGACAATTCAGCAGCCTAACTTGGTGTTGTCAATCTCAGTCTAGTGGACATATATCCATCAAAAATGACAAGTGAATACAAATTAATTCCTTTTTGGCAATTCAGGCAGAGACCAGTGGCAGAAAGGCAGAAGAAGCTGTGCCATGAAGACAGATGGTCCCACTGACACAAAGCTGAGGTATATCCCACAGGTTACACAGCTGTTTGCATGGGAATTATACAGTTTAAGGTATTTTCAAAGAGAATTTTTTTACACCATCATTATAATTTTTAGTACTTCTAAGAAAAGTTGTGCTTATTGGACTTGGTGCAAGATTATATTCTTAAGTGCAAGCGTTCAGACCCGAGATCCTCATTCCCTATCCAGGATAGAGATGTTATACAAAGGACATCAAATCAGTGGAAAGATCAGAATCTCTGAACGTTGCTGTAATACATATAAAACCAAGTATCAGTAGAAATGTCATTAAAACAGATGCTGTACAATGTTATTTCAACAATTCTTTTTATATCTTCCCTCCACCAAATTCCACGTTCAATTTTAGCCTGAATAAAGCTATCACAGTTTGGTGGATAAAGAAAAATGTCAAAATTCTAACAAGCCTACTTTTTTTCCCAGACACTCAACTCATCTACAGTTTATATTTGAGGCACTTTGCTAGTAGAACAGTCCAGGAGGCTACAGGACAGTTGGTATCATAGCTTGGGGGAATGAGCTTTCACCATCTGAGCAGGGTGGGTGACAAGTTACACAGCAACACCTGCTGGCAAATCCACACAGGAGAAGCATCCGTGTCCCTTGCAGAAGCTGCACTTTGCTGGAGAAGCAATAGGATCATAATCAACAGGGACCCGATCCCACAAAGCCTCACCCCAGTGCCTGCCTCCTCACTGTGTAATCCCAATAATGTGCTTGGATTGGGCAGGAAGATAAAAATGACAAATAGAAACAAAGAGGAAAAGGGGCTTAAAAGAGTAAGGATATACACAGAAGGAAACAGGAATATAAGCAGGGTCACGTGGCAACACTCCTGACAAATTTGCTAATAAATGTCTGTAGGACTGGGCCTTGTGATTTTAATTTGTACTAATAAAAAGACAATGTTTTTCAGTCATAGTAGTGTGGGCAATGGCTTTCATTAGAAAAGATTACTGCCTCTTCCCCCTTACATCCTCTTTCTATGATGCTCACAACACTTGCACTATTAAGGTTTTTTTCTTGGATTTTTTTGAAAATAAGAAAAAATTAACAAAGTAAATTTTGTTGACAGTCCCCCCAGCCAGCACAGTGGGTGTTCCACCTATGGGCTGTCACATTTTCCGTGTTCATTTCTGCAGGTGCTAAATACATGCTGACAACAACATATGTTACCAGTCTTAAATGTGTGGGATTTTTTTTTTTTTTTTAACCTTGTAATTAAAGAGTGCTCACAGCTTGGGAAAAAAATAAACCACACCAAAACAGGTGAAAGCTGATTCAACCCAGTGTATTTAACATTCACTTACATCCTCATTCTCTGTCTCGTGATTTGGGTAGTTCCCTAATGAAGAAAAGGCAGGGGGGTGGAAAAGGGAGAGAAAGGATTCTGTCTTCCAAGCAGTAGTTATTTAAAACTAGTACCAAACAATTTTTGAAAATAACAGCAAGCAGAATAAGCATTGGTTCTCTCTGGAATCACCCTTTCCCCCCTGGGTCTCCTCACTTGTATTTCTGAGCTCTCTTTCTGTTTATTTCTGTCCCTTATTTTAATCTCCTTAGGCCTGCCAACCGTGTTAGATGTGGTCTCCAAAGGGGTGTTTCCCATACATAATGTTATACAAAAGGACTCACCTATTCATTTGAATAGAAGTTGGACTTGCCCTTTTAATCATAATATCATTATTTTTGGCTGTTTAATGTATCACACTATTATTCATTGAAACCTATACACAGGGGCAGCACCAAAATCTGCATATATACACAAGTCAGGGGAAAAAGGTACTTCAGCAAAATTTATCAAGTAATTTTTTTACATAAATGTTCTCTAAATAGACCACAATTACTTTGGTCAGCTGAAATAAAGTTAAATCATAAAATCAATTAGAAATCTCTCTAGAAAATAAGTCTGATTACCTGCATAGCAAAGAAAATGTGATGGACTGTATTAAAATCAAGTAATTTTATTTCAGGTATGATCAAACCACAACACACTAACATATGTTAAAAAAACAAAGAAACAAACACCAAAGCTACAGAAAAATGTATTTTCTCAGACTGTTTAACAAATATGATGCAGTAGGTTTTAGCTACACTATTTTAGTTCTAAGAAAGTTTGAAATGTTGAGATGAAAAAAGCATTTCCCTGCTTTCTCTGCAAAATTTTGACGTTATGATAAGATTAGGCTTCTTTACTTGAGGATAACAAGCAAAAAAAATCTGAATAGAACTCCAACGAGTTTACAGCATTTAAAATAAATTAAACCACTGTTACTTCCCCTCCTTGTAGGTCTGCTGGACTGTGAAACAGCACAGGCAGGAAGAAGGCAAGTCACACACAACCTCAGCTCTGCTAAAGAGGTAAAGATGTGGCAGGATTCATTTTGGCACAGCACTGCTGCATTATGCTGCAATTGATCTGGCCTTTCAGAGGTGGTGGGAAAATATTGTGCTGCTCAGTTCCAGGCATTTGTGTTTTAGCCAGTTAAAAAACAAACTTGAGCAAATATGCCAAATATTTGCCTTCATTGAGAACTAAGCCAAAGAAAACTGACAGGATAAACAGCCCATCTGTGAATTGGCTCTAAAACTCAGGGCAACAGTTCTGGGACTGCTCTGTCAGTATTTTTGCTCAGACTCGGAATGGCAAAACTTAGTTTCTGAAGTCAGACTTATACCTCTAAACTAAGTCAGACTTATACCTCTAAACTCAAGTCTATGCCAGAATAAAATTTTAACTAATTTTATTAAAGGACTAAAACAAACAAACAAATCAGTCTTCTTAAGGATGAGCCTCAGACAGTAGAAAAGTCTTCTCAGTCATAGAACACACTTGCTGTAGCACTGCAATGTTGAAAATTTGTGTTCTGCAGCTTAAAATGATCCAAAACTACATATCACATATATGAAGCCTGAAATTTTATTAGGCAAAAGGGTATAAAAAAAAAAAACCCAAACAAGCTTAAAGGAACAGTATGTGTCAGTCAGCCACCAAGCCACAGACTCCCCCTATTAAACTCTATGCAGAGTTTTCTTAAGTGTTAGATTCTACTCCAGCCCTTACAAAGGGTTAAAATACAGATGCTGTGAATGGAATGTATAATCCTTAAGGCCCTGGAGCATTAAGACATATCTGCTCCTTAGGGTCCATCTCTGTCCATAATCAATTTCTTCCCTTGGAGAACATTAATTGTCTCTAATGATAGCTTTCCATCAATACATCCTTGATCTTAAAAGGCCTGTACAGCTTTTTCCTTTATTCAATCAAATCATCTCTACAATTGCCCTCCTTTAGTAAGATAATACCTTTTAAGCCTTGTATTTTAATATAAAAAAATAAGAGGTAGCAGCAAATTCTAATGGAAGTGCTAACATTTGAGAACCAGGATGATGGCTTCCATTATCCTAAATAATGTTTGAAGATTACAGAAAGCACTGTGTTTCAAAAGGTGGAAACTAATCCCCCACTTTCAAATTATTCCTTGTACAAAAATCTGTTCTGACATTAGGAATTTTTGTGCCCCAACTACAGCACAGTACATTTAAATATTTGAATATGAAAGATAATTTTCAGCTCTGGAGGGGGAAAAGCAAATAATTACTATTTATAAGTAGAAAATGCTGAATAATTTGAGAAATTGACAACCTTAAACACAGAAGCCCTTTATTTTTTCATTCTCTGGTACAGGGGTGGCTTAACTGTTCACTCAACCAACTGTAACTCCAATCAGAAGTTCCTAAAATTATTTAATTTCATAATGTCTCAAAACCTCAATCTCCTGGTGACCCACTAATGTGTCTTGCTTTCCCCCCCCCCCTTCTCTTCCTTGTGCATGCTTTTCAAAAGGCGTGGAAATTCAATTTTTTTTGCCATTCAACTGATTTGTTTCCATTCAAATAGAGGATTTTTCCTGCACTTCTTTATCTAGATTGCCCAGCACCAATCTGTGTTTCTACCCATATTCCAACACACTTTTGTGTGAAATGGCACTACTCTTTATAATGGCTCAAGAACCTCTAAATGAAACATTGATGGCACAAAAGACCTCAAAGCTTTAGAAATCTTTGCTTGGTATTTTTTTTATATCCAGCATGGGCATGACAGAATTTTGGTGATGTCTATTTAGTCTCATTTTTATCTAAGAAGGGCCATGGAAAAGCTTTTCCATAACTGGCTATCATCCACCACAGAATCATTGAACACAAACAAATAAATGAATAAAAGCAGGAGACTTACAATTAGGAACCACGTGAAAACTCTAACAAATATGTGTTATGTACATTTTCTTCTCATTCTCCCACAGGCACACACACCTATGACATGCTCTTTACTATTTGCTATTTTACAAAATATTGATGGCACAAGCAGTAGGAGAAAAAATAATGCTAGGAATATAAAAAAAAAAAAATATAGGCAGGTAGATACAATCAATCTAACAGCTATCAAACTGAAATAAAACAAAACAGGGAAAAAAAAAAAGGAGACCAGTTAACAACCTAGATAAGAGATGAAAATTGCCAGTGAGGCAGATCAAGTTTATTCAATGCCCTGATAAGCACCTATTTGCTCTTCCCCATAATGCTCTCTCAGTATTTATAAATTATCATTTAATTATGCTGGCAAGTGGTAATTGTCAAATAAAGCTCAGATAGGCATAAGCCCTCAGGCTGCACATGACAGAAAAATATCTGTTAAAGCTGGGCTGATTCACACGCTTAGGAAATCATTTCCTTTCTTCTTTTTATCCTTGCCAACAAATTATATGAACTGGCACTTTGTGCTTTGTAGGCATTTTGAAGTCTATGCAGATTACAGGAAAGAAAAATTAGTTGTTTCAGTATCTACCATTCCTAAATTATTCTGCTGATTTAAGACACCATGTTCTGTTTCAACAAAAGGGTGCCAAAGATCAAGGAATCAGAGCCTCCTTCTGCTTAGAATTTATGCCCAGGGTCACTTTCAATTGGGTAAATCAAGATTTGAGGAATTATTGAATACTGTGCTTAATAGATTTGATACAGAGCAATAGTTAAAATATGACATTTATCCCATTAGTATAGAAACACTGAGGAATATTTCTTAAAAGTCTCTTACTACTTAGATTCAATTACAGCCCCATTAAATGTTCTCTGATATCCATGCACTGTGATACAGATGCAGGCACCCAGAGATTTGAAGGATTTCTTAGTTTGGAGCATACATATCCAACTATTGAAGTTTATAGAAAAAAAACAGATGGAAAAGAAGTTTAGTGCCAAATAAATGAAATCAGGCTCTTGAGAACTTTGACCTGGAACACGTGTCCAAACAAGAGGAATGCTGGATTTAGAACACATTGCTGGAAGATTTGCCATCACGAGATCATTACTGCCATAAAAAACCCACAAACATTTTCTTTTTTTCTCTGTACAGTTGCTATAAGACAGAAACTTAGACTGACAGACAACTGGCATTAGCACATTAAGTCTCTTCCTCTGCTTTACTTATGTACTTTGGTGCATGACAGCTCCCTTTGCTGTTTAACACTTCTAAGGTACTTCTGCTTACCAAAGCAAGTCTCAGTCTGGGACTCCTGGGAAGGAGCCCAAAGCAAGTCTCAGTCTCCTCTTTCTTTGAACCTAAGCATATCTGTATTTTTATCCCTTCCTCACCAGCAGAGTTCAATAAAATTTCTATCACATTTTTATGCATACTCTAGAACTTATATTCAAATCTGAGCTGTCATTAGCTGATGTCATATATGAGGCTTCTACCTATGATATTGGTATATCTGGCATTGTCTCAAACCCTTCTGAAGAAGTCACTGAGCCTTCTGAATCCTTCAGGAGCAACCTACTGATAAAGTAAGTTAGAATTTTTCAAAAAAAACTGTTCTCCTTTCAGACGCTCAGTAACCCCCAGCTATCATCATAGACAGACATACACATAGACTGTATATATATATATATTATATATATAGATACAGTTACCATATACTCCGTATATGGTTAACAACAGCAATAACACTATTTAATAGGGCAAGAAACATATTCTAACTTCAATGGAATAACTGCAAATTCTTTTCATCCAATTTACAGGTTTCATGGCTTAAGTCGATGTGCAACACTGCATATGGACTGCTTCACACAGATAGGACTGCTTCACACAGATACTTCCTGTTGCTTCAGAGCAGCTGTAAAAGCATTGCTCAACAACCTGCCTTTTCTCATTACTGGAATGATCTACTGCCACTTCCCCTGGTCTCATGAAATACCTCATCTTCCTCGGGAGACTCACACGGAGAATGAGTGCCCCAGGGGTTAGATAACACAAAGGTTGGCCAAGCAGTGTAATTCACAGGTTATTCACCAGATGTTCAAGCAGCAGAGAGCCAGAAAGCATTTACTGGTGCTGTTGCAGCCAGAACAAGCTGCTGCCTTATATTCATCATAAGCAGCAAAGTAGATAATGTTTCTCATAGGAATAGCTTTTAGACATTCACTGATTTACAGTAAAAGCTACTGTACAACTACAGACCCTTAAATATACATACACTATAGTTTTGACATTCCCTACCAATTCCCAGGAATAGGTGCAGGAAGCACCAGTCATTCTATCAACAGTATGTTCACACACTGAAGAAGAAGGAAACTCTCAAATAGGAACACTTTTTCACAGACAGATCTTGCATTCAGAAATCCCAGACATTAATTCCTGCAGCAGAGCATTGCATCCTAGTGCTGGTCCTATAGGTACAGTGAACCAATACCAACTCAGAAATCTCTGCTCCAGAGGACTGCTGGACAATCTGAAGAACCTTTGCCTTGAAAACTTTGCTCCTTGCCTTCAGAATCCAACTAGTATATTGCCTGCAAAGTCTGAGGACAGACCATCACTGAAACTATCAGTATGAAGGCTTTAGGATCTTGACTGTGAATGTGATTCTATTTCTTTTCTTACAAGATTATAAAACATATAAAGTAATCTGTTTATCAGTGCTTATTTCAAGTGGCATTTAATCAAAAGACATTCTGTTTTCATTAATTAGTGAACTGAATTTTATATCAATTAAAGATAAAAGAATTGCTTTCATAACACCCTCAACTAGCTGTTAGGGACTATTTACACAGTTGACAGAGGAAAATAATGCAGAAAATTTTGGAGAGCTCTAATACTTATTCTGAAATAGGTTTTGTGCTGACAGCTGGACAGAAAGTTTTTTTCCTGGAAATCATTTCTTACTAAGAATAAACTTCATGGAAGAGTTATTACACCAGAGTCTTTTCCAACCCAAATGATTCTATGATTCTCATACTGTAAAGAATTACATACCAGAGTGGGGGGTGAAGAGGACCTTCTCAGTAGACATTCCATAATCAGAAAAAGCAAGAATCAAGTCACCTTTCAAAAATATTCTACTTATCTACACATACTTTTTGACATCTTTAATCACAAAAGTGACTGTGAAAAAGGTATCATATTGCCCATCATAAAGATCAACACAGGGAAATCTGCAAACCCACAATCTTTTCTAGTAGCAAAGATTACAATGTTCTTGCTGTCAGAATTCTCATGTTTATGAGTCTTTGCTCATACAAGAATATTTTGTGGCATCTACACAGCATGTAACATCACCTAAAGTTACCACTGTAACTCTAGAGAACAAAGATGTAAGGAACAGAGAGTCCTTTACCAGGTAAATTACTGCTGATGCTGTTCAAACACATGGATTGGTATTATGTCACAGACTTCCAACCTGGACCAAACAACACCAGACAGCATCACTTCTGCTGGCCTAATCCAGCTTCAACTGAAACCAGCTTTTCCCTGGTCACAGATAAAATTGTACCTGTAGCTGCTGGGAGAAGTCTCTTCCGAAGTCCTCACAGTTAAGACTAGGAATAAGAAAGTTAGGTGTGGCCTAATAAAATATAATTTGATATTCAAATCTTTATGGACTATTAAAAAGAGTCAGCTGCTGCTTTTTCTCATCTTGCACAACAAATCTTTAGCTATATTATCACATTACTGACTTTCTATACTTTAATTTGAAAAGAAGAAGTAACATAAAAATCTTGCCATGATTAAAGGTTGACTTAAGATGGTTCTGTATCCATAAAGTATGATAAGCCTTGAATATTTTTCTATAATCTGATTTTTCAAAATTAATTTCTCTTTACCTTTCCATAGAGTTCAATAGGACTTTTCCACTCGTGATACCACAATAAGGACCTGAATCCAAACTCCTTGGTTTTACACCCTCAAGATGTCCTCACCTCTAGTCATATCCTTTGAACTCTATGTAGTAGCTTTCAACTTTTAGTTTTAAATCTGTTTCTCAGTATACTGGTTCAGCTTTCATTTAAATTGTCCAGAGAAATCAATAATATTAAGGTCATCTTAAAAACAGCTTAACGTGTCCCAGAAATTTATTTATAAAACTCATGAGAAGATAATGAAAGGTCTTCCTTCAAAAAATCACAGTGGATTGGGAAATGTGGATCGACAGGCTATAAATGTTATTTCTCAATAAAAGCCACACTCTCCTTTCAATGACTTTTCTTTATGAAAATATTTCATCACACACCTACACAGTGATTTTTAGCTTCATTCTACTCTCAAGCCACTTCAGTAAGTTGAAATCACATCAAATTCATGTACTCTGAGAACAGATAGATTATACCTAATATCATGCAAAGTCAGATCTATGTATTTCTGTGAAAATCCCCACATAAACTTTATAGCTCAAGCCCACACCATTATTGCAACAGCAATAGAGATACTTCTTTTTACCTTCCACATGTTTCCTGCTGATTTCCTAGGTAGACCTTATAAAGCCTTCAGGGTCTCTATCACGACAGCAAGAGCAGGATTATGGGGTTTTTCCCCTCCTCCCCCCTTCCCCCGGTAACTTTCTGGAAGAACTGGTTTAAAAATGTGAAGCAACATGCTGACACAGTATGAAAATGTAGAAATGAAAATATCCTTTTTTCCTTTAAAATTGTTACTCTGAAAACATTCTGGAGAAAACTTCCTGTCTCCTATTCACAAGGTAGTATCTTAGTCTTTAGGGGCACTTTAGGGAGAAAGATTTTACTGCAAAAATAAATCTATGTCTTTTTAATCCCTATTTAAAATTAGGTTATTGAAAACTGGAGTTTAACTATAAATTTTTTTATTTACTTTGATTAAAAATTATGTGAAAAACTGATGTTATCAATTAAACTGGAAGTACATACTAGAATATCAGCTTTCCTGGAAACAGCAGTTATTTTGGCACACATTATATTCAGCATCACATCAGCATGTACACTGTAATTTATTTAGTTTCCTTACACGCGGAAGAATTGATATTTTTTTTCCTTAAGAATTCATTTTTTATTTTGCTTATAGACAGCTTCTATTATGTTAACCCAGGCTCCCTCACGCCCCTTACTGAAGGGCATTCCCAAGAGGCAAGAAACTGCATGTGCCATGACTCCAACTAGAAAACAGAGCATGTCCACTGGCTGGCCACTTGCTGCCAAAAAGGCTGTATAGGTTTGCAATTTGCCCAACTTTGAAATTTGTGCTTATTTGTGCCGCCACCAATCCTCACAAAACTTTCAGGGATACACATATTTAATATTGCCACATTTCTTTCAGATCTGATTTGAGTTTAGCGAACAAGTGTCAAAGGTGCTGGGCATGGGCATGTGAAGAGGCAGCTTCAGAGCACAAGTGAACCAAGCTACAGTTTCATAAGGGGTTCACATCAAGACACCTGGAATCAGCTCCTTGCTTTGTTATTTATACCGTGAGGATTATTTATTTGAATTTATAAAGTGCTGGGAGACCCTGAGAAAGAAGACGCTGTGAAAGTAATAAGCATGTTTTTCAGTCTGTTCTTATTCAAAACAGCGCCTACACAAACAACTCAGACAGTGAAGGCACCCTTTATGAACATGGGGTTGGGATTCCCCGCCCCTCGTGCAGAATTTGCATCCACTGTGAGGTAACCTGGACAATCAGGACTTTTTCCTGTCATGGGAACAGGCATCTTCAGGCCAGAAAGCAGGCTGGGGGCCGAGGACGGTAAGGATATTCATAGCATGTATTGCACGTTTCTCACTGATTCAAAAGATCTAAAACTCGCAAACAGAAACAATGCACATACCCTCCTAAGAACCAGTTGTCATCTAGTCCCCATTTCTCTGAAGGGTGCTGACCTGACGTGTGTTCACAAAGACAAGCTCTGCTTTAATTTTAGGCTGTAGAAGTTCTAATTGGCTTGCACAGGGCGTGGCCACTCAGAATTCAGGTAAGTCTTCAGGTTCGGCTGGCAAAGCTCAGCACAGCCATCCAGCAGGAACAAACCGGGAAGGAAAAGGATCTTGGGCAGAGATGGGAGACAGCCTCAGCAGGAGGTCCTCAAGAGAAAAATCAAGAGATGTGTGGACGAGGTGAGGTTGTTAGGGACTGAAACTCCCTTGTCAGGTTTAAGTGTGTTATTATCTTGCATCTTTGCAAGGAAGTTGCACATCATGTCCTTTAAGCCGCTTCTCCCCTCAATAATTATTGTACCTTCAACGAACAGCTGGAAAAATACACAGATTTCTGATTTTTCTCATGGGAAAGTATTTAAAGATTAGATCTAAAGAATATTGTTTGAAGTCGACAAAACTTTTACCTCCCACCATATGTTTTTTCCTTTCCACCCTCTATGTATTTTTCACATAATATAACCCTTTTTATAATTTTATATTCTTTAGAAAGTTATTAGTGAGCGCTGGATAGTTACCACAAACCTAAATTATGAAAACACATAAAATATATTTAGTTGGGAAACAGTTGCAATTTTCAAGAATGCTTAGAGAAGAACTACTACAAAATGGAAAGTGTTAGAAGGATAATACAAAACAACTTGATAATTAACCCAAAATTTAATAGCTACTTCAGGCATACACTAACACACGGCTGATATTGTTTCATGGTAAAATTGAAAAATATTTTCCCCACACACACACTTTTACACTAACAGCTACATGGAAAACAAAAAATTTTAAGCTATGATTAATTTTGAAACTATTGAATTTATATAAGTTTTTTGTACCCAACTTAGTATGATAGAAAAATTAGAACACTCATTTTGTCCATATTGCTTCTAATATTTCATTAGAAAACCCTACTTTGCTGCCAAAAGAGCAGCACTGAAGAAGCCATCGAATTTCTAATGCAGCTTTTTCACTTTAAGAAATGCCAAATTGTGACATTTTCTCTATCATCTAATTCCATTATTATTATATAACAGATGTTAGTGTTCTTCAAATGCATTCTGTGCTGAACATTGCCTTCAATTAAATATTCAAAGACACTGTTAAGCTCATCCAGTCAGATATCTTCTGTGGTCTGGGCCATATAATTTCAGTTATTCCTGTGCTGAGCCAAATAACGTGTGTGTTTATGACTGCCTCATCTCTTCTCGCTGGAGAGAGTGTATTTTCCTTTCTTTTCCAGTAATATTCTGATTAATATATCTTCCCCTCTCAAGTTTGGTTTTCATTGTGACATATCATTTTGCTTCAGTAAGTAAACATATAAAATGTATATCCGAAGTCAGGTTTGAAAGCCAATGTAACAACTGACCTATTACAAACAATGGTTCTTCTATAGTGGATAGCTTTGCCAGGATTAGTGTGTTTCGATGAGATAATCAACTATGCATTTTGTGACCAGCTCACTCACGTCCTGGCAAAATGATCTTGCTGGGAGGCAGACTGCATGCTTCACTACCAGGAAATGGACAATGACAGATAGTCTGCATTTCCATTTACACGTATCCTTAATTGTTGCCACTGAAAAAGACGTGCCAGATACTGACACAACAGATCATTCAAAATAAGTTATGTATTCATGTTAAGCGTTATTTATCTAGACTGCGAAGGAAAACAAATATTGCTCTTTCTCCCCCCCTTCCTAATTAGCCGATTGTTTCAAATGCTTTTTGTTAGGGATTCAGCAATTTATGTTCTTTAAGCTTGTCATAAAGATAACACTTATTATGAACTATGCTAAGAATACAGTCCTAATTCAGCTTCCTTTCTTTTCTGGCTACACCATAATGAAGATGTTTGCAGGATTCATTTATTTGATTCTGTCCAGGGAACCTCATGAAATGCATTTAAAAATAAACACAATAAAACACCCATGCTCAAAACATTACTGGCATTTTTTTGTGTGTGACATCCTAATAACAGTGATATGGAGTCCTGTTAAAATTTGGTAAAAGAAAAAAAAGCTGCATTAACAGATAGGAAATTGGAAAAGAATAGTCTTGCTAACGCTATTAAAGAAAAGCTGAAAATTATAGTATAAAACAACCTCATTAAGACAGCCTTTAAAAGGTAAACAAAAGAAACCCCCAAATCCCTCAAGATTAGAGACAATAAAAGTAACTTCTTAAAAAACAACTGCATAATGAAAGATAGCCATTACTAACACTGGGGACCTTCTGGATAAAAATAGTGCAGAATGCAGTTGTTGTTATTACTGTAAATAAAAAGAATTCTGGTTTTAATTTCCTAAGTTAAGATCACTCATCTTGACCACATCATGAAGTGCACAAGGACCTCCTCAGCGAGGGAGAGGAGCTGCTTTGGGTTCCCACATACCAACTCTAATCCTCCACTCTGCCCTTTTTAAATTTCTCAGTGGCCACAGTGTCATCAAAAGCAGAAATTAAACAGATCTACCAAAGATCCTAAACTAGAAAAGTCTCACCAGCCTGGAGACAGTTTTAAACTGGCTGTATATAATTCATGGAGCATAACACAGCAAGAGTATGTACAGAACAGACCTGCTCTGTATTAATCAAAGTCAGTTAAAAAAAAATAAATCTCACTGCTTTGATAAATATAATCTAGTTTCAATACATATTTGCCACAGTTCTGATTTTATACTTTATTTTCTGGGTAAAATCGCTTTTCATGACAATCAGTGAAACAGCCTATTTCCACAATTCCTTACAGCCCAGCAGGCAGGCCTACCTCTACAGCCCTGTTAATTATGAATCCTTTCTGTGATGCTAATAGATTATTCCACTTTGAATGAGCATCCAAAATTATTTAGTAACACCTTGTTTAATATGACAGTTTTGTGATTTTACATATGAAATAATTTGCTTTAAAGAGTGTAAAAAATAAAAGAGCTTTCACTTGTGCTATCAGCGCTTTTACCAGCAACACTGGCAGCAAGTCATTAATTTTGGGGTGGTTTTTTTTGACAATTCAGCTAACATCAGCTTACCTATATTTCCACCGGGTCAGTACACACAGGTACTATGGGTGAGACAACAGATGGCCCTACAAATGAATTTTGCATATATGCAATATAAACACAGTCAATGTCAGCCTATAGCATGTTCCATGCCTGAATAAATAAATTATTTTTCATCTTTAGTGAAAACAATGCAGCTTAAATCTGGTTTTGTTTTTATTCCCACTGGTTTTAGCTTTGACTGTAAAATCCTTATTCTTTCACCAT